>JAABNY020000040.1:17601617-17626938 GCA_015164015.2 Brevimyrus niger | reverse complement strand
TTTTGCCCAGACTACCTTAAATCCGACAAGTTACCCCGATAAGCCAGTAACCCCGCTTCGTAGTACAGGCCACAGATCACTAACAGGGTTGCTAACGCATCTGGCGTAACACGCTTTCTAAGTCTCACAAGACTCTAATAATAAATCTGATTTTCGTTTTTTTTTTTAATACAGAGTCAGTATTACGGCATGTAAGAATATTCTTCTGTCGTCCTGTACTACATAAGCAGTTAGAAGAAAGATGGATGGGTGATGATGTGGCAAGCATTTTGCCATTTATCGGTTTATCCTATTTATGAGTGTTTTTGTTGAAAGTCCCCTCAGCTCATGGGGTAATTGAGAAGTGTAAGAAGTTTTTACAGCACATATGGTGCCCTAAAGGGGATGGGTACATGCTAAGATAATGGAAGCAGCAGAGTATGAAACTGGGCTGGTTTTATCTAGGCCTGCTTGTTTTTTTTGCTAGAGTGATCTCTAAGTTCTCCTTAAGGATTTGTCTTAATTTCTTCCTATTTAGTAGCTGCTTATCATGCCTCCCATAAAGCCCTTTCTGTTTTACTAACCACCCTACTTAATGGGGCCTTTGCATTAGCGTGATAAACAGCACTGAGTTTAATACAAGCCATGGTATCTGAACAACAAACAGCAGGACCCAAGGAAGTATTACCTTTGCGATACATTATTGGGCTGCTTACTACTTTTTTTCTGACTTCTTGTTGCTTGTTAGTGCTGACCTGAATGCTTGTGATTTCCATGCCCTGCACTATCCTGGAGTTCATTTGAAACCCTGCGCATTTGCGCAGGTCGTTTTCGTTCTGATTCAAGTCTCTGTCTGTGTAAGTTTGCATTTTTATTTAGACGCTTAGTTGGCATGTTGCTCCAGATCATGCTGCTGCTTCACCATCATACAACGGGTTATTGGGGAAATTTTGTTTTGGGAAAAAATCCCAACAGCAGGCATTTTAACAACCTGTGTCCCTCTTCCAGCAATTATGAGGTTAGAAAGAGTCCTTGTCCTTAATCACAGCAGCACCTGCTGTCCTTTTGTTCTTAAAGTGGTGTCACTGTGAAAGGTGCCCTCAGGATAGACCGTATGTGGGCCGTTCTGGTTTTAATGTGTGCCTGGATTATGTCATTTTCCTATTCATTCCACACTAAAGACACTTAAATTAGCACTGCTGCTCAAATGATTCAAGAAAACAAATACAAAAAATCATTCTCAACAGCGGCTTGAAAATGACACAAAAGGAAAAATTCCTTTTACGACAAATATATCCCTTGTTGATATTTACACTCACATCAAATCCATTGAATGATTGCCCAGTTTAGTCCGGAGTGGGCCTGGTCCACAAACTGTTTTTCATAATCCTCCATTCTAACCCACATGGTTCCAAATATCAAGAGCAGAACAGCAAGTTAGGCATTCAGTTTGGGGTGATCCTGAGAGGCCTCCGCCTTTAGAACATGATGGTTTGAAAGCATCTCAAATGGCTGTATTCAGATTCAGCCTGTTCAGTTTAAACTGCTGTGGTATCTCCAATCTGCAGCCAGTGTGGAAGTAAGGACAGCCAGACGCCTCGGATCTGCCGCTACGTTATTGCTGCAAGTTACGGTGAATCTCTATGCAGCTGGGATCCAAAGATCTATTGAGACAACAGGGCTTTTCTCTTAAGCGTTTAATCCTTTATGCAAGGGGCTGGCGGCTCTGGCCCTCGCAGGGTACACTCATTCCAGTTCAGATAATTAATTTGGCTCCACCAAGCTGTGGATTGAATTAATAACAATGACACAGTTCATTTTCTTTAGCAGAAGAACGGTGGTATTTTTAAGAGCTATTATTGGAGAGACCTATAGCTGTAAAAAAAAAAAATGAAAATCACTGTTACATTTGTCCTTACAATCTAAAAATGTAATATTTTATATACATTTAATATTTATTCTGTTTTAGCTAAATTCTATTTAGTAAAGCAGCTCTATCTGAACCGTGATTTATTGACATTGACGTTATAAACCCTGATCGTACTGTTTCTTTATAGTAAAAGCCTTTGTCTACTGGCTGCTTACATTGGACTTACTTAATATGAAGTTTTGGTGTTTTTGATTCCAATACTGGAATTCCAGCATTTTAGGTGAACATTCATCTACTAATGGATCTACTGGCCTGAACATGACCATTCACTGGAGCTGTACTATAGGGTTCATTAGGTAAGTGAGCTAAAAATGTGGGATTTCCCATTGGTTTGTATCGGCCATCCAGAGCTTTACCCTGTGGAATTTCATTCCATAATCCAAGTTACCGGAAATAAATATTGAACTTTGTTGAATGGGAGGCAGTCGGAGGACTACATCAGCGCGCCCTGCTTTTATCTCTCCCCAGTAACTGGCCACGACCTGATCCTGGTTCCAGACTCTCACAACAGCAGTCGGTCTGCTTTCTGTCTCTGCCAAAATGGCGGCATTGCGCCCAATCCCGTTCTCCACTGAGAAGGACAGTCTGTCCCTAGATATCCATGTCCTTCATGCCCTATGCCACCTTGTCCCGACTGGGGGGCACACATACCTCTTTGCCCGTTAGTGGCAATGCCAGTGCTGACAGGAAGCTGGTTCTTAGATGGTGCAGACTGGTATGACCTGAGAATCGGCCTGCATTCCCACTGGATAAAACCAACTAAACCGAGACAAAGTGTTATTGGCCCCCAACCCCTGCCTTTGGTGCCTAATGGGTTGACTGACTCTGGCTCATTATGTTACTTTCAATAAGATTCACCTTGTGAGTTGGGAGTCATGGGAAAGTGTTCATGAGTTGAGATAAAGCTCGATTTTTGGTACTAATGTAATATAACTGAATGAATGGGTCATTACTCCAGGGTTTAAGGGTGTATTGACCACAGGTCACTGTAGTTTCAAAGCCAAACAGCTTTTCAGCAAAATGTTAGGGGATATATGAAGAATGTCCGTGGTCTTTGGTGAGAGAAGAACATGTTAGAACCCTGCCTACCATATCACCAAGAGAGGGAAAGTTACATGAGAAATAATCATTCTTACTAGCCAAGAGGTAAACATGGAAATACACTCCTGTTAAAAGATTTAATCTAGAATTTCAGCGGACTGTTGCGTTATTTAGGCGCTTAGTTGACATGTTTCTTCAGATCAACAAAAACACACAGCGTTGTGTGTTTTTTGTTTTCAAAGGCATTAAAAACACCTGAAGCCCTTTGCGCTTGTGCGAGAGCAGTGATTAATCTCCAGTGGAGGCTGGTGCATAGTCGATTGTGACAGCGCCGTATGAGTAAGCCGAGTCTGCGGCTCACTGCACCCAACAATAAGCATTTTAGTCTGTCTGCTCGGCCATTTGGTCTTGTGCGTCTGCTTAACCCACTCAGTAATGCCTTTTTTAGGTTAAATAGTAAAAAGACTTATCCAAAGCTGGGAGGCTAAGAAAATGGGGGCTCAGGGATACAGGAGATGCTTGTCTGTGAGGGCAGTGTGGATGATACTGGGCAGAGTGAAGTCAGGTGACATTTCCATTCATTCATCTCAGCCGAGTCCTGTTCCCAGTCCTATAAGGGCAAGTCTAGTTTTGGTCTTGAACCCATATCCTGCTGTAGTTATTTCTGTGAACCGGTGCCCAGTTTGCATTTCTTTTTTCAGACATGGTGACGAATTTCCTTCATTCCTTCTCACCATTTCTTTAAGCCCAGCTTGTCTCCTGTATCCGTAAAGCATCTGTTCCTTCCCCTCATGCCCATGACACATGTATGGAAGTAAATTAATGACAAAAGTTGTTGATGCCAAAAAGCACGTTGAATTACCCTGATTGAATAAAAATGCATTGCATTTAATAATGCTTGATTAAAAACACATTGCATTTAATAATGCTTGATTAAAAATGCGCAAAATAATCCTTGAATAGAAACGCATTGCATTTAATAATGCTTGAATATTTGGGGGCTATAATTTTATGTGAATGTACATTTAAACATGGAATATTTCAACTGAAAATATTTAATTGGTAAAAAAAAATCACTGCAAAAATATTTCGCTTCCAAGATTCAGTTCCAAAACATACAGTTTAGAAAGTTTATTTATATAATTCAGACACCTCAATTCAATTTACTTTTGCCTCAAAATAAATTTCAACAAATTCAGTTGAAAATATTTGATGTTTTGATGCCATCGTCATGACTAAAGAGGTAATGTTCAGTCCTTTCGTTTTTGCTTTACAAATACATTCCCAAAATTTCATTGGTTTGAAATACATTCCGAAATTAAACCGTCTTATATACTGTAATATGGACACCAACAACCCAGTTTTTTTTTTTGGCTCATATCAGTGCATCAGGCATGGTTATTCTTAAAAGGAGCTTATTATGCTCATTTAAACTGTTTGTGTTTTTATTTTTTTGCGGTCTACTGGAATAGATTTACATGCTTCAATGTTCCAAAAACATCAGAGTGCACATCTCTCTTCACTTTTAGAGCTTTAAGCCCCACCCCCATTGAGCCCAGTTTACTCTGATTGGTCAGCTTTCCTGATTGTTCGGCTTGCCCTACATGTTCCGCCCCTGTTTTGCAGTCTGCAATATTTGGTATTGATCCAATACCAAGTACTGTAAATAAAGGGCAAGTACCACCGATATTGGTACTTTTTAATAATTAAGGTGGATTTATCATCAAATTGCTAAAGCTGAATTAATTTTCATTACCTTCAAGTGTTTTGTGGTTTTATTTTTTTTAATTAGTTAAAACGAACCTTATAGGGGACAAAAATTGGGCAAAATTTATAAGTAAATAAATACTTTATTAAAAAACACAAGTAACACAAAGTTAGAGACCTGGCTTTGAAAAAAAAATACAATAAACAAAGTACAATAAAAAATAAAATAAAGTGTTAACATGCTCAAAGAAATGTCACCTCCTCCCGTTTCTGTAGCTCTGCATTTTCTTTTGATTTATTTGCTTGTTTAAATTAGTTGTATTACCGTGATTTGACGGCCTTTTTACACATAATACAGCTTGACGTTGATCGATTTTCGGCTTGAAAATAAAGTCACACAGCACTCCTCTTTCTCTCTGCCATAATGTCTTATGCTCCGTATAGTGTGTGTGTGTGTGTGTGTGTTTGTGCGCGTGTGTGTGCATGCATAATGGGGCCTCTTTAAATGACTTCATTTCATTACAGTCTGGTTTTAGATGTAGCTGTGGATCGTTCGACCATTTAATGTGGAGTGTACAGCATAATCTTCTGATAAATGGAACAATAAAACAACAATGCGCTGCGCATGATTCTATCAAACGGAACGGAATGAGCCCCTTTGCCTCAAAGGCAGTTCCTCCAAAGTTCGGTTTAGCTAGGTCTACAAAACGTCAAGCCTCATTCCGTCGGCGTTTCACTGAGGTAGCCACCAACCCCGCGAATGCTCACATGTTTGCCCCGGCCCAGCTGTGTGCAGGGCCGCCGTTTGTTTGTAGCATGGCAGCGTTTGGGGGAGTTTCTGAGGCGACGGCAACTTAGCGAGTTGATTTCACTTTGTCTTGGATGCTGTGCCACGTGCTCCTCGTGCCCCTAGAGGTCCTCATGCCCACTGCAGCGGAAGCAGAGCTTGGGTAGAGTCTACATGGAGTTTGCATTTAAAGACGCGATAGTGATAGCAGAGATGCAACTGATGGCGGGAGAGTAACAGGGAAGTGGTAGAAACTCGCAGTCCATCACTTACTGAGCGGACAGGAGAGGTCACTGTTTACCCCGTAGGGCTGCATTGCAGTCTTGCGCCAGCCATTAAAATGCAGAAGACGCCGCCTGCAACATGACATGAGATGTGGGCGGATGTACTACGCCGGGGGCCCCATTGATAAAGCTGGTCTGTCAGGTATTTTCGGGAACCTCAGATGGAGTTTGTGCACAGGCTGAAAACAGTGCAGGAAGTCATATTAGCCAGCAAAAGTGCCAGATGCGAACAGCAAGAGTCACTGGGATACATTTTGGGCCTGAAGGTTTGTGGGAGGCTCAAAAAAAAAAAAAAGCAAAACAGTAGTACTGCTACCGCTAATGCAATTCAGTTCAATTCTTTATTTTTCTTCAACACCAGACAAGACATTGAATATGTAAATAATATGTACAAAATAGCCGGTAAATATACACAAGAGTACAAATGTGATAAATAGTATCTGGCATTGTGGTACATGGGGGTTACATGTTAGAGTGCTTTAGTGCCTCAGCCTGGTTATTACATTGGGGAAAAAAGTGAAACTAATAATACCACTAATAGTATTATTAGTAGTAATAATAATAATATACTCACACACACATTTAAAATGTAGCAAGTCATCATGAACAAATTCTATTTCTATTCTTTTTTGTACAGTGACACTTGTATTCTTCTAACGATCTGTTGGAAGAAGCGCCCTCCCTGGCCATTTGGAACAATGTACGGCTGTGATGTTTGGTTCCATGGCGCTGGGTATTATATAAAGCAGTGTTACTCAAAGTGGGCCTTGGGGACCTCCAGACGGTCCATATGTTGGCTACCTTTCAGCTCCCCAACTGCCAGAATAGTCAATCCTGTGACCCCAATCAAAGGGCCTGAGGCTGTTACAGTGTAAAAACACGGTGGACAGAGCTGCTTTGCATGTAAATGACTCATTCATGGGACTGCAGTTTAACATGAGTTCGGGGGATAATTCATCAGGTTGCATTTTCTGTTCATCATTCAAGGTACTTTGCCATGTAATGCTATACGCCAGTGAGCAGGTGGGATATAAGTATCTTGTATACCTGAATCGTGTCTCCCCCTTAGTCTGCTTTGCTCGAGTCTGAATAAGAACAAAAGGAATGGATATGGGTTTTAAATGTATTTATTTTGTGATTTATTAGTCAGCCAAATCATTGCTAAATTGCACTGGTGTCTTGTGCTTTGTACTTCATTAGTATACAGAGAACTACCACTGCCCAATATTAAATTAAATTTATATTTGATAACGTATTTTAAAAATGAATTAATTTCGACTCATTTGCATATTTCTACTGCATTAATAATTAATGCCCATTATTTCCATACAATTACATTCTTGTTCTTTCAGTTAAGGTGATAAAAATGTAATCAAATATTAATGCCGTGTTTAGTCGTGGTTTCATCTTGGTTTTTGATAATACGTAAAAAGTCTCTGCACGGACTTTGCGTGACGGAGCATCCTGCCACCTGGGGGCCTTTTATGAGTCTGCTGGGTGTAACCCCCAACCCTGAACGGCACGTTTTAGGAAAAAGGGCAGCTCTTCCTTCGTGGTGGGTGGGGGGTTGCTGTGCGTAGCTCAGTGATTTAGGCCTCTGTGACTGTAATCGGTAGGTCGCCCCTGTAAATCCCTTGGTCTGCAGAATAGTTCTATCTCATTTGAGCCCCAGAGTAAGACTCTCTAAATCCGGAGAAATGATACAGAGGTGGCAGATAAATAATGCAGCCTCCGCTCAGACACCAAGCGTTATTTTCACTCGTATATCCTAAATGAGAGCAAGATAGGGCATGCAGAGAACTTAATTAGATAGCTGCTAATCGACACAAAAGTGCAGCCTGAAAAATGACCACAGAGCCTCTGTGGTCCAGTCTAAGAAAAAAAAAAAAACGATACGCAGTACAGTGCGCATTCCGACGGCTGAACCAAAACGAAAACTGTCAGCAAAGATTTCTTGTTGAGCAGAACTCGGATACGAAAATATAAATTAATGTATGATAGAAGCTATGATGAAATGTTCTGACATTTTCACAAGATGATACGAATGAGACAAAAACGTCAGGACGCAATTTAAAATGGTCCTAATCAGAAGTAATATCTTTAGGTAGGAGTAATGTTGATCTAACTGGCTTTAAGCATGTTAACCAGGCGGTTTTGTCTGTGAAGTCTGTCTGTAAACTGTTTCGCTGTTGTGCCTAATGTCACAGTTGGCTTTAGGCAGGGAAAAATGTAACGGTACATTGATAAGTTTCATATTTGATGTGCAAGAAAAGAATCCTCAGTACAAACTGCATGGAGTGGCAGTACCAGGTGCAAACATCAGAAACAGCAAAGTGCTTTACTGAAATGCATCGAAACATAGACTGAGTCTGATGTTTGAAGGGGGCCAAAATCCCACAACCTATTTAGCTTATGTGTTAATGTTAATTTGTCTACTTATAGAGTGCGCATGTGCGTGTATGTGTGTACAGGGGTGTAGGGAAGGTTTCAAGGAGCAACAAACATGGACCCCGGAGTAATTGAAAAAATGGTATGATCCGATGAGTCATCTTCCCCCCTTCATTCGGACCGGTTAATGTTTAACGGAAGCCAAAGGGTGCCTTATGCCGTCACCCCAAAAGGTGTTGCCAGCTTTTAAATATGATATATGATGTTATGGGCAGCCATCTTGTGGGAGTCAGCCGGTCCGAAGAATTAAATGCATTTGTCGTCAAACCACCAGGGAATGAGAGGCCGTTTTAAAGGATCAGGTGCACCCCAAGGTACCTACATGATTCCTTAACGGTGCTAACCTGTTTCAAGATGATAATGCCACTGTACACACTGCTAAACAAATTCATGAGTAATTTCATGAACACAGGAGTTGCGTCCTTCGTGGCTTGCACTATCACCAGATACAAACATCATCAGACCTTTTACGGGAAGTTCTAGAGTGTAAAGAGCATATCCACCCCTGTCTTCCATAAATAACCTGGAGACTTTTCTTCTTGGAAAACTGTGCAATGTACCGCTATTACACAGTTCAGGATTTCTAGGCATTCTAAAAGACTGAAGCAGTTCTGAAGACAATGTGTGCCCCTGTTTGTAAATAGCTTCTTAATTTTAATATATTGTAAAAAAAAATCGATTATTTTATCCTGTATATATGAGAAACTTATTCCATGTCCTGTATATATGAACAACTTTCAGAGGACAACCAAGAACAAACACAAGGAAAAAGCAAAAGCATTCCCTGTTTTATCTGTGATCATGCCCTAAAAAGAGTTTTTTTTTTCTTCTTTTTTTCATGTCCCCTTGCTGTTTTCCCCTACGTTCGTTCACCATCCCTCGGGAGGGAAAAAAAAATAAAGCTGGTTTCTGTGTCCTTGTAGAAAAATGAATCTTTCACACCAACAAGATGCAAACAAATGCGGACTTACTCTTCAAGTGCAAAAACAGTTATATTACGGTGTTATATTTCATGCTTCCTTCACTTGATAAACAACAGCATTAATTATCAGCTCTAAATGTCACTCCCATGAGTTTCTGGAAGGTAGGACAAGGTTGCCTAAAATCAGCAGGATCCCACATATTCATCTACAAGCTTGACGGAGATTAATAAACTCACATAAAAAAATACATTCAACTGCAAAATACCCTCCCTGTCCCCGAGGCAGTTATTCTAGGCATTGCAAACGTATATTAGTCCCTGAAAGAAGCTGTCGGACTGTCACACTGGAAGATTCTGAGACTAAACTGTGATAAAATGATAAATATTTATTTATCTGATCTAGCATTTGCTGGGAATCACTTTAACTACATAAGAAATTTACAAACGAGAGAGGGCCATTCGGCCCATCAAGCTTGTTTGCGGAGAACTTGACTAATAGAGAGTTGTTAAAATTTTATCTAGCTCTGATTTAAAGGAACCCAGGGTTTTAGCTTCCGCTACACTAGCAGGAAGACTATTCCATACTCTAATTACACATTGTGTAAAGAACTCCTTCCTTTCCACTTATGGCCACGGGTTCTAATATTTAGACCAATATTGAAATAGCCATTTGGCTGAACACCATCCAGACCCATTAGAATCTTGTAGACCTGGATCATGTCCCCCCTTAATCTCCTTTGCTTAAGGCTAAACAGATTCCTCTAAGACCAGGAATCATTCTTGTAGCCCTCCATTGCACCATTTCTAAGGCAACAATGTCGTTCATAAGGTATGGTGACCAAACCTGCACACAATATTCTAGGTGGGGTCTTACCAAGGGATTACCAAGGAATTATATAAATGTAACATCACCTCCCTTGTCTTAAACTCCTCAACCCTAGAGATACAACCCAACCTTCTATCTGCCTTTTTTTATTGCTTCCCCACACTAGCGAAAGTGGGATATTGAAGCATCAACATACACACCGAGATCTTTCTCATAATCAGCTACCTTTATTTCAGTGAAACCCATAAAATATGTGTACTTTATATTTCTGTTCCCTGCATGGATTACCTTGAATTTATCGGTGTTAAATTTCATCTGCCAAGTATCAGTCCAATCACTAATTAAATCCATATCCTTTTGTAGCCTCTCTGCTGCTAGATCAGTATCTGCTACACCACACACCTTGGTGTCGTCTGCAAATTTAACCAGTTTACTGTATGTGTTGGTGTCAATATCAATAATGTAAATTATGAACAATAGTGGTCCTAAAATTGAACCCTGCAGTACCCCACTATGAACGCAGGCCAATATGCTCGTATAAAATTATCCCAAAAGAACAGAGTAGACATAAATTGGAAAAGGAAAAAGGCAGATCAAGCTTGATTTTGGCAGATAAAAATTAAGTCTCGGATTTGAATGGGTGCGCCTACCTTGTGCAGCAGCCCTGTTTCTTCACTCCACCAGAGGACTGAGCCATTGTCAGCAGCGGAAACAGACAAAGGATGACATTTCATGTTCTAGAAGAAAATACTGTATTGTACCCTCAGGTAAATCTGGCTCATTAATCATTACAATGATATCTGTCATCTTTAGATTAAAGCTACACAGTAATAATTTTATCATCAGAATTGTTTTCACTGCAATAGTAATAATGATGTCATAATCACAGTAACAGTGATGTAATCAAAAGAAGATATTGTAATAGTGTAATCAGATGCATAGTAATCACAATAATAGTGATGGAATCAAAGGAAAAGTAATTATATTAATAGCGATGCAGTCACAGGAATGGCACACAGCAATAGTGATATGATATTATTAATAATGAGGTCAGAGTGTTAGCACCGGGGAGTCACGACCCAAGCAGGAGACCTTAACAGGACCTGATCTCCAGGAGGTCACAGTGTTGGCACTAGGGAGTCACGACCCAAGCAGGAGACCTGAACAGGACCTGATCTCCAGGAGGTCACAGTGTTGGCACTAGAGAGTCACGATCCGAGCAGCAGTACTTAACAGGACCTGATCTCCAGGAGGTCACAGTGTCAGCATCGGTGAGTCACAATCCCATCAAGAGGCCTGAACAGGACTTGATCTCTGGGAAGTCACGGTGTTAGTACCGGGGAGTCACAGCCTGGATTCAGGGAAGGCGCTCATGTCCACAGAGGGCAGAGTGTTTGTGAAAATGCCCCATGAATGATTCATGTGGTCAGGGCAGCCTGAGATGGCTGTGAGGCAAGGACCCCTAACACCTGCTCAGTGGCCTGAAAAGCCGTCCAGCAGAAACCAGAACAACATGGAAGTGGAGAGCAGCTTCGCTTTCTTCGAGGTCGCAGGTCAGATCCAGATATTCACTTCTGGCTTAGACAGTCTTGTTGTCAAGTGAGGAGCTAGTTCCCTGCATTCTGCTGATTAGGAGAACCATCCCAGTCATTTTTTTCATTTTTTATTTTTTTATTATCATTCCTGCATGAACCATAGCTTTTTTAAAAATTATTATTGACTCAGATTAAACAGTTTTCACTCAGTGTCTTCCTATGGAATCTTTTGTAAGCTTAAGTGGCATAAAATGAAGAATCAATTACTGTTAATTTCTAAGGGAATATTTTGAATGATTAATTTTGGTATATAATTAAACCAAATAATTCACAAAATCTCAAATAATAGTAACATATAGTAAAAGCAGGAATGATGTGATAAATGCACAGCCTATAAAGTATAAAGCAGAAGTAACGTATATACAGTGTAGTTTCACCTACCAGAATCAATACAGTCATGCGTCACTTAACAATAGGGATACATCATTGGGTGATCTCACCATCATAGAGTACTAACCTAGATGGTATAACCTACTACACAACTAGGCAATATTGTATAGTCTCAGCAATAATAAAAATAAGTTTAGTTAATACATAGACAAGTAACAGTTTAACACCAGCATCACCACAAACACGTGAGTAATGCATTGTGTTGTGATGTTGTGGTAGCTACAACGTTGCTAGGCGACAGGAATTTTTCAGCTCTATCGTTTGGGACCACAGTCATATTTGCGGTCCAACTTTAACTGAAATGTCATTATCTGACGTATGACTTATTGGCTTGCTGACAAACAAATGCTTTTCTTCTTTTGTAAAAGCTCTTTGGATTTGTTTCTGGTTAGCAAAAACAGCTGCGAATGTGTGTCTTTCGTAAAAGCAAAGTGGCGCAACATGGGGGATATTTGTATTTATTTTGAGAAGGTTGGGTGATCCAGTCCCTGAGGCATTTGGGGTTAAGAGCCTGGCTCAAGGGAACAATGGTGACTCCGCCAACCATGGGATTTGAACCGCTGACATTGCTGTCATCCTTAGCACAGAGTTAAACCTGCTAAACCAAGTTTTAGTTGTGTATGACATTCCAAAGGTTTAGTTTGCTTTCAGAGTGGAACTATTGGAGCTTTGAGTCTTTCCCTCATTAGCCTCTTTCACATAATATCTACTAACACCGGCCATCTTCTGGAAAATCCCTCACATCCCTACGTGGGCCTTGGACAGGATGGGAATTCCCCTATAATTCACCATTTCTCTGAAACACCAGTACATTTTTGGGGTTTAAATTTGACATGACCTTTTGCTTTGTTATTAGTACATGACAGCAGCGTTTATAAGGCACTTGTGCTCAGTTAGTTTGTAAAAAAATAAAGGTCACCAATAGACTGCTGCCTAGTTTAGTGACTTGTTGAGGAGATGCACCGCTCGTGAAATGCTTGCATTTAAAAAAAAAAAAAAAACAGGCTGTATTGAATGTGGGAGGTTCTGACAGAGAAAATCTGGAGCTACGAAGTCTGTCCAGATAGGAGCTGACCCTGTGAACTCTGGAAATGGCTGCCTGTTTCAAGTTCATTCATTAAGAAAGATACATTTATGAAAGATGAAATACAACATGTTGGTTATCGTAATTTGGAATTTCCCCCTGCAGAGCCTAAGAGGAATGGCTTTGAGGACATGTATTCCAATACAATGGTTGACATCATCATCCTCTTGTGCCAGGTACTTTTGGGAATCAATGACAGGAAGCTCTAATTGGATAATTAAGTAAATATGTGAGTGCAAATGCCTTCAATCCAGAGAACTGGCAGTTGCTGTCATGTTTTTGTGTTCATTCAGGGGGTAAAGTCCAGGTGAACGTCAGAGTAGGCCTCACAGAGAGATGATCATGAAGGGATGAGAATATTCAGGATCATTCACTATAGTCTCACTGGGATAGGCCCTTCTTTAAAAGTGGAGATTACTGGTACAGTATCTTACTTCTGGCTAGCTTTAAGATCCACCTTGGGTGGATCACATGGATTACCTATGGGATCAAGAATCGAGGTTGATCTTGTTCCATTTTTGCACTGGCTGAAGTGACATTTTGAATCTATGGCATTTCACCCATCCTGCATCATCCAGTCCAACATGACTGTCAGATTCAGTAACTTTCACAATAGAATTTGTCAGTACTACCTTTGGTCTGACATCCTCCAATAGTACATAAGTACATGTTAAAATAGCCCTGTCTGATTTGTCACAGAATGATAATCTTTTGTCATTGTTTGTAACACTTTTACTAATTTGATTTGCAAATACTTCAATCAATCAATTTATAGATGGGTAGTTAAAAATACCAGTCAAATCTATTATTTTGATATATTTTATATTGGTGTCTTCACTCATAATACAGCTATGTAATTCTCAATAAATTATTCCAATATTTGAGTGATATGTTTAATCCCAGATTTCAATAAAACTTGTGGTGTCTATGTGTAATCCCTTATTGCTTCTGACACGTTTCCCAACCATTTACAGTTTAACCCAGTTTAGTTTTGGATTTTGCCTGTGGATGCGAGTTGCTAGGCTGCTATCTGGGGAGGTGTGGATCAGCTTAGGACCACGTTGTGTGTACGAGTCCATCAGGCTTACGTTCCTGCCTGAGGGGTAGATATTCTGTATCCGATGGGTCATAAATATTCAAGTATCACTGGAAATGGCCGGCAGAAGGTGACCAAGCCAACATACCAAATACACCAAACAGAGTTATGGCTGAACGTTCAAGCTATAATGTAGACAAGCAGCCCAGAGAGTCTTAAGATTTTTCCACCTTCCCAACTGCCACTTCGAGTCTGAGTCAGATTCTTGGATTTCAGAAAGTTTTGTGTGTTGTGGTGCAGTTTGGGCAGAAACAGATGGTGCGAAAGCTGAGGGGCTGCTTGGCTGACATCCTGCCTCTCTAACTTGTCAGTGGAAAAAGAAAAAAAGAAGGGAAAAACCTGCCACTGACGGAAGAATAGTTTCAGGGATGGTGATGATGGTGAAGAGAAAGTGAAGGTCGGATTATTTCTGAAGGATGGATTTTAAGTAAGACACCTGCTAGCCATTAATGATGAGAACTATTTCACGGCAATTGGTAGCATAACCAAAAAGCAGATTACAGATTGGTTAATTACAAGGAGACATCCACCCTGAACTGATATGTTTGTAACAGTAAATCTATAGCATAAAGTTACTTGAGCAGCAAATTAATCTAACTTTTACTCCTTTACTAGACTGGTTCTGGCAGCTCATGAATGTAGGTAAGGTGTCTATGGGACTGTTCATCCAGCCTAAATTCCTTGCAGCGGTTTCAGTTCTGCATTTACATAATGTATAAGGCATGACTTGTACAGCAGATCATGTAACTCACAGAGAAAGTGCTCTGGAAGGAGGTAATGATGGGCTGGACTTCAGGAGGCAGGTCATGACGGCACATCCAGGGACTGCTGAACCCGGCCCTCAGGGACCCGAAGACAGTTCGCGGTTCTGCTCCTTCCCAGCCGGGAGGAGCGTCTCGGGCGCCCCCCGAGGGCCGGGTTGGAAAACGCTGCTTTACCAGACCTTTCTATTCGCATCATGCTATGCACATTGAGAGTATTACAGTACCGCTGACGTTTATGTGTATGACAACGTGGGCTTCTCTTGAAAAGGTACACATTTACAGATGAATATGCAAGTATTTTTATGCAGCTAAAGTAACGAGTGATTGCGGTATTAATTTTCTTTATTACATGGAGATACCAGACTCTGTCGTTAGTATTTTAAGCCACACGGGTGCCATCGCTTGCGTGCGAGCAGCCAGTTATCGCGGCACAGACACGGAGCAGCTTCATGTTGTCCGGAAACAGGCTTTAACATTGAAGCAGCCATGACAGCAGAATGACTATGGAGCAGAGGCTGGAATCGAGGCTAATGGCTGCCGTGTGCCGTCTCGCTACGCTGCTCGGTTCGCCTCACGGCCTGGTCACAGCAATGCCCAAAGGCGGGCAGGTTGACCTTCTCTGGATCCTGGACTTGCTTTCCAAAATGCAGACAATATTCGCCATCACCTCGCGCTTAAGTAACATGGAGACTATACCGGTACTGTATGTTACATACATTTTCACATATCCGTTATTTATATTCCACCTATTTTGAATGAGAATATAGTGGCCATCTTCAGTTGGGAATCTTATTCTTTTTGGCACAATCTAAACATTGACCGCTTCTGTGAAATGAACGTCGTTAGACTGTTTTACGCGTGAAACTGCTAGGTCACTAATCACGGTAAAACAACCGTGTGGCTCCCAACGTCCACTTCTTTATTTTACATTCAAAAACCACAAACTTTATTGCTCCTCTGATACACATGCATTACGGCAATCGCAAACCAAAAACTAATCGGAGAAGCATCTTCATGTATGATATACTATATAAATTTCAAATTATAATAGCAGGTTAAACACAAAAATATTCTAACCATTTACTGTAACTAAACAAAAATTACACCATTGCGTATAAATGGCGCTTACAGAGAAAATGCTTAGTTTTGCCCATGTCCTTAAAGTAATGAACTGTAGATATCAGTAGTTGTTTATTTTTTTATTTCCATCTATTCATATATTTTTTTATACAGCTTATCCAATTCGTAGGTGATCATGCCTCCCAGCCCTGTGGTTAGATGGAGGCTCCTTAAACTTTCATGAGAGCCTCACGCTGACCTTGCATTCATGTGGATTTTACAGATGGGCACTGAGAATTCCGGAATGCCAGATGTCTTATTGAGGTAAAAGAAAGGGAAGACGTTTTAAAAACGTAAAAGTTTTAGGTCATAAAACATGCAAAGTTATTTATTGACTCTCGACTATTTGTTATACAGAAATGCAATGGGATTTAAACAGTTCCTCAAACCAGTCCTAGAGGAACCCCCAGGCAGCCCACATTTTTGCCAGACTACCTCTACACCAATGGAGTCACCAGTCTAAAAAATGTTGCGGTTATTTCTGAAGCAATTCTTTTGACTTATGATATGATTTAGTTGACCAAAATGTTTCCTCAAACCCTGTAAAACACCATTGAGTGAGCAACAAAGAAAGAATTGTGGGATTTTTTTTTCTGGACACCTGATATTAAAAGACAGTAATAGAGAATCCCCTAGTTGTGATGTTTGGAAAAAAGACATTTCACAAAGCTTTCACAAGCTTTCCTTGAGCAGTTTATAAATTCTTGTCTTAATACCAGGCCCCAGAAGGTAATATTAACTGTTTATCACAATTTCAAACTAGTTCTTGACTTCAAGTCATTTTTATTTTGGTTCAAAGATATTTATAAAAAGGAAATTTATGAAAAGGAAAATTATGCACATTCCTGTTGATCAAGTCGATATATTGCTTGTGCTAGATGTTATGTCCAAACTCAGTTCAGCTAACATTAATTGTAAATAGTGTTACATGCTATTTCAAGTAATTGAAAGTATAGTCATCAATTTATTATGTAACATACAACTATAATGCATGGAAAAAGCCCTTGTGCCTGTAACTGGCTGTCCTTACCCAAGGACCTTTCTCTGTACCATTAAGTAAAATGTTACAGCAGACCATGCACAGCCCTGTAATATGGCCACACTGATGACTCATCCTCCAGAATACCCAAGTTTGATTCATGTGTTGAATTTTTTGGATCGCCACAGAGCAATTTCCCTGTTTCACGTTTCGCTCTTACTGGTTTTATCTGACTATGTTTCCTTCAAGGCCAATGAAACACAATTTGTAGCACTGCTCCGAATCTACACTTAAGAAGTTGCTGCAGTCAGAAAGGCACACTGAGTTGTCTGAAACAGGAAAAGGGGAAGAAAGACAGGCTGTGCCTGAGCAGGATTAGTGAGGAAGGAATCAAAAACTATTACAGCAGTGTTTCCCAACCAGGTCCTTAGGGCCCCCCAGATGGGAACTAGGCGGGAGCAAAAATGTGGAGTGTCTGGCAGGGAGCTGGGCGGGAGCAAAAATGTGGACTGTCTGAGAGAGCTGGAAAGGAGTAAAATGTGGATCATCAGGGGGTCCCCAAGGAGCGGATTGGGATACACTGATTTACAGGCGGTGTTTGGCTGTGATGCCCTGGCATCCTGACCCAAGTCCCACCATGTCCCATGGTCCCTTGAAGGATGTCTCATTATGTAAACCTTAAGGAAAGGAAGCAAGCGGGAAACATTTATGTAATTCACAATTTTTCATGCAAATACGGCGTTAAAATGCACCTCAATCCCTCTTCAGTAACATTAACTGCTGAAGAAGGTTATTCTCACAGTGTAATTATGCAAAGCACTCCCTGTAACTTCCTGTCAGAGAGTAAGCTGTCTCCTTTGAAGGAGGGCGTCTGTGAGCTCATGCTTCTTCAGCTACTCTGCAGCTGCTCTTCCATCATCATCTCCTCCACTGGTCTTTCCTATACAGTACATTCCTATACATCCATTTCTTTCCTATACATCCATCTCCCATCCCCTTGCGTGTCACGCCCCCGCCCTGGGGTTTGTGTTGCACTCTGGCAGTACGTTCTCCCCTTTGACAGGCCCCTTCTTCAATCCTGTCCAGAGACAGGCAGCCCACCAAGGGGGGGG
This sequence comes from Brevimyrus niger, assembly GCA_015164015.2. Lineage (NCBI taxonomy): Eukaryota > Metazoa > Chordata > Actinopteri > Osteoglossiformes > Mormyridae > Brevimyrus > Brevimyrus niger. The sequence goes on along the minus strand of JAABNY020000040.1, from coordinate 17,608,875 downwards.
GGGACTTTCCCAAGTAGAACCAGCAGTTCAGTTGTAAATTAAATGAGCTGAATGGCAACTTTGCCCCAGTAGGATGGCCAAATTTGATTTATTTTACCCAAAGGAGCCTTGGTGTTTTTGGCCAGCAAGCTGAGTCATACATGTGGGCCCCGGACTGTAAGGCTGCGCGTGTCGTCTGTGGCTAATTACTGATGTAGATCTTTGGGGTCCTCATAGTTAACTTAGTCATCTCTTAGTCACTGCATTTGCCTCATTTGCATTGTTTTTGAAGTTGTAACAGAAATGCTGGGCTCATCATAAATACCTCACCTTTAATCGCTTACTATGACAGCACATCCCCGCTGCACAGAGTATATTTACACATCACAGTGCTTGATTATTATCCTCTGGCTTTACTCTGTATTTTATCATGTATTTTTTAGTGCTGTCAAACGATTAAAAGTTTTAATCAGATTAATCACAGGGTTTGCCTTGGATTGATTTAGATTAATCACAATTAAATATCATTCATTTTTAATCTATATTAATCGCATTTCTAGCCCGGTTAATTTCTATTGTTAGCAATATCAGTTGATAACACAATATGCGTAGTGCTTTACGTATAAAACTCTGTAGCAACACCTTCACAGATAAGTTGGATCTCCAAGAAACGAGAGTGCGCATGTTGTCACTTCCAGCTTCAAAACCCTGAATCCGACTCGGAGTTCCGACAACAAATGGAACACCCCAAAACTGCCCGAAATGGGTTGACAGAGACATTTCAGGGATTTTGAGTCATTCTGCACTGCAGATGGGTTTATTGTGTTAAAAATTTAAATCAGATTAATCATGATAATGGAATAATCCGTGTTAACCCGTTAATTTTGACAGCCCTAGTATTTTTCTCAATTTTTCACTCATTATAAATATAACTCGCTTGACTATTAAGCGTAGCTGAAACATGCATAATGTTTATAAAGATTTCAAGATTTCAATTTGAAGCTCTAATGAAAAAGATCCAACAGACAAATAAAATGTACCAGTTGTGCTGGCTTTAAATCTATATGTCATTTATCCTGTAATTAAATCCAATGCATGTTTGTGTCCATCCATCCATTTTCTGTACTTGCTTGTGCTGTTCATGGTTGCTGGGGGTCTGGAGTCTATCCCAGAGACTATAAGCACAAGACAGGGAATAACCCAGGATGGAGCGCCAGCCCACGACGGGGCCCTCACACACCTGCATGTTTGGGTCAGGAAGCTAATTCACGTGAGTGATGTGGAAGAGCGAGAGAAACTAAAATGCAGCTCATGCTGCTTATTCAACTTGAAAGAATCCCATTGAGAAGCACTACAATCTCAGCTCAATATGACATAACGTAACCAATCAGATAATGAAAAAGTGTGTTCATGTGCTTTTCATTCCATTATGTACGTACAATATGGACAAAATGATACATTGTATATTGACGGCGGGAAAGTCGATTTAAAAGAAAACCCGTCACGTGTTCCAGCGACCACGCCCCTCACATGGCCATATTGAAGCAGGTGAATTGAGTTTGATTCATGACATAAAGACGACAGAGAGATGAGACACCTACTATAAATGGAGGCGAACGACAGTGATGATGTCACTCCGTCCGGCTCCGGCTGACTGGGTGTGATTGGGTGACAGGAATGCATCACTTGAGCAGCATGAACTGTCCCTCTCTTGCAAATGATAGGTGGACTACATCGGGGGGGGGGCACTGCATATCATCCCAGAATCCCTTGCTACAGCTAAAATCTGCACATGCTGTGCTGTCATTTTTGTAAAAATACAGCTTCCTCTGGCCGTCACCCAGGTAACAGGTAGCCTTATAGTTTATATATTTAAGTGGCACAAGGGAGCTTGCTGTCACACTACTGAGCAAAGGTTTTTAATTGAAAAGAAACTTCTTGCTGCATTGATTTAAGCATCGAGCTTCTAGGCTGCTTCGCTTAGAGCTACACATACATAGAGCTGCTGATCATCAACATTTCATACACTGTGTCCTGCAAGCTTCTTTCATTAAGATGTCCAAGTCAACAATGCTGAACACTTTTTCCCTCAGAACGTAGCAGTTATACCTAATAACGTAGTTTTCCATGAACCCTTGCGATGTTAGAGACTGACGTTTGTGGCTTGGACCGCATTTTAAGAACGTCAGCACGGACGAAACATCACAGTTACAAACATGGCTGCTTTGGTTTTGCCACATATGCACTTCGTTCTGGGAGATAGAAGCGCAGCGGGGAGCTTGTCAAATGTATATGTCTCAGTCAAATGCCCCCCCCCTTCACTACAGAGACTGTGAAATCAGCAAACTTGTTTAGAATTTTTCTCAGTTTTGCTTTTGTTGCATCTCATCCACTGTGAACCCCGTGGCCACACCCCAGTGTGATCACACACCCCCATGGCCACGCCCCCCTGTGACCACACCCCCCACATGGTCTCATCCAGCGTGTCCATGCCCTAACATGGACAAGTCCCCATGTGACCACACTCCCACATGGTGATGCCCCCACTCCATGGGATGTGACATCCTCTTCTTCTTATATAACACAGTGTATAAAACACAAATGTTTCAGAGAGAGTGTGCCAACAGTCATATGATTTGATTACACTCAGAAAGGCCAACTTGTTAATATTATGCTGCTTTTGCTTTCTGTAGACCGACACCATTATTTAATCTGAATCTGAAGGAGAAACCGCTCACAGTAATTGTTGGTATTTAGATTCTCTGTCAAGGTTTTTCTTCCTGAAAGTTTTAATTATTCTGAACAGTTCTTTTCAAATTAAAATAAATTAGGGAAAACAATGTTTTTGCATATGAAAGCCAGACAGAAAGAGTATATCATAACAATAGAATAATAAATATACAGAACTAAATGACCTAATTTGTGTTTATAGGTTTTTCCCCCCCAAGTACCTTGGGTGAGGTTTTACATCACAATTAGTTCATTTTTTGCTTTATATTTTTGCTGTGGTAGGAATCTACATTGAATAGTACATATTTCATTATTCATAATGGTTTGTGGAACCCAACCAGTTAGCGTTTCCCGTTACCAGTTTTCCAGCGTCACTTAACTCGGTTAACAAAGTCGATGTGGGAATCTAGAAGTGAGGAGTGACAGTCATTAATTAGCATGTATCATTAGGGGTGCATCAATACAAATGCCAGTATCGGTATCGGGTCTGCCACAGTACTTAGTGCTGGGCGATAAAACAATCTCGATTTTTTTATCGATAAAAATGAGGACGATCACGATGATACACACAGACTATTACGCTCATCAACCAAGTTTGCTTCGTTTTAGAGAATGCTCTGAGACAGACAACTCGATGGCCTATCGAGCAGAGCTTTACTGAACTCCAGCACAACAGCCAATCACCGACGTCGTTGGTAACGCTGGTGCTACGTGGAACGTGATCTTCCGGCGGCTGCAGGGGTGGAGTATGAACTGACTTCAGCCAAGTCGGACAACTTCTACTTGTAGTCTGTGAGCCCTGACTGCAATGGCAGCACAGCCAGAAGGGTGTAGATAAATCACATTACTTTTTTACAATAACCAACTCCTGATCCAAAATGTTAGCAGTGAAAAAAATAAACTATTGAGTATAGTGGCCCTGTGTAAAAAGATAGCTGCCAGGAAAAAGAATTCAACGTTTTTATTGTCATGTACAGAGTACAATGCAATTCTTACTTACAGATTGGATGATTAACCAAATCAGCCCAACATTACAGTAACCAACAGTAGACCACTAACTTACGTAACTAATTTATGTAATTTATTGGAACTTTATTTTACCAGGTAAATGAACTGAAAACCAGTTCTCACTGATTTACGTGCTTTTCGTGAGAAATAACAGATAACGTATTGGAACTTCCCAGGATACAAACATCATACATGTGACTAAAATCTTCAGCCTATAAGGTCAAAGACCAAGAATCAGAGGAAGATACTTGTTGCAGTCAGTTCTGTCCTGCTGTATTTTATGTTTGCCCTTTAACATATTTGCAATGTTATATAGTTTTGCACATTATTACATTATTATATGGTTTTGTTCATTTGAGCTATATTTCTTTGACTACTTGAAAATCAATAACCTTTTATAATTTTAAGGGAATTTTGTATGTAAACATTAAAATTTGTTGGATAATAAGTATTTGCTTACTAATATTGTGTATTTTAATGTATTCACTCTGTCACAATAGGGTTATTTCTATTATTATTTTGATTATTACATTATTACATGGAACAGCATTGTGAAACTATAATATTGATAATTATCAATATCGGCCAATACATATCGCCCAGCTCTAACAGTACTAATATGCTCGTCCTTAAGGCAATGTACCAGTTAAACGATGAAATATTGCATCTCCCAGCCCTATTTCAGTATTAGTGAGTAGCACAAAGCAAGCATTGGTACTCAGTCTGAAAAGAAAATGGTATCAATGCATCCCTATTTATCACAACATAACAATATTAACAGTCTAGAGTACCTGAGAAAAATGTTGGTACAGAGATCAGAAATATATGGTCAATATTCAGGGTAATAAGCAAACTCCTTATTGAATTACAACCCATGAAAGTCGAAGGTGTTTTCTTCATGGGCTTGCAAAATTTTTAACATTTTTTAGTGGCACTTCCTGTTAAAAATTAACCACTGAAACACGTTTTATTGCTGGGCATTGAGCCACACACCAGCCTTGTGACATGCTCCTCTCCTGAGGTTCATTTAGACCATAATTAGTGACAGAGAACACATTTGGTATAAATACCCACAGATGGAAAGGAGAGTGGGGCCTTTACCCAAGCCCAGTAGTTCTCCAGCCTTGGGGTTATTTTTCTTCTTAGAACTTTTTGTCACAGACTCCCAGTGGCCATGTCTTGCCACTGAGATAATCAGCTAATGAAGGGGTCCCTCACATGCAAGGCAGACATGCAGGAGCTGACTGATGTCACTTGTGGGTGGTAATCAGTCCCCTGGAGCGCCAAGGGAGCCTCTGTCTGAGGGATGGAGGAACTGTAGGAACAGTGGAGTGACTATCTGGCAGCATGAGGAGTTCAAGGAGGAGGTGCTATTCAGTGCATAAGGATAATAGCATGAAGAGGGTCTGCTTTGCATTGTTGCTCTAACGACCAGGGGCGCCACATTATATTGATGCTCTAACGATCAGGGGCGCCACGTTGCATTGTTGCTCTAACTATGAAGGGCGCCACGTTACATTGTTGCTCTAACGATCAGGTGCACTGCATTATATTGTTGCTGTAACGATCAGGGGCGCCGCATTATATTGTTGCTCTAACGATCAGGGGCGCCACATTACATTGTTGTTTTAACGACCAGGGGCGCCACGTTACATTGTTGTTTTAACGACCAGGGGCGCCACGTTACATTGTTGCTCTAACGATCAGGGGCGCCACATTATATTGTTGCTCTAACAATCAGGGGCACCGCGTTACAATGTTGCTCTAATGATCAGAGGCGCCGCGTTACATTGTTGCTCTAACGATCAGGGGCGCCACGTTATATTGTTGCTCGATCTGAAAGTCGGAACAACCAGTGGACTTTACTGAAGTTGTTTTGCATCGCTGGTAGCTACAAATAGCAGTAATTGGACAAAACAGACGAGAGGCTGTGCAGAAGCTCCCTTAGCAAACCTGCGTCCGGCGCTACGGGGAAGGTCGCCTCGGGCAACCCGCTAATGTCCCTCCTAAGGGGTACATGTCAGCAGTGAAGGTCTTCCCTTCACCAAAGGGCTCCTTTGTTGGTCCAACCTCATTGCCTCTTCTCTTCATCATCTCTCCTCTTCATTGTCTCTCCCTCATATTATAAATACTAAATATAACAAAGCTTGCCTGATAATTGCCAGCGTCCTTTGGAATCCGACAGTCTTCGCTACTTCTCATATTACGAACACCCGGTCAGTCGCTGGTTAAGGCATCGCACGTGATATTGTCGTCATTAAATTATGAAGTGAACAGCAAAAGATGATAAACTAAGCAGCCGAGGAATCCATCAGCAATACAGAGAGCATAAAACAATTATCAGAAAACAGGTAAACATGATCCAAGCAGGAAATTAGATTTGGAGAAACCTACCATACTTGGCCTGAATGACACTCCTGTTTCTGCACAGCTGTTCATGTTTTTGAAGTGCATTGGTAATTAAGGCATTTTTTTCCCTGCTCTTTATGTAGGAACGCTAGTCGTTCTGCTCCCAGCCGTTTCTTACAGGAAACTGACTTGTTGGTTACGGAGATCTGCTCTCTAGTTGAGTTGTAATAAGTGTGAATCCTGACCACCACAGGTTGCAACGGCAGCACATACCCCTGTAGCCCATGAGCTTTCAGTGAGTCTCTGCAGCCGGCTGCGCTGCAGCCGTCTCTCTCATGGCACTGTCTGTCTGAGCTTGGCCGCCATGTCACTCCTCCTTTCCCCTCCCCCTCATCGCTTGACGCTTTCTGACGCTCTCTTCTGCAACCTCTATTCTGTTTCTCTTTCTGTTTCAGCAAGACTATAAAGATCAGAGTAATTGATGATGAGGAGTATGAAAAAAACAAGAACTTCTTCCTCGAGATCGGGGAACCTCGCCTGGTGGAGATGAGTGAGAGGAAAGGTGGGGTGTCTGTTCCGGAGGCTCTGGCTCCGCCTTCTGGCTCCGCCTCCAACACGACCCACAGCAGCTCTGGGCACACCAGCCCCTTGAAGAGAAGCCACAAGGAGGGGCGCCCCAGTACTGTGCCCTAGTGCCGATTAAAATTCAACCGTTGCTGGGCCTTTGAAAAGCTGAATTTTGAAATTGGACAGTTCAATTTCGGGGGATATAGGTAATGCGGCAGGTTCGGGGGACACCGGCAATTTGGAAGAACCTGTGGCCCCTTCTTGTGCACGCAGAGGGGCTGGTGTTGACCTGCAGTGGCTCAGTTGGCGGTCATCATAACCCCCCCCTCCCTCTCCAAAGAAGCATCAAGTGTCATCCATCCACCCGGGACCAAAAGGGGTGCATTGTGCGTATGTGTGTGTGTTGGGCAGGACGCGTGTGCATACCTTTAACATGCATGATTCCAGCCCCCTGCTGAATCTGTCTTGTGTCCCCGCAGGAAGACCATAACCATTAATATTGTTGACCGTGAAGAGTATGATAAGCAATCCTCCTTCTACGTAGAGCTGCAGGGGCCGGTCTGGAAGAGGCGAGGATGGACAGGTGTGAGAGGGTGCAGGAGCAAGGTCCCCCGCGCCCCTGCCC
>JAABNY020000040.1:17577509-17588250 GCA_015164015.2 Brevimyrus niger | reverse complement strand
ATTTCTTGTTCTTATCTGCTTTGTTTATTTTTCCCCTTCAGGGTCCTTTTTTGTGTTCTTCTAGGTTTATTATAATTTCCCCTAGAGTCAACAATAATTAGCAGTTAACGAACAAGTTATTTATAACATTTGTGTGTAATTATCTGGTCTGTATGATGTTTGCAGTATTGTGGGGAACAGTGACAGACCCGTATGAAAATGTATCATAAACCAAATGGCAATTAGATTTTCCCTCAGAAAAATTGTGAGTCCATCGAATTCTCAGTTCAAAATACCACACAGTTGTAAATACTTCCAGCAGGACAGTCTGCTAAGTTGTACGCTCTGCATTTGTGAGGCCCCAAGGCCAAAGAGCTTATTACAGCCCCACCACAAATGAGTTTATGTCCTGATGTGTTTCTGCAATGACCTGCTGATTTAATCTAGGTGCACAGGGGTTTCTCTAGCGAGCAGAGATGGCCATCTGCCTCTCTCTGTAGTGAGTGCTGATCTCACTGGGAATGTCAAGCTCCTCACATGGTCTGCTGTGTGCCCCAGTATTTACATCACATGCAGTATAGAAACAGGTTACTGGATGGAGCATGTAAGTCAGTGTGAAAGAGATGATCCCAGGTTAATCACGGTGAATATGCCACCGGCCCTCCCTCAGAAAGGAAACTGCGCCTCCTTGGGGTTGGGGTGGCCGAGCATCCGAGGTGCTGCCTTCATGGCCTCTGGGTTCCCTAGGGGTGTAGCTTCAAGTCCCACTTTTCACAGGTCATTGACCTGCGACCGGTTTGACACTTTGAGACTGAGACTGGGCCTCTTTTCCTGCAATCGGTTGCTAGTTCAAATCCCGTTTTCAGCAAATTCCGAACGTCTCCCCCGGGCCCATCAACAAGGCTCTTATGACCTGAAAAATGCTGCAGGGTAATCGGATAGATAGCCAACCCCAGTCTCCGCTTTCTTCTGTGTCTCAATGGAGAGTGAGACGGCATATGTGGAGCATAAACCATTCCAATGTGCCCGTATAAATGGCCAAAAGGTTCCATAATAATGCGCACGGCAGCCGAGCATAAGAAAATGGTGTGATGTTAAAATGTCTATTTGATATTGAGTAGCTACTGTAGCTGCACTTGGAGATAAATGCACTTAGGCTATCTCAGTAATCGCCCTGGGTTTTCCATACTCCCGCGATTGCCTTTATAAGCTGCTGAGAGACTCCAGCTCAGGCCACTGCAGAGATCCAGAACAAACTATCTGTGATTTATATGGCTGTCAGAAAGCCTATGAGTCCCCCCCCCCCCCCCAAATTGATGGGGGTGCAAATGAGCAGGGCTGATAGCATATAAATGGATGTGAAGTACATACGGCAAAGTCATAACACAGGAGCATAAAGGAAGATTTCGACGGTCATAAATGGGCTTTCCGTGAATGGCGTTATGATGTAGGCGAGCCGTTGGTAGGCGGCTGAAGCACTGTGAACGCAGCCATCCCAAAGCCAGTTGCGCTCTGCATAAGCTGGAGGTAAAATGCAGGAGCGGTACTTTGACTGCGCACAAGCGGACAGCCGCGCCCAGCGTTTCACTGCACACCTGACGCACGGCACAGGGTCCCCCTGAGGTTCCCCAGAACATCTGTTCATTTGGTCCCTACAATGTGATGGACCGCACATACGGACACCCTGAAGAGCCGAACCAACTAACCAATAAGGGCACTTCAACAAGTGGGATGCGGGAGAAATGGACAAGCATAAGGTCAAGGGCAAGGAAAGTTCATTGTTATTCGCACCACATTTGCACGAGGTGGAACAAAATCGTGTACACAAGGTCCCAGTTAACCCAGTAGGCCAAAGAAACACAAGATCTGAGTGACTCTGACAAAGAACAAACTGTCTTGGTCGGATGACTGGGTGTTAAACGGCAAGGCTTGCATGGTGCTGCGGGCCACAACACACAGGGCATTACATCCTGCTGCTTATGCCGCTGCATAGCCATAGACTCATCAGAGCGCCCATGCTGAGCCCCTCCACCTGCCTTGGCCACGTGATCATTGCCATTGGACCTTGTACCAGGGGAAGACGGTCACCTGGTCCAGTGAGTCCTGTTTCCCCTTTACATCGTGTGGGCGGACGGCCGCATGTGCACTGGTTTCCTAGAGAAGAGATGTTACCAGGATGCACTATGTGAAGCTGGTGAGGGGAGTGACGCTCTGGGTAATGTTCTGCTAGGACACCGCGCCTCCAGACTTCGACACGTTACGCCGACTGCGACGTCCTCGCACACCATGCACACCCCTTCGTGGCAGCAGTACTCCGCGATTGCGGTGGCCTCCTTCCGCGGCATAATGTGACCTGCCAACGCTGCACGAGCTCCTCCAGAGTGCTTTGCAGAACATGATGAAGAGTCACCCTGTTCACTATAGTCCCCAGATCTGAATCCTGTGAGCATCTCTCAGATCTGGTGGAACAGCCAGTCTGATTCACAGGGGCTCCGCCTCACACCTTAGGGGGCTGAAAAGATCTGCTGCACTTTGGTGCCACATACCACCAGGACACTTTCAAAGGTCTTGTTAAATCCGTGAGGCGCACAGTGGACCAGCAGCATATTAGGCAGGTGGTTATGTTCTGAAGTTTTATGAGCCAAAACATCATCACGGGAGTTAATGTGTCCCTAAACACAGTCCATAGAGCCCTGCTGAGAATCGGGCTACATATATATAGGGCTACATAGCCGTGAGTCAGACTTGTTGGTTTCACAGATCCTCAAAACATAACTGGTGATCCACATGATATACCAGAAATGTGCGTATCATTGGACCAGGCAGCTTTCTTCATTTGCTCCAAGAGCTTAGGGTCCACTTCTGACACTTGCCTGCCCATTCTGTGTGCTTTCAATGGTCGACTGGGGTCTGCATGGGCACTCAGCAATAATCTGTTCAGATACATTTCCTGCATGTTTGTCTGGAGTTGAACATAATTGCAGTGTATTTTCAGCAAAGTATAATATGATTGAATATATGATAGAGTATGCAATGGTAGATGGTATAGCCTACTACATACCTAGCCTATATGGTATGGCCTAAATAATGATCAATATATGAATTAATGAACTCAATTTATGCAATTAATCGCAATTAATTAATTTTCTGAATGTTCTGAGATTCTACTATTTATAAATGTTTTAATAATCTGTAGCTGTACATTTTTTCAGTGAGTTTTAGGGATTATTTAAATATTTGAGTTGCAGCAATGAACTTCATGAGTTTGTTTTGTGTTCTTGATGACAATGGATTTATTTTTGCTACATGTGACTCAGTGGGCTAAGCCTGTGTGCCCACTACAGATGGCAGCCCTTCATGGACAGCTTACGCTACAATAAATGGACATAAATGAATGGGTGGGGTCCCAGGAGGATATTACTCCATTATAAACCTAAAATTGGGTACATCAAAAGCATTGAGCCTGTTTACAAACCCAACAGGCTATTAACAAGATAATTAAACCGTTACATGCATGTATGAGAGTGCTGATTAGTCTTGAATTGAGAACCTCACGCCAGCCAGCAGACCAAGGTTGGCAGCCCTGCTGTAGAAGCTGGGTGACAGGGGTCACAGACCATCGGAAGCACAAACAGCTTGGTACGTCCGGCCCTGTCGGCAGTTTCAGTGACGATGCCAGCCTGGAGGGGTCTTTATTCACAAATTCAAATGGAGGCTCCATCCCAAGTCTCTTTTTCTGGATTTTCTGGACCCAAATACACACATACACAGCAAAATGTGATCCAGTTGATTTTCCATGTGGGGATCCTGCTTTCTCGGTCGTATGTAGCTTTGGATGTAAGTGTCTTAATAGCTTATTGCCTTGGAAATTGTTACATCGTTTCATGAATTATTTTCTTTTTAAGTGATATCTCTCAGTGCTGCTGTGAGTCGGCGTTATTTTCTTTGGTGTAGTCGTGTTGGGGTGGGTTGGGGGCGGTGGGATATATCGCACAGCTGTTGAGTCGAGCCGACATGCCACCTCTGTCCTCCGGCCTTCAGGGGAAGACGACGACGATGAGGAGTGTGCCGAGGAGAAGCTGCCCTCCTGCTTCGACTACGTCGCACACTTCCTCACCGTCTTCTGGAAGGTCCTGTTTGCCTTTGTGCCGCCGACGGACTACTGGAACGGCTGGGCCTGCTTCGTGGTCTCCATCCTCATGATCGGCCTGCTGACGGCCTTCATCGGCGACCTGGCCTCACATTTCGGCTGCACCGTCGGCCTGAAGGACTCCGTCACCGCCGTGGTGTTCGTCGCCCTGGGGACGTCCGTTCCTGGTGAGAAGCCCCCCCCCCCCCCCCCCCCGGCCTGGTGTCCATCATGATGACTAGATGTTCATATTCTGCCTTCACTCGCACTTGCGGTCAGCACACTGGAACAGGGGTTTCGTGATTCATCAGGATATCCTACCTGGGGGGATTGTGCATGGAATAACGGTCAACTAAGGAATAGATCTACAGTTGAGACCCTCGCCCCCAATTTTATGCTATCCTATAATGTCCTATGCTGTTATGTAATAGATCCAAATCTGAAACAGGCACCCATAATTTTGTGCTGCCCTATATTTAATTCAGTTCAATTCAAACCAATTTTATTTGTATAACACATTTTCACAACACCTCTCCTGGAGCCGACACCTTATCGTGGTGGAGGGGTTTGAGTGTTCCAAAGATCCCAGGAGCTATGTTGCTCGGGGCTTTATGCCCCTGGTAGGGCCACCCAAGGCAAACAGGTCCTAGGTGAGGAACGACTCACGACACACGGCATAGCCCGAACAAGGAATGTGGGTCCCCCCTCCAATGCGCTCACCACCCATAGGAGGGGTCATGGGGGTCGGGTGCGGTGCGAGTTGGGCAGTAGCCAATGGCAGGGAGCTTAGCGGTCTGATCCTCGGCTGAAGAAACAAGCTCTAGGGACATGGAATATAACCTCTCTGAAGGGGAAAGAGCCTGAGCTGGTGCACGAGGTTGTGAAGTTCTGACTATATATAGTTGGGCTCACCTTGATGCACGGCTTGGGCTCTGGAACCAGTCTCCTTGAGGGGGTTGGACTCTCCTCCACTCTGGAGTTGCTCTCGGGAAGAGTCACCGAGCAGGGGTGGGTATACTTATTGCCCCCTGGCTGGGTGCCTGTACATTGGGGTTTACCGCAGTGGATGAGAGGGTAGCCTCCCTTTGCCTTTGGGCGGGGGGGATAGGTCCTGACTGTTGTTTGCGCTTATGCGCTCGTCGCAGCGGCTATCCCCGGACCTACTGGTGGGCACCAGTGGTGAGGGATGTCGTCAAGCTGAAGAAGGAGTCCTATCAAGACCTTTTGGCCTGTGGGACTCCGGAGGCAGCTGACGGGTATTGGCGGGCTAAGCGGAATGCGGCTTCGACGGTTGCCGAGGCAAAAACTTGGGTGTGGGAGAAGTTTGGCAAGGCCATGGAAAACGATTTCTGGACAGCTTTGAAGACACTGTGGTCCACCATCCGGCAACTCAGCGCGGGAAAGCGGTGCAGCGTCAACACTGTTTATGGTGGGGATGGGGCATTGCTGACCTCAACTCAGTACATTTTAGGTAGTGGAGGGAATACTTCGAAGACCTCCCCAATCCCACTGACATGCCTTCCAATGAGGAAGCAGGCTCTGGGGACTTGGAGGTGGGCTCCCCTATCTCTGGGGCAGAGGTTGCGGAGGTGGTTAAAAAGCTCCTCAGTGGCCGGGCCCCGGGGTGGATTAGATCCGCCCAGAGTTCCTGAAGGCTCACGATGTTGCGGTGCTGTCTAGGTTGACACACATCTTCAGCATCACGTGCACATCGAGGGCGGTGCCCCTCTTTTGCAAGGGAGACCAGAGGGTGTGCTCCAACTATAGGGGGATCACACTCCTCAGCCTCCCTGTTAAGGTCTACTCAGGGGTTCTAGAGAGGAGGGTCCATCGGATTGTTGAACCTCGGATTCAGGAGGAGCAGTGTGGTTTTCGCTCTGGCCGTGGAACAGTGGACCAGCTCTATACTCTCAGCAGGGTCTTGGAGGGTTCATGAGAGTTTGCCCAACCAGTCTACATGTGTCTTGTGGACTTGGAGAAGGCATTCGACTGTGTCGTCAAGGAGTCCTGTGGGGAGAGTGCTCTGGGAGTATAGGGTGCCGGGCTTCCTTATGAGGACTGTTCAGTCCTTGTATGACTGGTGTCAGAGCTTAGTCCGCATGATTGGCGATAAGTCGGACTAGATTTTAATGTAATGTCAGCATGCATGCCATTCCTCTGCGGTGAACATCGTATTGTGTCACGGGAAACAGTCACCCCACTTTGGGTTTCACATTTACCAAACTGCAGTGAACTCGCATAGCGATTTTCTTCAACCCTTCTCATTAGACGACGCTTCCGTCAAGGTGCTAACTTCTGTGGACAGACTGGACGTCTCTGTGAGATGGCTGCGGTTCCATCTTTCCTAAATTTTTGTATAATTTTTGCTACAGTATTTTGACTGATACTGTAGGTGCAGCTTTGCTGATCTTGTATCTTCACCTTTCTTGTATAAAGAAATTATTGTCTTTCCCAGGTTCTGTGACTTTTCCGTTTCATGTGATGCCATCGCCGACAGCATGGATTGGGACGGGGTTTCTTTGTTAATTAATGCCCTTTTATAGTCAAAATGCCTGTTTGATGAATAATTAGGCTCACCTGTGGTTGACATCTTGTTCATTAGAATGTTGTAGTCTAAAATTTAGCTTTGCTACTAAGACTTTCAATGGGGTGTACTCATTTTTGCAACATAGTCATGAATTTGTTGGGACATTTGCTTTTTTGTGGGAGCAAATCAACAAATTTTGTTCGCAGTCAACAGCCCACATATCCCACATATATCGTATAACTGCCTTTTGCTTTTAAACATCCGAAAACAGGAAGGGTCTTGGCTGGCTTCACAGCACACACTCGGTCAAGGCTCATCTTCCCAATCTCACCTGACCTGCCCTTACACAAATCTGAAGTAGTCTCCAGGTTAAATCTTAAAAAGCACTTGCTTACTGCAATGGCCACTGGTACAGGGACCCCTCTTAGCATTCCTGTGGTTTAATTTGGTCAATGGAAATTTATATTTATAGCTCAGGTCCAAAAATTATTCAGGTTATAATGGTCCTTTATTATAGGAGTTTAGAGTAAGTATAAATGAGGTGGTGCAGCCGCACAGTGCTGTCGCATCCCGCTGAGGTGGTTGTAGGTTCGAATCCCATCTCCGTTTGTTGTGTGACATGTTTTCTCTGTGTCATTATTTAGCCTGGGCTCTTCCTATTTACTGCCATAATCCATCTAAATATACAGTAAATTCCTAATTAGCTCGTAGCTTGTGTGTTCTGCGGAGGGTGGTACTCCGTTTAGGCCCGTCCTGTGCAGCCTCCAACGGGCTCCACGTGACTCTCAGGATAAGTGTCTGGAAGATGATGAAATTCAGAGCTAATATGGTTTCTGTAATGGTTCGTCGGTTTGATAAATTGGTATGGATTTTCGCTCACAGATAAACACATGAGATTGTCTAGATGCATAAAGGATAGTGTCGTTGTGGTTCGTGGTTTAGGGATGGTTGGTTCCTTCCTGCTTCTGAAAACATTTTTAGCATTTTAGTTAATGTCATATCTGCAGGAGGGGAGGCTTGTATAATAAATACTTTAAAATTAATAAAATACAAAATGAATATGGTGATATGAGATGGTGAGCTTGACCTCCTCAGCAGGACACGGTGGTGGCCGTAGCAATAGGGTTTTTAATGGAGGTGGGTGAGTCATGTGTTTTTCTAGGTGAATCTGCAGAACATTCTGGAAAAAGCAGCAATCGTTTTAGGTGCTGTTAGACTCTTCTGTTTTCTCTTTTTGCTGGTCATTAGTATAGCTTTATCTCCT
The DNA here is from genome assembly GCA_015164015.2 of Brevimyrus niger. Lineage (NCBI taxonomy): Eukaryota > Metazoa > Chordata > Actinopteri > Osteoglossiformes > Mormyridae > Brevimyrus > Brevimyrus niger. The sequence goes on along the minus strand of JAABNY020000040.1, from coordinate 17,580,351 downwards.
GAAAGCTTCAGTCCAGTAAACATCTGGGGCCTGAGATTGTCTCTGTTACCGGCCAGATTCAGCTCCAGGACACACAAATCTAGGACAGCTGCACTCGTCCTAAGAAAGGACAGACTTTAAACCAATCGTGGTGCTTTTGATCATGAAAGGGATCAAATGTCATCCACCCGTTACCCAGATGAACTCACACAGTAGACGGTCTTCCGTCCGAGGAGCCCGAGGATTTAGATGCACGAGGATCCACATTGATTGCAAGCCAAGGAGATGGTGTGGAGATTATTGCATCAGCCTGACAGGCCTGATTGTTCCATGAGAAAGTTGCAGGATGTCTTTTTTTGGCTCTTATTTTAGAATCATTAATGACTTCAAGTCTGCCCAGGTTTCTTTTCCAGCTTGGAGAACATGTCCTTGGGTTCAAAGACAACATTTTTGGAATATTCTGGGCATGTCAACAATGCACCTTATGTCCAGATCTTCAAATAATTCTGAGGTGTCCAGTCTCCTGTAACTGCAAAGAGATTTTCCGTGATAGGGTATGAAAGGTCTATGTTTAGCTAATCTTTGAGCACCACAAAAATGTGTCACGCAAACTTGATGTAATGTACCGTTTCATTTGAGGTGAACTAATTTCGAGAAGGGAGGGATTTTATAGTTTTGTGATGCCAAATTACTCACACTAAACATAAATACCTTTCAGGAAGTATGACATTGGATTGTCCTCTCACTCTAACAAAAATCTAAACAAGAAGAGTTATTCATGACTGTGGCAGAAGACCATGGGCAGGACAGTGAGCAGAAGTCATGGTACAGGGGTGGGGGGTGGAAATAAGATTCTTACTTGGGAGCAGGAATAGAGATGGAAGAAAAACAAAATGCCATTTCGGTGTCATCTCAAGGGAAACACAGGAAAATAAACACAGAAGCCAGGAACAGGTTTTCTGATTGGGCATTAGGGTTTGAGGGGAACGGGAGTTTTAGAAAGAGGCCAGATCATTGGTTATTAAAATCTTATTGGTAATAAGACACATGATAAGGTGAACCAGCCTTGCGGTTAAAAGCCTGTTTTTTTGCAGACTAATATTTCTCAATTTGTGCCACAGACAACTACAGCCCTCACTCAGCCCACATGGATGGTTATCACTGGCTCTGTAGGGGCGATGAGGAGTCCTGGGAAAGGGCAGGAGATTGATCAAGTGGATTAAAACGGAAAGAATCAGGGCCAGACTGGTTCGGGGCCCTCAGGGCAAGGATTCCGATTGGATGCCTGAAGTCCCTCACAGAAATCGCTCAGTCCGTTAATATAATATGAACTAGATGTTACATGCCAGTCGTGTACCAACTTCCAGACTCTCTTCTGATAATGGTTGGAAAAAAATAAATAATGCAAAAATAATGTGTTTTGTACAACTGAGGGGAAAACGGTGTGGGAATCTGGAGAAGCCAGACTTTTGCTGTCACACTCTGCAGCACTATAGGTGAATTATTCTACCTTGGGCCGTTAATTGGCTGTTAGGCACACGCTGGGTTTTCCAGTGTGACGGTGAGTTCATGAGGTGGCCGGGGGGGTGCATGATCCACAGCTGCAACAAGATGTGTGGGTGCAGATACCAGAGCCTGCTAATGTGCAGGTAACATGCAGTGATGATCTGAGCCGACACCGAAATGTGTACATGTACGCATGCTATAGTCAGTCAGTCATTTTAATAGATAAACAGCCAAACGGCACTATAGATCAGACTGGCCAGCTTTGGTCATCTGGCTGGCATGAGATTTTCAATGAGACAAGTCTGCACACGCATGTACATGCACGTGACAGTTTTATTACCTTGCATACAGTCTATAGGGCTTGCGAACTATCCCAACACATTCGATGTAGTTAATTTTAGGTTTATAATGGAATAATATAGGTTTGCCATAAGATTTCTTGCGTGAGCGTGAGAGTCTGAAAGCGTGAGAGTTACGGCGGCCGCGTGAAGGTCGGCAACCCCGAAGCAGCTGTCGAAAATAGATTTGTTGAGTGCAGCTTTGAACTGACCCAAGATGTACGCAGCTCAGTGATGAAATATTAAATTGCGTTTTATATTGTTTAACAAACGGCCAGGTTTGGAACCGTTTTCCTCTGCAGCTCTTCCTTATTGACCCGCCTTACTTAATAGAACCCGTGTAATACGGCAAATAATCTGCAGCTCCATTTAATGTTATTGGTTCGCTTTCATTAGAACTTGAACTTCTACCATGAAGCTGATGCCGTCTTTGGACCAGTCGCCATATGAGAAAATTTCAAGCCAGTTTTTCATTTGATTTCATTTAGTTACAGATACGCCAATCTCGCCATAAGCGGCAAAGCGTGACACCAAAGTGCTCGTATCATGTAACCGACGTTGACCCGGGTGCCCCCCCACCCATCTCCCCCCCCCTCCTCCCCCCTCCAGACACTTTCGCCAGTAAGGTGGCCGCCATCCAGGACCAGTACGCCGACGCCTCCATCGGCAACGTCACCGGCAGCAACGCGGTGAACGTGTTCCTGGGCATCGGCGTGGCCTGGTCCATCGCCGCCATCTACCACAACAGCCGGGGGGAGGCCTTCCGCGTGGACCCGGGCACGCTGGCCTTCTCCGTCACCCTCTTCACCATCTTCGCCTTCGTCTGCGTGGCCGTGCTGCTGTACCGCCGGCGGCCGGAGATCGGCGGCGAGCTGGGGGGGCCGCGGACTCCCAAGGTGCTCACCACCCTGCTGTTCTTCGGCCTGTGGCTCATCTACATCCTCTTCTCCTCCCTGGAGGCCTACTGCCACGTCAAGGGCTTCTGAAGCAGCCCCTCCCCAGGCTTCAGGGGGGGGCAC
>JAABNY020000040.1:17549646-17561143 GCA_015164015.2 Brevimyrus niger | reverse complement strand
CTTTTTTGGAGTGCGTGTCTGCTCTTTCTGTGCGGGTTTTCGGGAGTGTGTTGTTATACTATTTCACCCCCCCCCCCCCCCCCCCCCCACTGTTATGACATTCTTGGGCTCTGTGTTATTATCAGAAGCCAAGAAGCCAGACAGGTCACCTCTTTTCAGTAAATCATCATCATGTCACTATTTGCGTGGGGGTCAGAAAATGTGGGCATTTTGAGGCAAGAGAAAGTGAGAGGACACGCCCCCTAGTGGTGCCCTTGAGCAGTAAGCGATAGCGAGTGTGTCTGAAAGGTGGGAGTTCTTAATGAAGCAGTTTATGTAACGATTGGTACGTTCAGCATTACTTAGATTATAGCATTATACTACTGTCTGCTTTTTACTAAATTAAGGAACACACTGTTCCTAAACTATTTATGGCTTTTTACATCGTTGTCTTATAAGAGAAGTTATATTCTTAAAGTTTGCAGGATCTATACCGCCCTCTTCTCTGGAACAATGATGATGATGATGATGGTGTTCTTTCTGTGTCTCCCGATGTTCAGATCTGCAAGGTTTGGCTTGGACATTCTGAAGGTAACTGTGTGTAGGTATCTCACCATCTTCTGTATCTTACTGGCATCACATGAGATGCTAAAATCAACAGGTAACCATGTAGATGTTCGATCGACTTGCGAAATCTCGATTTTCTGGACACGTGAATTATTTCCATCGATTTCCTTTAACCGCTTCTCCTATTCAGGTTCACGGGGGAACCGGAGCCTATGGGCACAAGGCATGGAACCAGGAAGTAGGTGATGCCAACTCATCACAGGGTACACTGACACACCATCCACACCTACAGGCAATTTGGCAACTCCAATAAACCTCAGCATGTTTTTGCGGGAGGGGGGGACTGAAGTACCCAGAAGAGACCCCACAACAACACACACACGGAGTCATGCAGGAGACTCGAACCCTGGTCCCAGAGGTGTGTTACAACAGTACTAACCTGTGTAAGTCCAAAAAAGCTCATTGCATCCATTTAATCTTAATATTATGTGTTTCCACTCTTTTTCATCCTATTTGTGTTTCTCTACAAGTGGTTGAATGTGAGTGAAGGCTGAACTGCAGTATGTACAGTTTAAGTATAATTGGGAGTCTTTGCGACGCACAGCTACCCTTCTATCACGTGGTGAGGGTGTTGATGTAATGCAGTGTCTTGTAATCCTCTCGAGTGCAGGGTGAGGCTTGCGCGGTTCTTCACTTTTCCATTAATCTAATTGCTTTCAGAACATCCGTGTAATAAAACAGAAAGAGCAGGTTAAGGTCTGGGAGGACGCCTTTTTATTTTGTACTTTTGTAATGCGATTTAATTACATTGCATTTTAATGGGTGGCTTGTATACAGATTCGGTTCATTTTCGAATCTCACATCTTATTCCACGGGTTCTAATGAACGGTAAAACATCAGCTGGGGAGTATCTTGTGATGGGGGTGTCTTGAAATTTCTTTTCAGGTTAAAAGGTCTAGATATTTAGGGCACTATCCTTTCAGGGTATCTATCTATTTTTATTATACTCTGATATTAATTATTAACTTTGCTTTTGGGGAAATTGTTGCCTGGAAGTTTGGGTGTGAACCTGCAGTTCAAAGGCAGCAAGAATTTATACCTCAGGAAGTGAGTAAGCTGGTATGAATAATTCAGGTGTATGGCGGTTCCTCCACAGATGGCCGTCCTGCAGCAAGGGCGCTGGAGAAGCTGGACAATTGGTGCAATGCGCCGCCGGGCCCTGTTTGGGATTCGGACGGTCCAAAATTATGCCGTTAAATTAGTGCCAAAACTCGCGCGTATGCGCTCGGGAGTAGAAAACCCAATGCTCTCTACGCGCACGCGTCTACAGAGTGTCACGATCCACGGGGAAGCAGGCGTCTGAAACCGTGAATACGAGCAAAAGAGCTTTACGCGTGGGGGAACTCCAAAGGCAACACGCGACATTACAATGATCGGACTGGGGGGGGAGGAACGGAAACGTGGACTAAATACAATGGACTAATGACAATGATCAGGAACAGCTGGTAAACACAGGGAATCCGCACAGGGATAACGAGGGGGCCTGGCAAAAATTCCGGTTCAACTTTTGGCACTAATGTAACGCCGAGCGAGTGAGCAAACGCGAGCGCATAGAGAGCGTGTGTATTCTGCTCGCAAGCGCACACGAGCGCCGGGGTATTTAATGCAAAATGGTCAGCCAGGGCCCCTATGACAAATTCTTGCACCAACATTTACAGAACCTTAAAACCGGCCCTGTGGAGACGCGTAGGGCACTGGAGGAGTGGGCCATCCTGCAGGTAGAGCTCTGAAGGAGTGGGCCGTCCTGCAGGTCGGGCTCTGGCGGAGTGGGCCGTCCTGCAGGTAGGACGCTGGAGGAGTGGGCCGTCTTGCAGGTAGGGCCCTGGAGGAGTGGGCCGTCCTTCAGGTAGAGCCCTGGAGGAGTGGGCCGTCTTGCAGGTAGAGCCCTGGAGGAGTGGGCCGTCCTGCAGGTAGAGCCCTGGAGGAGTGGGCCGTCCTACAGGTAGAGCCCTGGAGGAGTGGGCCGTCCTGCAGGTAGAGCCCTGGAGAAGTGGGCCCAGCACACTGCACCATAATAGCTATGCAGCATTTTTCCTCTTTCCTGCGACTCTGATTTAGCTGCCGCATGCTGGCATCCTTATTCAGAACTTCCTGTGATTCATCCCTGAAGAGGAGGGGGGGGGGGGGGTGTATTCTAAGGCCGTGTTGCCAGGCAGCGCGGTCCCCTTGCAGGGTCACATGGCGCAGACCCAGGAGGAATAGTGCTGACGTGAATTTCAAACAAAACACACCACTGTGTCCAGCAAGGTGTGAAGAGCAAAATTCCCTGCTTAGTCATTTACTGCATGAAACTAACTAAAAAACTAAATGAATCATAGTCTGGACAGAATGGTCTTAAAAATCTGTGAAAATCTGAATAAAAATTGTATGTCACATGTCAAAATAATAGGTTTTTATTACATTGGGGAACATTTGACATTGACATTGGTTTCACACCTCTTCTCAGCACACTGCGTGCAGTTTCCACCGTCTACCTGTAGCTTCACTGCAATCCAAGGACATGTGACTAAGCTAAAGAGTCTCCCTAAATTGCCTGCGTTGTGTATATGTGTGTGTATGGGATACGTATATATTACATTATGGGTACCAAACATACCCACAGTGTGGAAAAAAAAAATTCTTTTTCCCACAAGGGGAAACTCAGTTTTATAAAAATCAGCAAAAAATTCCAAAACTCTTCTATTTTGTTTGGTTAATAATGGTACCGTTAGGACTGGTGGGGTTATGGTTACAGTTGTTATGGATTATTCCCATAGAAATGGAGAGTCCTCATAAATATATGAATACATGGACTGTGTGTGTGTGAATATATATGCATATATGTGTGCATATTTATACGTGTTTTTCTGTGTGTGCTCCTGCTGTGTTTATGTAGGATTCCTCTGGCTATTCTGGCTGATCCTTAAAAAAGATGCATTTTGGTTGACTGAGCCGGTGTTTCCCATCCCGGCCCCCGGGGAACCCTGGACAGTCCGTGTTTTTGCTTCCTCTTTAGCTCGGGTGCTCTAAGTGAGCCATGGTGTGTGTCCCATAATACACCAGCGTGCCCTCTGAGGTGCCCCGCCCCATTCTCTGTGCTTGCCAGGACTCGAAAGGTCAATAGATAGTTACTGTTAACAGAAAAATGCAGTAATTTTCTAAAGCACATTTTACTCCCAGTAGTGTCACTGAGTGGTAATAAATACACTGCTGGGATAAACACACACCCCCCCAGTGTCACGTTCCAACAGTGAAGGAGGCAGGGCAAGGTGGCTCTCTGGGCGGGGGTCTGAGCGTATTGGCGTCCTCTCTTGGGCAGGACGTCTGGACCACTGCAGCAACCCATTTCTGCGGCCTTTGCCTCCTGTGACGGGCACAGGCAGAGAGCACAGGGGGAGTCAAGCAAGCAGTTACAGGGACAGGAACCTCAGTGCTGTGGTCATAGGCTGAGCGAGCCTCTCCAAGTCAGGAGTCTGGGATGCAGGCAGGGCTCACATCCGCTCCTCCGCGGTGAGCAAGGGCTGTTTGATCAGTTCCGACTTTCCGACATCATCTCGCCGACATCATCTCCCGCAGCAGCCAATTCCCCAGCTGGGTGAGTCCAGCCACCAGCTCTGGATGGTCCCTAGTCTTTGAGCCCTTGAGCAGGTCCTGGGGACAGTGTGTTGCCCACCTGGGGGGGGGGCTCAGCCTACAGGTGCAGATCGAATGCCACGAGCTGCAGAACCTCTGCAGCAGCCTGGTCGAGCCTGAGAAGCTGAGCTGGGATCGGGACGGGCTCAGCTGGGATCGGGACGGGCTCAGCTGGGATCGGGACGGGCTCAGCTGGGATCGGGACGGGCTCAGCGGTGATATCATCTGGAACAGGCAAAGGAGTGGCAGCAGTGGGGCGAACAAACTCTGGGTCCAGAAGGATGGGAGTTACCATTCTCCACCATCTTTGCCACCGCCGAAGGGGACGGGCAGAGAGCTTTGGGGAGTCTGCCAGCATTGGAGCTGAAACCAGGCCAGGGACAGGCTCCTCGTCCTCAACGGGTGCTACCTGTGTCTTCAGCCCCCACATCATACGGCGAGAACAGGCAGACAACCATGGGGACCAGTGGACAGGTCCTCAGCTACCTCGACCTTGCGGGAGCTTGATGTGACCGGGAGAAGAGGCACCAGTAGGTCGTCCCTGTTGCCATACAAAGACCACCGCAGTGTCCATACCAGTGGGGCAATCTGCACGCTAACATCTTCCCTGAAGTCCTCTACCTCAGGTTCCTCCAACTCGCTGTCACAAGAGGCTCCCTGGGCATACAGTTGTGTAGCCTGTGGAGTTACTCCGTCACATTTTTGTCATTCTGTCGCATTCTACCAGTGAAGGAGGGAAGGCGGGAGCAAGTATGAGGGAAAACCAAAAGAAGGGCTTATTAAGGAATTGAAACACGGTAAATAAAGGCGGACCACACGACATCAAAAAAGAGACAAAACTGAAAAGTAGGGAAACCACTGTAGCGCTGGGACAATGTCAACGAGCCGACTAGGCAGCGAAGGACGGGGAGGAATCCTTACTTTCCAATGATGAGGAGCAAACAAGGGGCATCTAGTGTGAGTCACACCAGGGCTGAAATGAGCGGCAAGACACGTTAGTAACAGGTGTGGCCACGCTGGGGAAAGAGCAAGGAACAAAGGGGCAGGAATGCGATGCATGACAGCTGACCTGCTTGGTTGCAAGGAGGATGACGCATGTCGGATCCGTCCAATGAAGCATCTCATTATCTAGGATGCGATCGTCCTACATGCTACGCGCAACGCTTGGCTATTAGTATACAAACTCAAAAAACAACCTCGATGTTACAATAAGCTTAAGAGCTGACATATTTAGACGTGCATAACAACGTTTGTCCTCCTGAGTCCAAAACTAACGGTAATTACCAAACATGTCATATTCAAGATTACCTCCACTTCTCACAAAGTGTATCTCAAGGCAGGACTATTTATTACTCCTATGGAAGTGTTTTGTTTTATTCATGGATGAATCTTATTTTCCATCCCCAAAAGAGAGTTGAAGAAAAAAGGCAAAGACTGTGCAAATATCACAAAACCAGATTATGTCATCAGGGGTCTCTTTCAGATCATTAGCGTAGGCAAATACATTTATTACAGAATACACCCACCCTCTCATCCATCTTCCATAGCTCTTATCTAGCAGTGGGTACAGTGACCCTGGATCTCAGACAACACAGGGCACAGTAAGGCTACATCTCAGACAGCACAGGGTGTAGTGACCCTGGACCTTGGATGGCACAGGGCACAATAAGCCTGGATTTCAGACGGCACAGGGGGTAGTGAGCCTGGACCTCAGATGGCACAGGGCACAGTGAGCCTGGACCTCAGATGGCACAGGGCACAGTGAGTCTGGACCTCAGATGGCACAGGGCACAGTGAGCCTGGACCTCAGATGGCACAGGGCACAGTGAGCCTGGACCTCAGATGGCAAAGGGCACAGTGAGTCTGGACCTCATATGGCACAGGGCACAGTGAGTCTGGACCTCATATGGCACAGGGCACAGTGAGCCTGGACCTCAGATGGCACAGGGCACAGTGAGCCTGGAACTCAGATGGCACAGAGCACAGTGAGCCTGGACCTCAGATGGCACAGGGCACAGTGAGTCTGGACCTCAGATGGCACAGGGCACAGTGAGTCTGGACCTCATATGGCACAGGGCACAGTGAGCCTGGAACTCAGACTCTAATTTTCACTCAGCAGTTGTGAGGTACTCTTGGTTTACACCAAACAAAGAAACCTTGCTGAAATATTATTGTGATTTGACATCAGATGTTCATATTGCTTTTAACATTATGTTTCACTACTTTTTTTCTGTAGCAGTAAGGATCTTATAATTGAAAATGAAACTGATATAGTAAATGAGTTAAATTATTGTTTTACATGGGTGTTCACAGTAGAGAACACCATTTAATACAAATATGTGTATGACCAATATGTGTATAACTGAGGCTGATGTGGTACAAAGCCTAACTAAGCTCAAAATAAATAAATTGCAGGGCCCAGATGGCATCTTACCTATAGTTTTAAAAGAGGTGAAGGATATTATTAGCTAACGTTTAACGTTACTGTTTCTGAAATCCTTATCTACTGGTGTGGTGCCTTCTGATTGGAAGCATGCTAATATAACGCAAAAATTCAAAAAAGTAGTTAGAAGAATTCCAACTACAGGCCAATCAATTTAACGTGCATAACTGGAAAGGTAATGGAAGCTACAATCCAAGTGAAAATGGATTCAAATAACATTCTGAGGGACAGCCAACATGGATTTAGGAGAGGTAGGTCCTATTTAACTGATCTACTTGAGGTCTTTGAGGAAGCTACAAGAGAAATTGATCACAAAAAGGGCTACGATATGATCTACTTAGATTTCCAGAAAGCCTTTGATGTCGCCCACAAACAGCTCTTGCTTAAGCTCACAGCTGCAGGGATTTTAGGAACTGTGGCAGCTTGGATCAAAAACTGGTTAACTGACAGAAAGCAGCGAGTAGTTATTAGAGGCACAATGTCACAGTGGGCCTGCGTTCATAGTCGGGTACCACAGGGTTCAATTTTAGGACCATTATTCTTCCTAATTTACATTGATGATATTGACACCAATACATACAGTAAACTGGTTAAATTTAAAAGGTGGGTGGTGTAGCAAATATTAAATTAGCAGCATAGAAGCTACAATGGGATCTTGATTTAATTAGCGACTGGGCCGATACCTGGCAGATGAAATTTAACGTAGATAAATGTAAGGTACTCCATGCAGGGAGCAGAAATATAAAGTGCAGATATTTTATGGGTTCCACTGAAATAAAGGTAGCTGATTATGAGAAAGTCCTCGGTGTGTTTTTTGATGCTTCCATGTCCCACTCTTGCCAGTGTGGGGAAGCAATAAAAAACGCCAATAGAATGTTTAGTTATATCTCTAGGTGTGTGGAGTTTAAGTCAAGGGAGGTGATGTTACATTTATATAATTCCTTGGTAATCCCTTGGTAAGACCCCACCTAGAATATTGTGTGCTGGTTTGGTCACCATACCTTAAAAAGGACATTGTTGCCTTGGAAAAGGTTCAGCGTAGGGCTACAAGAATGATTCTTGGTCTTAGAGGAATGTCTTATGAAGAGAGGTTAGCTGAGCTGAATCTGTTCAGCTTCAAGCAAAGGAGAGTGAGGGGGGACCTGATCCAGGTATATAAGATTCTAACAGGTCTTGATGCTGTTCAGCCAAATGGCTACTTTAATATTAGTTTAAATAGTCAAACTAGTGGCCATAGGAGGAAATTAGCGGGGGAACATTTTAAACAGAATTTCAGAAAACACTTCTTTACACAGCGTGTGGTTAGAGTGCGAAATAGTCTTCCTGCCAGTACAGCACAAGCTAAAATATCATGGGTTCCTTTAAATTAGAGCTAGATCAGATTTTAACAGGTCTGAGATATTACTTAAGTTCTCCTCAAACAAGCTTGACGGGCCGAATGGCCCCCTCTTGCTTGTAAATTTCTTATGTTCTTAATGATCCTATTTGATATTTACTTGCAAAAACCCTAAAATGTTCCTGGAACGGCTTGTAATTTCATATATCCAGATATAATTGAGTCAGCGGGTTTTGTAGTGATGCCTTGTCTCCTGACACCTCTAGGGTTGGGGGGAGTTTGCATGGTTTTCCATGTGTCTGTGTAGGTTTCCATACACAGTCAAAAACATGCAGTTTCAGTGAATTAGTAACAATAGTGTGTGAATACTAAATTGCCTTGAGATGGGCTGGTATCCCAACCTGGGTGTCTCCTGCCTCCTGCCCTGTGATTGGCTGGTGTCTTGTCCTGGGTGTCTCCTGCCTCCTGCCCTGTGATTGGCTGGTATCTTGTCCTGGGTGTCCCCTGCCTCCTACTCTGTGATTGGCTGGTATCCTGTTCTAGGTGTCCCCTGCCTGTTCTAGGTGTGGATAATGGGAGGCGTTTAAGGAGTTGCTTTTTGCAGTCCCGGAATTACAGCATATATAAGGGTACATATTCTTTCATGAAGGCCCTCTCTCCCATCTGAATGGTGCAGTGTCTAAGCCAGGTACCTTGCAATGTTACGGAAGGTAAGATCCAAATCTTAAACTTAAAAGAGAAATTAGAGGATCTGTGAGGAATGGAAGCGGCAAGCATGGAGAGGGACTGAGGTAATGTGAATGCCATAGCCAAAGTATTAGCCCAGAGCACGTTGGTTTTGGCAGCGGAAATGTTCTGGTTGGGGGCAGAATGTGCTGTTCTTTTTTTTGGGGGGGGGGGGCATTGGATGAAGAACAACTGTAGCAGACAGGCCACTCCGTGCTGAATATCTGCAAGGAGATTTCCGGACCACCGATCCTATATTAAGACTTCATTTCTGGGTCCCCCATCCTTATCAAACTGGGTTTCTGATACATGTGACCATTATGGAGCCACAGATATGTGCCTATAGGTTTTGGTTATTTTTAAATTCCCCTATGGGGATAAAGATTTAATGAGATACAGATTAAGCATTCTGCTCGTGGCCGTGGCATTTACATGGTGTGGGTACATTTACAGCCGCAGAACGGCAGATCTCAGAACGACATGCTACGCCTTCACGGGCTACGAAGAACACAGCAGGCTGGAGATATTCAAAACTGGCTCGCTCCATTTACCCAACGAGTGTCCACTGGCTCACTCGGAGGGCGACAGGCAGACAGAGATACAGGACGGCACAAGAACCAGGGCCAATGGGACCGTGTGCCTCGGATCAGGACAAAGCTAGGCGCGTGCTGTGAGGGCCGCCATGTGGTTCCTCTGTCTGCATGTTTCCACCAAAATCAAAACAAGTTCCAAACCAAAATACCGGTTCACGTTAAGAAGAAAGAAATAGTTGATCCCCGAATGGGAACCATAATGACATCATAAGTGGGCGTGTACTATTCTACCCACAGGAGTGAAACAAACATGGAGGTGAATGTAGGTTCTATAAAGTCCATTGTCTGGTCTCCAGAAGAAACAAAGTTTTTGGTGTCCATTTTGACATCAACTGAATTCCAAGATAAGGTAGAAAGCACTACTAGGAAAAGTACAATGTTTGCTGTATCCAGAAGAGTTAACAAGAGCTGGTTAGGCGAGAATGCTGCATCAAATAATAATAATTGTCTCTGCAGAGTTCTGTAATTGCGTTTGGAGGGTACAACGTCATTTTAGTAAAATGATGAATGCTTGTAGGTAAACAATGCAGTCCGCCATCTTGTTGGTGTTCTGTGAACTCTGTCAACTCACCTACACACACACCACTGATGACACGATGATGCTGACTGCCGAGACCAAACCGGTTGGCACCTGGTTCCAAACCAAACTGGCTTGCAAACCAGAACGGAGCTGGTTCTTTGTCGGTGGAAAAGAGCTTTGTCAGGGGACAATGGGCCTCATTCACCAACCGTTCTTACAAACAAATTTGTTCTTAAACCCCTCGTACGCACTTTTTAATGAAGATTCTGACCTATTCATTATCTGCAGGATTGCCGTCACTACAATGAAAATAATTTTTACACTTTAAAATTCTTTTTTATATTTTACTTTTGATAATTATTCACATACTATCGTTTTATGAACTGTGGAATGAACAAAGCTGCTAATTATTTTGAACACACTATCATTACTCAAACGTGTGTGCGAATGGTCTTGAGTGTGCATAGACTCTGTTCTTAGCTAAGAACAAATTCAGATAAGGAAACATTGGTGAATGTCAGAATCTTTGTGATAAAAAGTGCGTACGTGAGAACAAATTTGTTCGCAAGAACGGTTGGTGAACGAGGCCCAGTGAACCCGCACACGGTGATGAGAGCACAAAGGGTAAGGGGGCAATTTAATTTCCGTTTCACGCTCTTTTCGGAGTGTTTGATTTGTGTTGTTTTTTTATTTCACTGGCAAGAACAGCCGGTTTGTTCATGGCCACAGGAGAGCATTTTTAAAGAAATATATACAAGTGTGTGTGTGTGTTTAGTAGTGCGTTCAGCCTTGCATTGATATGTCCACATGCAATATTATGCATATATGAAATGAGCTGTTCTTGTACTTATTTGCGCAGACAGTCACTGCTGAAATTCCTGGACTGTTAAATATAGCTCTGAAATAAGGGCAATGCCTCAAATGCTGGACTTCACCTGTTGCAAAGCCCGTCGCAGATTGCAGTAGAGCCCCAAAGGTGACAATGCAGAAGGTGGCGAACTAAAATAAAGACACAATGAGGGTACGGAATATGCAGCACACCTGGCCAGTCTGCTCAATTGCTTTTCAATTCATCACTGGAAAAAGTACAGTGTACGGTTAGCCAGTGCTGCATAGTGAATGGCAAAAAGAAGGGCAGTTTCAGACACTTCCTATTGTTAATGCAATAACTCAAAAGCATGTTTCAGATCTTTTTTTAACCTTTGCAGACGCATTGAAAATCTGATGAAAATCTGAATTTGATACAATTTTTGGATGAATTACACCAAATCTGAAGCAGCGCCGTATAGTGATAGTAAGGAGAAGGGCAGCTCAGACACTTGTCAGCATAACATCCGATGACTCCAAACGTTTTTGTCTCATCTTTTCCGAACCGTGCAGAACCATTATGCCTGGAGTCCTGGACCTTTTCAAAATCTGAGACAAATCGTACAGAAATTGTAGCAACAGCACTAAATGACAGCGAAGGGAAGGGACTTAGATAAGACGGGTGCCCTTGTGAACAGGATAAATGTGTTTGATATGATTACTCTAGCGGCATGGTGGTGCAGTGGTTAGCACTGTTACCTCACACCTCTGGGACCCGGGTTTGAGTCTCCGCCTGGGTTACATGTGTGTGGAGTTTGCATGTTCTCCCCGTGCCGTCGTGGGGTTTCCTCCGG
>JAABNY020000040.1:17534105-17544520 GCA_015164015.2 Brevimyrus niger | reverse complement strand
TCCATTCATCACTGAGCAGTAACTTGAGCTGTAACATTACATTGTTTGCCAAGCCATTCCTTACAGTGTTTGCTACAGTTTTCGGTGATTTACTTTAATGCCGTTTTTCGGTAATGTGCACATTAATTTCGCTTTTCGGTACTGTATGCATTAATGTCGCTTTTAGGTAATGTACACATTAATGCTGCTTTTCGGTGATGTGTGCATTAATGCAAAATTTCCTTATCAATCAGGAGAGAATGACAGTAGAAAGCCGAAATTACGGCCTTATGGATCTCCTTGAGGACTAAGTTCTATGGGGGTGGTGTCAGACCGGTATTAAAGAGAAATTAGATCACTCTGGTCTTGGAATGCTGGGTAAATATATTGTATTGGGTGGAAGGGCGGGGTTATTGACCTCTCGGAGACTGACACCCCCCCCCCCCCAGGTTGATTCCTGGAGAGAACAACAAATAGGATTTTGCTATTAACTGCCTCCACTGTGACCACATGCCTTTTTCCCCTCAAAACACTGCTGTGATTTTTGCATGTCAGCATCTCCCCCTAGTGGAATTTTAGTGGAAAAGCACTTGCTTATTTGTAAGCACACAGTAAACGCTTAATCACTTTTCAGGTAGATTATATTTCCTATGGTATGTAAAGCTTTACATTCCCACATTCTGTGAGAATCAAATCCCTGCCCCAATGAAAACTGTAATGGGAAAGCAACGTAAAATACAGTTCTCGAACTAAATCTGTTCCGGACTCCGGATCGAATCCTAAAAGGTTTTAGTTCTGATCAAATTTTTCCCATTAGAAATAACGGGAAACCAATTAATTGGTTCCCGGACCCCCAAAATTACATGTAAGTTTATTAGTAACATGCATGACGTTTGTATCCCATGCAGTTTTGATGCATTATCTGCTATTTCTCCCTGGTTTTCAGTTAATTTACCTGGTTAAGTAAAGTTTGAATAAATGACATAAATGCTCTAATAGTACATGTAAGTTACTGGTTTATTTATTGTTAGTTACTGTAATGTTGCGCAGCTTTATCGGGTTAATCGTCTGTGAAGAACGCATTCAGGTAAGAATTGCATTGTAGTATGACTCATTTCCTGGCGCGTACAATTTACATCAAGTCAGCCTTCATGGTTCGACTTCTTTAATAGTGGTTCTGCTGCAGGTTGTGCGTGTGTGTGTGTGTGTGTGTGTGTGTGTGTGTATATTATTCACAGACACACACCCATAAATTGAGAAACAAGTGAAACAAAAAAATGTGCTGTGGTCTTAAGTTTATCCACAGCTGTGTATTAATTGGCAGTTAACTAATTGCTTAATGTGGTTACTGCATGGAATACATGAGCATTTCAAAATTAATTAGTGAGGGACTACAGTAGCACTTAGTAACGCTTAGTTACTGCTCAATTAATGCATAAAGTCAGCTTGTACTGCTATATTATGTGTGTCCCCTCAAGAAAAGTCAGTACAACGTGTGGTAAATGACTGATAGAGGGATGTATGTAGTACGTGCTCTCACGAAAACGTAATGTGCATCAGGGACAGGTTTATTGGCCTATCATCCAGAAACCTGCACAGCATAACTTAAAGGGGATCACGTTCTTCTCAACACATGTGCCTGTGGGAAATGTGACCAGGTCCTTCCTCTGCCGGCCTGCAGTCGGTGCCGCTCCATCTCTGGGAAGATGGACTCGACTCGCAGGGCTTATCTGTCCCATCTTGCCCATTCTTGGAGGCTCCGTGCCTGTTTGTTACCAACAATCGCTCGGCCCCCTTCCAGCGATATCAGAGGCTGTCCAATGAATGGCCAGCATTTCCGCATCGCTCCAAATATCCTTGCGTGCGCCATCTGTCCCGGCCCAAGTCTCCCCCCCGCAGCCCGTTGAGCTGTAATGCACACATATAGTATTCTTTTGAATATTTTCAACCCCCTATGACGGACTGACAATCTAATCCAATCTGCCTCCCCCACAGCATACTAAGCACAATGTTGCTGGGAACCAATTTTATTAGACTTATTAAAATGGATGGATGGATGGATGGATGGATGGATGGATGGATGGATGGATGGATGGATGGATGGATGGATGGATGGAAAACATTTTTCCTCTGCTTTTATTCCCATGATACATGAACATACCTCTGATCCAGTGTGTGAAAGAGGGGCAAACAGACACGAGATCACACACCCGTCGGTCAATATCACCCACATATAAGAAATCTCCAGTTTATGGGAGCACAGGACAGACCTGCAAGGTGCATGAGTCACATGATCATGCATAATATAGAGAAAGAAAATTCCTGTGATCTGAAAGGACGCATCTGAAGGCCTGGGTGAAATATATATAGTTGAGTGTCGAGTGGGAGGGGCAATGCTGAGTAGGATGGGTTTATCACGAGGGGTAGGAGGGGTGTATAATGATAAAGGTGTCAGATGATAACAGTTATAAACTCCTTTGACATTGCCCCTCCCACTCAATATTGCCCCTCCCACTCGACATTGCCCCTCCCATTCAATATTGCCCCTCCCACTCGACATTGCCCCTCCCATTCAACATTGCCCCTCCCACTCGACCTTTGGTTCCCATCTGCAGTGACATGCGTCTCTCTGAGAGCAGAGCTCGCATCTCTTATGAGTCAGGGACAAATGCATTTTGGTTACAATGTCGCATAATAACTTATAAAGCAATAGCATTGTGTATGGTTTGTCTCGCTGATACCAGGTTATTATCTAAAAAAAAAAAAATGCAAAAAAATACATTAGCTATATTTTAACAATATTAACATTTACCATTAAATTACAGTTTAATTACTAATAACAGATTAATTGCTGATAATGTGTATGGTAAGCTTTTAATTCACCAGGAAAGAACAATGTACAATAAATCATGTGGGCAACGCACAGGAATGCAGAGCTAGGGGCATGAAACGCTGATAATGACCAAAATGTGTTTCTCAGGAAGATGAGATTCAGATGCAAAGATTGTTAGATGAGTCATCACTGTGCAAAAATAGGATGAAGGACAACCAGATGAGACACCTTCGTTTTGTTTCACATTTGCAGCGTTTCTCGTATAATCTCTGAAAAATGGTGACATCTATTGGTAAATTTGAGCAAACACACGGGAGAAGCATTTTGTTTTCCAAATGCATTAAGCCTTTGTATAGTTGCTCTGAGGTGTATGTAACATGCTTTCCATATTGATTATGGCATAGTTAGAATTTAACTGAGTGTGAGGTGTTGGCAGCGATAAAATTAATTATAACCGAAACAGGATGATTTGGATTAATTGTAAACCGTCATCCCTGTTTGAAATCCTACTTTAAAATGAAATATGTGTGTTTGCTTCATAAACTGTCCCCAGATCAATAGGAAATAAAGCAAAAGTATTAGAAGGTAATATTAATAATATTAATAAGCATACGGTAGAATCCATGCATTGCTACTGAAAATGGTCCAAAGGTGTGTGTGTTTGTTATATGGGTTTGTTTTACAAAATGATCTTGATGGTCCTGGTAAAATATCTCCATCAGGTAGTGGCGTCATTTCTGGAAGCGTACCGCAACACAGCCGGTCACCGGCAGTCCCGGCAGCCCTGCGGTCATGGCGAGGCTTCACCCAGCAGACACGCGCATTGTCCGCGACACACCTGCAGGTGGCGCCAGAGCATAATGTAAATGAAAACAGCTTTATTTGTCATTTGTACATGAGCAGGTACATCGGAATGCAATAGTTTTTCGCATATCCCATCTTGTTTGTCAGAGCACAAGGTCAGCCAATCATGTAGCACCTCGAGAGCATTTGTGAGGGTCGAGGGCCTTGCTCAAGGTAGGGAAGTTTACAAGGAGTAGGATGTGATTTGAGTTTTTGCTGGTGCCCGCTGGGTTACATCCCTGAGTACAACACACACAGGCTAAATGATGTCTCCTAATAGGTGGAGGAAGGGTCTCACAGCAGGAAGATGGGGGTTATTGAGTTAAATACTTGCAAACTTTGCATGACCATCTGTGATCAAAGGGGGCACTTGGTAAAAATTTTCCAGCCAGGAATGGGAGGCTGACAAATTTTGCAGTGGGACCCCTGCTTTAATGGGCCCAGAGCCAAATACTGTTCTGGGCCCCCCCCCCCCCACTTCCTTTACTACTGCCCTGACAGACTGGCATCCGGTCCACGGTGTACCTCCAGGATGCCCCCCAGGCCCTCCGGGAATATGACTAGAATTTAGCTGGATGGATGGATGGATGGATGGATGGATGGATGGATGGATGGATGGATGGATGGATGGATGGATGGACAGTGAATACTATTTGATTAAACCTGGTAAACAGATTCCATTCATCAGAGCCCACAACGGGTATCCAGAGATGAAGGTCCGAGAGTGCCGGGCGGCGGGGCTGCCTAGTCCACGACCGGTCACTCAGCTCGCTGTTTGCGTGTGTCCACACTGAACAGGACCTCAAGGAAAGTAAACCAGCCATGCACAAGCCAATCTGATAAAAAAGCAATGGAATATTTACCTTAGTAGTATTAGTAACTCATTCTGTATTTGCCTCCAATTACAAACAAGGAAAGGCTGTGTAGCAGGAAGGTAATCTGTTAGCATTCATACAGGGAGCCCTAAGTGATAAGGAAGCACGGCCTGGGAGCCGGGGGCTTCCCTTTAATATTACTGAGCTCCGGGGGAAGCCCCCTTCAATACCAGAGATGGTGCCTCTATAAGACTTTGAATAATGAGGCTACGTTGAGAAAGACGTTAAAGCCAAAGAGCAGAGGAGAGAAACGTGATGATTATGTGGGTAATAATTTAAATTTTAATAATATTGCCAAGTTTTACTGCAGACCCAAGGCAGATACTCTCCGGGCTCCGGAACATTCTCTTCCGTATAAAGAGTGAACCTGTTCCTCTGATACACAGTCATCTTTGTGTGTGTGTGTGTGTGGGTGGGGCGGGGCGTTAAGTATAATTATATTGTGGGGACCAATTGTTCATACAGTATAATAAAAACCAGTTACTCTAACATTTCCAAGGGAAATTTGAATTTTATTAAAATCTGTGACTGCATTCAGAAACTAAAAATGTGTGTGTGTGTGTGTGTGTGTGTGTGCGTGTGTGTGTGTGTGTGTCCGTGTCCATGTGTGTGAACTTTCTAAAGCACTGACCTTTCTAAGAATGACTCTGAAGTCAAACTGAGCCCCCAAATGCACACAGTTGAAAAAAACGCAGAATGTAATTTACAGCTTCCAGAGATTCTGCAGCTAAAGCTGGATACGGTTGCAGTATCTGCACCACAGACCAGACATTTTCTCCTTTTAAATGATAAGCATCAGAAGACCAGTTAACTGTTGCCAAAATAAAGTTATTTATTACTTTATCGTTTACTTGCCCAAAGAGAAGACTACATTAGGGGAAAAATAAGTTGGAATCCATCCATCCATCTATACATCATTCTATTTCTCCATCCTCTGCTTGCTTATTCCGTTCAAGGTCAGGAACACGCCCGTTAATCATTAAATCCAGGCGTTGCATCCAAACCGGTTTGTCACAGGCGTATAAAATCAAGCATCTATCCATGCAGTCAGGTTTACAAACACTCGTGAAGGAATGGGCCGTTATGTAGAGCCTAATGAATTCAAGCGTGATACTGTCATAGGATGCCCTTGTGATAAGTCAGGTCGCGAAATTTCATCCCTGGTTGATATTCCACGGTCAGCTGTAAGTGGTATAATTGTAAAGTGGAAGCATTTCAGGAACGACAGAGACTCAGTGACAAAGTGGCAGATCCATGTAAACCAATAGAGCTGGGTCACATGCCGAGGCACATGGTACATGAAAGACGCCAACACTCGGCTTACCCTGTGACTGCAGAATTCCAAACCTCACCTGGCATTAACTTCAGCATAAAAATCGTGCACCGGGAGCTTCATGGGAAGGGCTTCCATGGCCGAGCAGCTGCATGCAGGCCTCACGTCACCAAGTGCACTTCCGAGTGTCGGATGGAGTGGTGTGAAGCACGCTGACGCTGGACTCCGGAGCAGTGGAAACATGTCTGTTCTGTGGGGTAACAAATCGCGCTTCTCTGACTGGCAATCTGATGGGCGAATCTGGGTTTGCAGATGCCTGGAGAAGGGTTCCAGCCTGACTGCATTGTGTCAACTGTAAAGTTAGCTGGAGGAGAGATAATGGTACGGAGCAGTGTGCAAAATACCCGTCAATACTCAGGGGGGGTCCCCATCTCCCTATTGTTACCCATCTTGAGACCCCCTTAAAATTTTGCTTTTGAGGTTTTCAGGGGATCTCATGGATTAATCGGGGGTGTCGGAACTCCCCCAGACCCCCCTGTATTTCACACACTGGTATGGGGTTGTTTGTGAAATTGATGTTTCAGGTATTTGGATTTAATCCTTATGATTTTTTATCTCGTGTTATAAGATGACTGATAACTCGTATAAATGTGTGCTTTAATGTAATTGTTATTGATAGTCGTAAGGTATTTTCATATGTGCGTTTACTACATTACCCACAATCCTGGGTGGGTTTGCTGACGTGGGGGGATGGGGAAGTAGACAAAAAAAAGGGATATAGAGGTATTATGCCCCAGCTGACATTTTACGGAAAATGTAAGTTTGTGTTAAACTAAGTAAAGATATCTAAAAGGTCAGTTCTGTGTTTGGATTGTGATTCGAAGATAGTTTTAACATAATAACATTGTTTCTCAGGTGTTGGGTTAGGCCCCTTTGTGCCAGTGAAGGGATCTCTTAATGCTTCAGCATACCAAGACATTTTGATGATTCTATGGTTCCAACTTTGTGGGAACAGTTTGGGGAAGGAGGCCCTTTCCTGTTCCAGCATGACTGTGCCCCAGTGCACAAAGCAAGGTCCATAAAGACATGGTTGATTAGTTTGGTGTGGAGAAACATGACCGGTCTGCACAGATCCCCCATCAAGTACCTTTGGGATGAACTAGAATGGAGATTGTGAACCAGGCCTTCATATTCAACATCAGTCTCTGACCTCACAAATGCTCTTCTGGATGAATGGGGGAAAGTTCCCACAGACATACTGCAAAATCTTGTGGAAAGCCTTCTGAGAAGAGTGGCAGCTGTTATAGCTGTAATGGGGAGACCGACTCCATACTGATGCCTGTGAATTTAAAATGATGTTATAAAAGTTCCTGTAGAAGTAGCGACCAGCCCATAAAGTGTATGTATTTATGACCATTATAAATGATATATGTTCAGGCTATTAATAAACGTTGTGTGTTGCTGCATCTATGTGCACTGCCTTCTGGGAACGTTGTTCAGTTGAGCAAAAAGGCTTGCGAATGCCTTTCTAAAGGTAAATGAATTCCGAATGTTTATTTTCATATCTAAAAGAGCATCAGTTGTCCTCATTAGGATGCAGCTGCCCGTTATGCTAATAAGGCTTCACCTGTAGAGATGAGATGATGGTAACTTCATTGTAATACTGAGACTGTGGAGTTTTAATTGCGGTTATTAAATGGTGGCCGGTCACACAGTAGTGATCGTTTAGTAACACTGTCCGTGTTGCCTAAAGTATTCAGTTTGACTCGTCCTGTGTTGTTCCTTAGGCTAGTCACTTCAGCCCCATTTCTAGTAACCTTAAGAGGAACGTTTCAATAAAGTTGATTCATCTGAAAACCAGCAGGAAGAGTCTGAACTCCATCCATTAATTAATCTTGAAATTAATCTTGAAATCTGTTTGTCATAGAATAGAATAAGAATGTACTGCTGTTGTAATTCGTTTGCCCCACTTTTACTTATTTGTGCTATACTTAGTGTCTTTGCAGTTCATCTGATCTGCACTAGATGTATGTTGGTCTGTGCACTATGTACTCACTGCTGAATGCACAGGATTTGCCCCTGGAATAAAAAAAAAATTAATCTTAATCTGTTGTCATCTTGAGGCATTAATTAGCATATCCAGAATACTGGTATGAGCCGGATGTTTTTGGAACATAAAACATTCATTGGTCAGACACTGTTTACTCCGTGTGGAATTCTTCTGGGTTTGCTGTAGTATGATCCTCTGGGTGACTGATATTTTTGGAAACCATTTTTGCCCGCTAGGTTTTCCAGTCCTTCCTGTAGCAGGTCCCACCTGTAATAAACACGTAACTTTCAAACAAATACCCCTGCTAAGATGTTATCACTCAAGCAGAATTCCAGATGAACCTGGACCACCGATCTCCTAAGCATGGAACTGTGGTCTTCCAGGACTGGACGTTCATGAAGACCAACCTCAATGGCAGGAAACCGGATATGGCCTCTTCCCAGTTGCTCTGGTTCTGGTTTCTCCAACTCCCACCACTCCCCTAGCTGGGATATTCCTAGATGGTGCATCGCTGCCTATGCCCAGCATCTCCAAAAAGCTAACCCTAAGCCCGCCCACTGAGCAGCAATGAAGGTAATTGGTCCGCCACCAAGGGTCCTCAGTCACAACCAGCCAATGACTCAGGTGGAAAAGAATTTAAATCGATAACAAATAATGTACTCTTCCTCATTTTCTTGTTTTGTGTTTCACTGTCCCAGGATAAATTATATGCAAATTTAAAAGCCTAATTGAATACCCTGCTCTAACAGATTTACCTGAGCAGGAGGGTCTGAATCCTATCCCATACTGCATAGAGCACAAAGCTGGGTCACACACTCACACCCTAACCATACCTGTGATACCCAACCCAAACCTTAACCATAAGTATGCAATCGAAATACAAGACTTCTGCCATTTTTAATGACAGATACCAGTCACAGATTTTTATAAAATTGAGGTTTCTGTTGTAAGGACCTAAAAAAACAGATTCCGTTCATCAGAGCCCAACAACGGGTATCCAGACGCGAGCACTGGCTGGTGGAGAGACGCCCAGCGCACCGGCCGGTCCCTCAGCTTGCTGTTTGTGTGTCTCCACACTGGACAGGACCTCAAGGGAAGTGAACCAGCCAAGCACAAGGCACTGCGACACAGCACACAGCTATGGGCGTCAGTGACCGTCCAGGAGTGGAAACGTTGAAGTCTTACACTGAAGGCCAAGACAAGCCAGGTGAGATTTACAGGTGACTGTCCCTTAGAGGAGCATTATGGGAAACAAAATACAGATGCGACACAAACCTTGCAAAAGCGTGGTGAAAATAAACAAAATCGTTCTGACATTTGCTGGAAGTGAGGAAGTCTCCTCCCATCACAGAAACATAACGGTTTTGCAGGTTTTTGAAGGCACTGGTAAGTTAAGTCGTATTTAGTTTCAGGATCGATTTCCTGTGAAGCGGAACGAAAACAGGTTATTCGAGTTAGCCGGAAAGCTCAACTGGAACGAGATCCATCCTTCAAACCATCATAGATTTAGTGCGGTGGATTTCGTGGGCTGTTATGAAAAACCTGCACTTCATGCTGATTTCCTGGTAAAAAGACTTTAAAACCCACTTTGTTCTGGGCATGACATATACGTGCCGCACTGCAGTAATTAAGAGGCCGTTTGCGATGTTTTATGGGTTTATTTATGTACAGTTGTAGGAAGAGAGCACAAAGCACTGTGAGGCTCATGGCACAGTTTCTGAAATGCTGCTGCGTTCGTTGGTGCAGAGAGGACCGGGCCTTCCGAGATGTCCTTTCACCCTTGTTCTTACACAGGTAATCATGCAATGGTGCGTTCTGATTGGCAGGATCTTGCACGTATCATAAATGTCCTGTGGCCATTGGACCAGACTACTTGAACAGGGCCCCCCATCATTTTTGCTTTGCACCTCAAGCTTATAAATGAACTGCACGCAATTGTCCGGTGAACGGTGTCCCTAACTTCCAGAATCCTTTTTCTGGCGTTTCGTCCCGGATGTCTGACCGACGTCAGAATGACTTCATCTGCCAACTTGTCTTCTTTTGAAGTTAACACCTCTGTCATACTCAGCAGCAAATCGCACGTCAGCAGCAACCAGTACGTCTCCAGCGAAAACTCAACGCAGTGTCGGTTTCACGCCTTCCGAAAAACACATTTTTCCTTCAGACAAAGGTTACGTTATGACGGCAGGTATTTCCACAGGCATTTCCAGTTATACTAGTGCTGATGTATATAAAATAAATAAGGGAATGAAAAGGAGTCCCCAGGTATTCACAGCAGCCGAGCTGAACGCAGACAGGTAAAGGCGCACGGACACACTCACTTCACCCAATACTTACAGATCCCACGTGTCCCGGTGTCTGCACACGTACATTAAACGCAGGAGGTTTGTACAAAATTACAGCAGCGCGTTCCCAACACGGACGGGATACCAAGGAGCCGGCTCGTCCCCAGTCACGTAATTCACTGGCCAGTATGGGAAGATGAGCACAGCAAGGGGTGGGGCGGGGTGGGGTGGTGGGGTGGGGGTGATATTTTTATTACTACGATCTTTAATGTTTTCA
>JAABNY020000040.1:17348852-17370070 GCA_015164015.2 Brevimyrus niger | reverse complement strand
TAGTGGTCCTAAAATCGAACCCTGCGGTACCCCACTATAAACGCAGGCCCACTGTGACATTGTGCCTCTTAAAACTATTCGCTGCTTCCTATCTGTTAACCAGCTATCAATCGAGGTTGCTAGGGTAATCTAAAATGTCACTGTCACTTTGAGTTTAAGTAGGAGACAACTATCATTGAACTCATTTACCATATCAATGTTGTTTTCAGTTATAAGACCCTTACTATCCTGCAGATTAGAGCTCCTTTAGAGTTAAAATACTGGAAGAAACTTTAAACGTCATCCTTAGCTTCCAATGCAATCTTCCTTTCGACATTCCTTTTAGCTTGTCTAATATCATTTTTTAACTCAGCCTGTAGACTTAGATATTCCTGCTTTATTTTGTCATCATCAGTTGTTTTCCATTTCTGGAACAAAGCCCTTTTCCTAGAACCACAGCATGGATGTTGACGTGACATAATGGGGCGATCAGGTGGACTAAGGGTGTGAGGGAACCGCGAGATACGAGGGGCGTAAAGCATGACTTACGGGGGTAATGGTAGCAAAATGCTAATTCAGGCTTTCCTCACACTGGGGTCCAGCACTCACCTAATTTAATATGTCTCACATCTGGCTACAGTGGTATTTCAGTTACTGCATAGATTTGGTAGAGTCACGTTAAAGTATAATGCTTTAAATCAGCAATATGTCGTAGCAACCTTAAGTGATGTCACAATCGCTATCAATCGTTGCCGTGGGAGACTGAGGTATGCTACTCCAGGTAAAATGTCCATACTGGTGTCAGAGGGATTACAGACAACCTGCGTCCAGCTGCGAATCTACGGTGCCCCCGCCTGGCAGGCAGCCTGGCAGGCGGGAGGCGAGCGGGTGTCCGGGACGGGGGCCACTGAAGGTCTGCCGGAGAATCCACATGAGGGCGTGTCGGCGCCTGGCTGGAAGTCGGGGTCCGAGTCTCCCCGCGGGCTGCCCGGCTGAAATGACTGGCATATAAATCACCTTCGTAAAGGTGCCAGCTAAATAAAGAAACAATAATACCCAAAGTGACTTTGCTCATTCAGCTGTGCGGCTTATCTTCTGGGATTGTCGTTTCTTCTGTTTTGTACGGGTAGTAAATTTATAATCATTTATATAACCTTGACAATGCAAATCAGCCCTCCTCTCCGCACTGGCCTTTACCGCAGGACACATTCGGCTTTAATCTGGATTAATCATTTTAGATCTGAACTATTCCACCACGCATTCCTTCAGGTATTCATAATTCACATTTTTTCATTACAGCGCCCGTATGGTGTAAATAAGCTTTTTATTGATCAGTTTATTTTTTATATTTCTTGCTGCTACCATCCAAAGGCCGACGCCCGGGTGTCTGCAGATTGCTCTGTGCCTGAAGCCTGCAAACTGCAGAGGTTTGTCATTTTCCTTTATAAATGGAGAGAATTACACGCAGACTTATATGCAGATTTATATGCAGACTTACATGCAGACTTATATGCAGACTTACATGCAGACTTACATGCAGACTTACATGCATGCCGCGCAGCCCTGGTGGTACTGTCATGTCCAGCCGCCTGACTTATTCTGGTCCATATTGACAAATGGGATGCATTTCATACCTCCAAAAATGGAATGCAGAATGAAATCCTAATGCGCTTGAATCCATTCTGGTTTAACCCTTTAGAAAATGCTCTTGGGAGTTCGTCTGTCTGATCTTGAGCTTCTGCATGTGAGGTCGTCTTACACATGGCTCTCCACCTGCAGTCCAAGAACGCAGATCCTGAGTCACTCTCTGTCTGCAAATTGCCATTATGCTGGATTAGTGTTCGGGGTGACGGACGGACAGATATTGCTCCGGAATCTGTGGCACAATTCAGTGTTCTGAAGGATGCATTGTTCTGACGGCTGTGATATTAATCCAAATAAACATTGTGTTCCACATGTTTTATTTTAATATATCAATAGGCAGGTAATGGTACACATGAAGGCATGATTTGAGGGAAATGGAGGTGAATGTTTACCTCCAGAAGAGCAGAAGCAAACCCTGGCAAGTATTTAGACATCAGGATAACAGACTGGATGGTAAATCCAATAATACCTGCTTTCTGCATATATATTTACGCTTTATCA
This sequence comes from Brevimyrus niger, assembly GCA_015164015.2. Lineage (NCBI taxonomy): Eukaryota > Metazoa > Chordata > Actinopteri > Osteoglossiformes > Mormyridae > Brevimyrus > Brevimyrus niger. Next base: position 17,367,946 of record JAABNY020000040.1, on the reverse strand, counting down.
GGGCCTGGATAAACAGGTTTCCCAGGAGCGGTATTCACACAGGGGCAGCCTTCTCTCTTTACGGATTTTTACATTAGATCATCCAGCCACAAATTTGCTGCATGCCATTGTGAGTACAGTGAGTGAGCAGATTATACAACTGCTACATTATACCGCTTTCAGTTTTCATTGATGGCTGAGATGATTATCACTGAAGCCCTCTTTAATTCTAATAGAATTTACAGACATCACTGTAATCTCGTTGACTTAAAATGTAATCATCTATTTTTCCTTTGCTCCTGCATAATGAATTAAATTGAATTTCTTTTTTCATCATCATGCTGCTTTTTTGTCCTGTTTGAAAAAGCCTTTTTGAAGAAATAGACACATATTGGACAAGTACGGATGTTTATAGTGGTATTTTGAGGAAAATTTCTGGATTTGCTTCCGTAATTGTCTACTTCTTCATGTCTCCTCCATTTTTGGATAAAACAGATCACTAAACACTTCTAAAAATCCCCCCCCCCGGAGTATTGAGGCAACCAACTGTGTTCATTACTGTTCCTGGTTGCCCTTAATTGCCTGCCTACATAAGTGGTCTAGCCAATTTACTGGGTACAAAGTATTGTTTGGCATGACTGAAAAGTTTTTCTCGGAATCAGTTTTCCCTAGTGTTCCCTGTTTGCTTTCTTCTCCTCTTGTATGGTCTGGACTGCCTGTGTTCCCTGATCCCTGGGTTTTCTGGTGAGTGTGTGACACTCTACCAGCTTCTGAGAGCGCCTGCTTGTAACGGTCTCCCCACATCTGCTTTAGTACCTGCCTTTCCCTTCACTCCCCCAGACCGGCTACCCAGCTTCATAACCCTAGCGTCTGTCCCTGACTATGACGCTCATTTAGCATTTAGGTTTCCGGTTTGCTCCGCATCTGGGTTCCCTGTTCCCGATTTCATCAGTGCTGCCTGATTCTTTCCTCTTATTCCCATTTCATTTCCTACCAGAGGGAGGTGTTTGATCACCTACTGCAAGGCGGGGATGTCAGGCACCAAATCGCAGAGCTGTGTTAGAGATCATGCCCAGGAAACTGGACATTGAGTTCCGCACCTTTGTGGCGACCAGCGGACACAATGTGCCTGGAGCTCCTGACGGTGTACCAGAGAGGTTTGGACCCCAACGTGCAGACCAACTTAGCATGCAGAGGAGAAGAGCTTAGAAGACCACCCAGTTCCCATCCTGGTACCCGACCCAACCTTCATATGCATACCACCCACACCAGAACCTCTGTGCTTCTCAAGGTAACTCAACATAAATCCTCTGTGTCTGTAGCCATTCACCTTCCCTCCGGAGCCTATCAGTTCACAGCCCTAGTTGAGCCTGGGTAGCAGGGAGCTTTCTAGCCTTGGAGGGCCTATATTCCCATTGAGTCTCCCTGCTCAGTATCCACACTCTAGATGGTTCACCACTGGAGGAAGAGCTAGTACATCATTCGACGCATGGCACCGATTCACTTCCAACTGGATCTGTTCCGTTGGGAGTGGATCATGTTCTATCTGGATAAGTTCCCTTGTGATTCCACTGTGCTTGGAGACTTAACCCAAGGCAAGCCCAGTGGGCGACGTTCTTCACTTATTTTAGGTTCACAGTGACTGCAGCTCATACAATGGGCACACATTTTGTTGAGCTCTGAGTATCCTGGTGCCTAGAAGACTGCAGAGCTGGTGAAATAGTATTATAGGTGACAATCCCTGGAAGCAGACATCCAGAACTATATCTCCTGCCGTTCCACCTGTGCCCAGACCAAGACCTCCCACGGAGACCCTTCGCTAGTCTGTCATTTCCCCCAGGTCTCATGGAAGACTGGAGCACTGACGTGCTGGAGCCCCGCTTGTTTTTCCAACTGTCCGCAGTTTCCTGTTGTGCCACTTTTGTGGAAAGTCCCAATTCACACACTTACTCCGCCAGGGTATTCTGACCTCCATGATGTCTTCAGTAAGAAATGCAATTTCTCTCCCTCTACCGACCTTGTGACTATATTGAGATCCTACTCAGAGCCCCCCTACACAAGCTCTGAATCTACCCACTGACACGACCCGAGGCGATCGAGCAGTAGGTAGAAGAAGCACTGCAATCTGGGTTCATCTGTTTGTCCACCTCCCCTGTGGTCTCTCCATTCTTCTTTGTTGAGAAGAAGGATGGGGGACTATGCCCATGAATAGACTATTGTGCTCTGAATGAGGTGACCAATTAAATTTTCCTCTATCCCTTATCCCAGCGTCCTTGGAACAGGTCCACTCAGCTCACTACTTTACGAAGCTGGGCCAGCTAAGGGAGGACAATGTGGGGTGATAACCATGTTAATCAGCACCCCGGGGCACTATGAGCGTCGGGTTATGTCTTCTGACCTCACTAACGAACCCTCATGATATTCCAAGACCCAGTGAAGCGGTGTCTCATCGCATATATTGATATTTTGCTCATTTACTGCTCATTTAATTTGCTCCCACAACTTTTCTCTTGTGGGAGATATGCAGATGGACCCAGCCATGGTCCTTGAGGACTGGAGACACTGGCTTGAAGGAGCCAGGCACCCTTTGCCCAGTGGGCGATGTTCTTCACTTGTTTTAGGTTCACACACATTTTGTTGAGCTCTGAGTATCCTGGTGCCTATTGGACTGCAGGGCTGGTGAAATAGTATCATAGGTGACAATCCCTGGAAACATCCAGAACTATATCTCCTCCCGTTCCACCTGTGCCCAGACCAAGACCTCCCATGTTCCTCTGCAGGCCAGCTTTGTCTACTGCCCATACCTCAGTGACCATGGTCACTTATTGCCATGGGTTTCATTACTGACATGTGCAAATCCCGGGGGGTTTACCATGATCTTTGTTGTAGTGCTCAGGTTCTCAAACATGAGCCAGCCGATTTCCTTGCCCAAAATGCCACTGCCCCTGTAAATGGCAGAGGTCATATTCAGTCATGTCGTCAGGCTGTATGGACTTGCACAAAGGTTTCATTAGCAAGTACGGACCTCAATTCATCGATTTTGGAGGGATTTCTATCGAAGGGGGGGGGGTATTTCGCTTAGCCTTCCCTTCGGCTATCATCCCCGACTAACGGTCAGTCCAAGAGTATCAACCGAAACGTCGGGAGGTTCTAATGGTCCTGGGTGGAGTATGCTCAGAGTTATCATTCCTTCCTGCCGCTGATGCCCTTTCAGTGTGTTCTGGGATATCAGACCCCGCCGTACCCCTGGGATGCAGAGCCGTGTGATTTGCCAACAGTGGACGACTGCCTGAATTGCTTATCCCCAGTATTCCATGTATTCCTTCTCAAGCCAGTCCGCTATAGTCCATTGCATCCCCCCTCTGACCGGCTTGTGCTGCTGCCTCATCTAAACATCTACGGTTCCCCGCTTATGGTTGGAGTGCTGGGTACCTGCAACTGACATCTTGGACCTGCTGCTGATGGCTGACTTCCACCCAGATCGTCCAACACCACACCCGTAGGGACACTCCCAGAAACGTCCGCTGTTGGCGCCGGGACTCACCTGTGGAGGGAGGGGTACTGTAAGACTGGACTCTGAACCTGATCTGCAGTCACACCCCCTTGTAAAGTCTACTTTTCCTGGTTACCCTTAATTGCTTCAAATATACAGTATATAACTGGTTTGCCTGGTTTGCTTACTGCATGGTATTCTTTGTTTTGACAGACTGCCAAGTGTTTCTCTGCCCCGGTTTTCCCCAGTGTCCCCCATTTTCACAGTTCTTCTCCTGTATGGTCTCAACTGCCTGTGTTTCCTGGTCCCTGTGCTTCCTTGTGAGTGTGTGAAACCCAACCGCCTCCTGAGAGCACCTGATTGTAACGTTCTCCCCACATCTGCATGAGTGCTTGCCGTTTCCTTCACTCTCCCGGACAGACTACTCAACTTTTTAACTCTATTTCATGTCCCCAACTACAACTCGCGTTTAGCATTTAGGTTCCTGGTTTCCTCTGCATCTAGGTCCCCTGTTCTTGATTTGTCCTGTGGCAGACGTTGTGAGTTCAGATCACAAAGGATCTCTATAACTTAATAAATATTCAAATGTCCAGTTTCAGTGTGTTATAAGCATTGTATGAAGACATCACAATAAAATATAATATAATTTCCTTTCCTGCCCCATTTGATATGGTGACCTCCTTAAGAAGAGCTCTGCCAGTAGGCTTTATTGATAATATTAATGCAGTTGGCGCCAAAATGATCAAGATGGACCCTTTAGACCAGAACTCTCAGATCACGCCCATATGATGAATAAAGCGCATGGGAGAACGACAGAATGGGAAATGGGGTGAAAGAAGAATGGATTCCACAATCATCAGCACATAGCTGACATGTAAGACCCTGTGCCAAGGAGGCTTTGTAGTGGCAGTAAACCACACGCAGCCGCCAAAGCACAGATCCGTAACAGATTAATGTCAGTCACCCAATCCAACTTTCTGGGCTTTGGTAAATCCTTATAGGCTACATTTCCTAATGGAGACACACTTTTGTACCTGCATGGAACCGAGATGCCCGATAAAAGTGACACTGCAGGAAAAGTGCTAAGACGTTTTTACCCGAACCAGTCAACAGCGGACATTCGAAAGCTCAAATGAAAGGCTCACTCACTAGAGGTTCCTGTAGCTGCAAGCATGAAGCTAGGACACTGGATCAAGAATTTCTGTTCCTATGGCTCAGGAGCACAACGTTTCAGTTCTGCTTGCTGGGTGTCCCGATATGAGAAACCTGTCGCTCTACTTTACGTTATGGTTCCTCATTACAGAGATGGAAATACACCAGGGGAGTTTCTAGCTGTTGAAAAGATCAGGGGCTAAGTGAAGTTCACATGGGGCTTGACATTTTTTTTGTGTAAAAGCAAGATGACTGGCATCCGGGCTAAAATACTCAGGGCTGTAGCCCCGAGTGATCGGGTCCAACAACGCTCATGAAATGCACAACTTTAATGCTGAGGCGGGACATAGCAGCTGATAATGGAGTAACAGCTTTGGATGGACATGCAAGTTGCGAATAGATGTAACAGCTGTGGATGAACATAACAGCTGTGAGTGGAAGTAACAGGCTCATACCCCATCCAAACCTCGGCAGTGTCAGGTGCCTCCTTTTCCATTCGAATGAGCCTCCGGTTTCCCAGAATAGCACTGCTGCCGTTTGTTTTAGTGACATTGGAGAGAAGGTTGCCCATTTCCAATAGCCTTCTAAGTCATGAAAAATCCCAAACAGCATTGTTGTTACATCACCAGGAACAACTATTCATATTACTAATGATAATCATAATCAACGACTTAGTGATTTAGTCGTTTTAATATTAATGTCCGCCCAGCTGTAAGGAGGACTAAATGCTAACATATCCATGCAGCGCAAGCAAGCCGTATAATCATGAAAATCAAAGAGAAATTATGCATTTTCTTATCAACATGAATCCAATTAGAAGTACAAAATAGAACAATTACTATACGGGCATCGTCCTCCGACCTGCTTATCTATCACAGGCTTGCAGAGACCATATTTCAGGAAAGAAACACAGGGCTTGATTTTCTGCCATCCACTCTACATGAAATCACACCAGACTAAACACCCTGTCAGTGTATTTAAGCCTTTACCCCTCCCCCAAATAACTAATTACATGTGCTGCGTGTCTACGAGCGCTGTACAGGCTACCGAGCAACAAAACAAGTGTCTAACACAACTAATTACACCCTGTACACCAGCACTGGGCTGCTCTCCTCACCTGTCTGAAGATACACGGCTCAAAACCCTGATCCTGCTCACCGTGGAGCTCCTCAGTAATTCCGGAACGCGTGAACATGCCCCCAAAGGGGCCCCAGAATGGCGCTCCCTCCCTGATTGGGGGGTGGCGAAGGCTTCCAACCGCTTTGTGAAATAACTGACTGCTACTGATACAGTATGTAACGGTTCCCTTGCTCAGAATAGAATAATGACCCAGACTCATCCAGCCCCATCCTCTGTACTGGCACCCTCACCTGGAACTGCTGCACGGGGGCGTGCAAATGTCTTGTGATTCCCCTTCTTGGCTGGACTCCCCCCGCAGAAGGATGTCACAGTGGTGGCAGCTCCAGGGAAACCCAGTCCCGCCCTAGGGGCCCTATGCTCCGCCCTCTGGGCGCTAGAGCAGCGTTTCTCGACCCAGTCCTTGGGAACCCCCCAGATGGCCCATGCTTTTGCTCCCTCCCAGCTCCATACCGGGGGACAGTCCAGGGGTCCAGAGGACCAGCTTGGGGACCACTGGCCTAAAGCTCCGCATGGCTGGTACCAGCCAACCTACACAGGTATCTAACTCTATGCTCAGGAACTTTGATAATAACGTATGAATTCTGATAACCTTTCCCTGTCCTGAAGGTAGGAGAATGACTTAAAATGCAACATACACAACTATTCTTTTATGACTTCAGTCACCAGGAATGTTCATCTGGGTTCATCGGCAGCTGACAGACACAGAGGAAACGAGACTCTCCACATCTAAATCCACAAAACTCACCCTTGACAAGGAAACAACTGAACACCATGCTGCAAGAGTGATGATGATCAGTGATGAGGAGGAACTGCTCGCCGGTCTGCTTAAATAAGACTGAGCTCCGGGCGTCACCAGCTCAGGTGCAGGATTCGTGTGACAGAACCACATCGTCACCGAACGATCAATTCAGTGAAGCTGCCACTGCCTGGTCTACCTGCCACTGTTCAAGTCGCTGATGCACCGAGAGCGGTTGTTGCTGACCTATATTTTCATCCGTGTTGTCTTGTTGGTAGCTGATGATGGCTACGGATTATACAAAATAACTTCGGTAAAGTCTTTGGGTCTTCAAGTGCTGACTTTCTCCACCCCGAGTTCAAAACATCTTCCCACGCCTATGGATAGTGAATGCAACCAAGCAGGGAGTTTTGGGTAGGATATATTACATAAAAATAAGACACTATTTTATAAATCATGAATTGACAATGGTGTTTCGATTGTTGGGCGGCTACTGAATGTCAATGGTCTTTTAATGACATATGGGGAGTTTCTTGAGACATCTAAAATACCAGTTGAACCTAAAGGATATGCTGTAGTCTTTGACGCACTGTCTAGAAGTGCAATACATTTCTTAAGAATGCTTGTATGAATTATAAATGCCCAGGCATTGCCTGTAAAAATATATTTATTGGGGATATAATCTTATGAGACGATGAATGTAACAATGAGCATATTAAGAATGCTCTTTGCAAACCAACAGTTCTCTCTGCACAATTCTTTTGGACTTCCCTGTTTGATGATATAGGTTGGAAGAAAGCATGGAAATTGATCAATCAATATTGTATCCAAAATAAGGTTCAATAAATTTTATTTAAAACATTACATTGAATATACCCTGTCAAGAAAGTTTTAGAAATGTTCAAACTAGAGGTAGATTAGAACTGTGTTTTTTGGGAGATCGATCTACTGATGAGTCCATTATCCATTTCTTTTTTTAAATGTATCTATACAAGAATGTTTTGGATAGATTTATCTAATTTTATTAGTAGGAAGATCGGAAGGTAAGTGAACATGGAAATTTTGACGTTTTTATTTATTTTAATAATGAGGGGTTAAGAGCAAACAGTATTTATGTGATTCAGTTAGTTAATGCATACGGAAAATTCCACATTTTCATTTTTGAAATGAAATTAAGCAGCATATATGATGCAACTTTAGTCTAAAAAAAAAAAAGCTGCCAAAACCTGTAAAACTGTGAAAGAATTTGGTTGTGTTTCATTGTTTTTTTCTTTCTCTTCTCTCTTATCTCTGGTTCTGTTACTGTGTTATGTATTGCATGGCAATTCCTTTCTTGATATGTTGTAACATTGTTCACTAATAATAATAATAATTATTATTATTATTAAAATTGTCATTATTATTATTAAAATAATAACCGATACTTTATTGATCCCCGTGGGGAAATTGTCTTTACGCCTCCCTCAACTTGCTCTTTGTAGAATAATGACAATTTTAAAAAGAGTCCTGGGTAGGTAGCGCATAATGGGCCCGATTGGCGCCCAGGGGAGCCCCCCCATTTTCATTGGTCCTTAGTAATTTCAAACAAAGAACGCGGAACCGCACGAGTCATGTTCCTCTTCGGACGCCTTCCCGTTTTACTAATGGGGCCGTTACTGTTATGGGTACCTGTCCCGGTTTCGATTTACTCATCTTTCAGAGACAGTGGAAATGTTCTACAAGGTGTGAATAGGTATGAGTGAAAAGCCTTTCCGTTATTTATTCGAGAAAAAAAAATCATCTCATCCATGGAAGGAAAGTGCATTTACGCTCTGATAGTAAGTCTCAATACGTTCCCTGTCCCTTTTTGTTTCTGGCATGTTTGAAAGTGGCTGTTAGCGGTTGCCTGGGTTAAAATAAACAGTACTTTGCTGTATTTGCATTTGCCTTCTTCTGTTATATAATTATAATTTGTACCGGGGATGCAAATTTCATCCCCCGCTATGTGTATTTAGGTTCTTTATATTCTGCCCGTGCTTTTTCCGGGTATCCTACTAAAACGCCTCTAAGGACTTACCTATTTATTTTGTGAACAGAGATATTTAGTCATGGAACGACTATCTCAGTTGCCAGGCGAACACAAACACATAATCAGCCCCTTCAGTTTCTTGCCTGCCAAGACATACATTTTAAAAGAGATTTGACTTCAGTTGATAACGTTTCTCTAATTGAACCATTTCCACGATCCGCCGCTTTTTTAACGGATGTTACGTGTCATCTAAGGGGAGTGACGTAGTTTATGGTCAAACAGACTGTTGAGAGTGCCTTCTTGCTGTTACATTTATTTCATAATCATAGAGATTTCATCCACTATTATTTTACAATCTGTTCATTAACTGCTATTTACCTGCAGCCTGCTATTGACAGGTAACTCAGTGATCTGTACTCAGTAATCACGAGTGGGTTTCCTTCGGTGAAAGGAATGCTTTAAGATGTATAATTAGTTTCTATAAGAACTGCGTTTTAAACTCAAAAGCAAGCGTTTAAATAGTGGAAAATCCATCTCCTATTTTTCTACTATTGGCTTTATATTCCAGCTTGCCATTGAAAGAAGATACCATAATATGATACTACAACAATGACAACATAATGCTATTATTCGCTGAGTGGCCATTCATCATAATTTCCGCAAGGGATTCGTTTTCGTTAGAAAGTATACAAAACCTTACTATGGTACACATTATCAATATGTATAGGGTATCTGCACTGCAAAATCAGATTTAATTAAGTTGTGCCACTTAATAAAAATGACTTTGCTTAATGTAGTGAGTCTGAATCTGGAGAGTAGTCAGGTTTAAAATACAATATGTTCTGAATGCATCCTCCAATAGCATATTAGTGCGTGTTACTCACTGGGGGAATGACGACTCGAAATGGAGTCTCAGTTGAACTTTATAAATAGAAGCCAGAAATAACCGTACATATCCACTTATTCCAGCGTCGTAACATAATGCAGTCGGCAAGAAGCCGATGCAGTCCAGCGGAGGACAGTGGGACCACACAGGGAAGCTACACAAAGTGCATGACAAGTGCTTGGGGGACAAACAGGTGAGCGGGCGGGCGATCAAACATATAGTGTAAAGTCACAGCAAAATAATCATCAAATACTAAGTCAGTTGGTATAGTAACTATTCGAGAATAAAAAGAGTTACCAATTAGAAACTTGCGTAGGCTATATGCGTTTTTTTTCCTCTAAAGAAAAACAAAAGCGACATTTGTACAGGAGGCTGTTACTTGTGTTAGTATTAATGGATGTTTCCACTTTGTTCTAAGCAAGTCTAAGCTAGTAACGGCACAGCTAGAAGGGACGAATAATTTCCTAATACCATCACCACATAACAAACACCATAACTATTCATACCGCTGTAACGAATGATTGTGACTTTAATATAAACAGGTGAACAGGCTAATGGATCGGTGCGCCGTCTTAAACACTTATCTGTGATCAGACCGGTAAGGTGCTGTACGGAAAAAGAACTCGCAAAACAGTAAAACATCTGTTAATGTAAACCAGGGGAGTGTTCTTAAAAAGTTAAATAAACCTAATTTTCTTCCATGAAATTGATTTTTAATGGTTAAGGTATTCTGACTTTGGGGTTGTTTTTTCTGAATAAGTGATTTATTGCTTTGACTAAAATGTGTTTATCTTTTTCTTGACAGATGACCATGGTAACCAATCAGTGTCTGTATTTCCAAGTTGCGAGACGAACTCGCCCAATCAGAAGCAACATTCATGCGGACCAAGAGAGATTGGCCCAATGAGGAAGCAACGAAGCGTCTCCCGGCTGTCGAGGTTTGCGATATGAACAAAGGGAGTCAGTGCGCTTGGAAAGACGCGCTGCTTGTGACAGTCCGCTCCGTCTGATGCACGCCGCTGAGAGCTGCGCTTAGACGCCTCGGCAGGGCTGTCCAAACCCTTCGTAACTTCTCTTGGTCGCTCTTGCCAGGTCTACGTGCAAAGGACATTACTGTCTCTGAGCCCAAATCTCTGATTTTTGAGAATGTCTCTGGCCGAGGAGCATGAGGAAGGGGAATATGAGAGAGCGCCCAAACGGTTCAAGACGGCAGAAGCGGAGGAGGGCGAGGACTTGGAAGAAGGGGAGGACTCGGATTCGGCATCAGCCGGACTGATAGGGGACGTGGAAGATGTGCCCGCGCCAGGTGGGGACAAAAGGGCACACTGGTCAACATCAAAATGTGGATCGAGAGGCAAGGTAAGTTTCCTATAAGATGCCGACTGTTAAAGACGGGTATTTTACCAAAGCTGGCCCAGCCAAAAAAAAGAATGTCAAATTAGTTATGCAATTAATAATAAAAAATGAGAATCTGGCTTGTGAGCTGGACACACACCATGAAGTATTAGGGCTGGACGCAACGTGGGTGGATTGCACTATTCAACTTTTTAAGAACGCTTCCGTTTTGGCTCGTGCATGTGGAACATCCATAATTTTTATATTTCATTTTCACACACCCCTGGTTCTTATTGTGGTTTGCCAGTTACTGGAAGGTAGAGCAATGTGTTTGTGATCTTTTATCCTGCATAATCAATTAAGTTTGGACATATATGAATATATGTATACAGGTTGAAAATCTGGTACAGTGCGAGCCCCCAGGGCAGTCGAAACGCGTCCCGTTCAGAGCGGAGACGCGATCTCTGTGGCCGGTATGCACGCGATCTTACCCTGATAGGTTCCAGAGTGCTGTGCGGATGCATAAATTATGATTGGCCTGACCACAGTCCTGCAGATTTACAAGTTTTAACCTACTTTAAAAGCACTTTCAAAATGCGGTGCCATTCATTTTCATGTTATAATGTGCATTTGTGTGCAGATCAAAAAGGGCATATAACGCTTCTAAATGCCACGATATGTAATACACCTTGGGCAAGTATTGTTAAAATTTCTGGAAAAATGTTTGGAATAGTCTCTGTCTTCAATCCCAACTTGATACCATTCTAAATACTTTGACGCGCCTTGAACGTCGTATCGTAGAAGACAAAATGAAGTATTTCTAAACACACGGACATATTACCTGCAAAGTTTAACTGTTACATTTTGCCAGGAGTCCCATTTTAACACTACTCTTTCTCCAAGTCTGTGTCTAATAATGTATGATTTATATTGGTATGCGGGCTAGACGCTTATGCCAAAGTCATACACCGATTATTTCAATTGCCGTCTTACTGCCACTGTCGCTTTCTGCCCCATCAGCAAAATCAACGCGCAAAGCAAGATACAAATTATGGCAATGCAGAAAAGTGTGCTGCTATACGTTACATCTGGGGACATCTTGTTAAACCAAAGGTTTAATTAATTACTCTGATGTGGACATTTTGTACTATTGTGAAATGCTATTTCGGTATTTAGGAACCTGCAAACAAGCATGTCTGTTGTATCGATGCAATGGTTAAACTATCTTTTTGAATAACAAACAAACAACAACTGCCAGTAATACAAGATGCGAATTCTCAAAAAAAAATTGAATTTAGATGAAAAACAAGGGTATTTGTGTAAAAATATGAACGGGAAATAAATTTAATATAGTGCAAATGAATATTGTATACCGTGGCACGCTATTAGACCTACATTAGTCAGTCTTAAAGGTCCCGGTGCAGGGACAAACAGTTCAGCAGGGTAATTATGTGTATGCTGGCGACTTAAAGGCTTTATAATCTTACTTTGTTCTCTAAACTACGTGTGTGAGATTGTAACCATTATTCACAAATAACAGATTAATAAATTGAAATTAGTTAATGCGCATGCAGTTACACTTTAGCATCTTTACGCCCCCTGCGCGGTTGTTTTCCTATGTGTAATCTACAGGCTTGGAATATCTTTGTGAACACCTACCATTTGCATCGCTGCGTTTCTTTACGCGTTTGCAGAGTAAGCTGAAAATTGTGTTCCTTTTTAAAATACACATACATAAACTTTTTTAGGAGAGCCGACCCTCAACCTCCTCCTAAGCAGAATAATTCGTTTCAAGCCGATATATAGCATACAAAAATGAAAGTTGCAGTTAATAAATACTCGACAGAAAACCAGTCGCACGGCTTACATTTGTAGCAGAACGTGACCTGTTGCTTCAAAGCGGGCCTCTACTATTGTCACAGAGACAAACACTTTTTTCCTCACTTGATAGCTTGAGTCGAGCGGCAGGCCAGACGCGCATCCAAGTAGGCCTACTCCACCGATGTGCGAAGTTGGCGTAATCCTTCCGGCGATGCCTAGATGCCCAAAATAATGACCGCAATTGACTTTAATTGAAAGTGGAAATATAGGTACAGCAAGAATGGAAGCGTATCTCCCGTGTTTTACTGCTGTGTATTGTATTATATGCTAGAACTTAACTAGGTGCCTTGCTCGATATGGTTGGAGTCTATTTGGTGTTGGACGCTATTATGCGTAGGCTACCTGGAGCGAGCACCTATTTTACCATAGGACGTCCTGCGTCGCCGCGGTGTCGCGCGGGGCCCGGTAAACATCTGGACGCGCAGCACGAGGTCATTATGGATCCCGAGAGATGGATGACGTGTCCCCCTGCAGCTGTGCGCTTTAGTCGCGCTGCGTTTACCATACAAGGCACACGCGTTTTCTTTCGTCGGTTGCCTTTGATTGACTTTCCGCTAGATCGTATACCTGAAAATCCCAGAAAGATGGCCTTTCATTCGGTCGCTGTGACTCTTCTCATTCTCACTACCATTAATTTAGTTGCTTTCTGCATGTATCTGCTTACAGACGCAGCTGGGTCGAATTAATCTTCATTGACGTGTTTTTCAGTGTGTTTAAGACAGAAGCCATCAGAATTCTCTAGTTAATAAAACATGCGAGGTGAATCTGTGAACTGATGAGAGAACAAAAATCGGATTAAATATGTCCCTAAATAGGTTTGCTGGATATGGCTGTTGTTGTGAGCCAGTGCCTGAAAGGTGCACAGCTTAGATTTAAAAAAAAATCTAACCAGACTCCTACTACTACTTAAAATATGTTTATGGCATACCATGCAGAGGGAAAAAATATGAAAGATGTGTAGCTGAAATTGTGGTCCTAATAATGCCTCAGAGTACGGCTTTTAGACAGTGCGAACTCTGTAAACATGAACGAAAATGACACGTCAGCTGGTTTTAATAGATAATTGATCAAACTGGCTTTAAACACAGCCGGATGATTCCTTTTAAATGGCAGACAGATTCCGCTGGTGGCTGATCGCGCGTTTGACCTTCGGGTCGCCGCTCGGCGCCTTTGCCAAGTACGTGTTCGTACAGGATGTGTCCGTCAGCCGTCTTCCCAGCAACGCCCTGACCAAACCATGACAGGCCATTCAGCGTCACGCCTGTAGTCTGCCAGTCAACCTTATGTGTTTAAACAAACTTGAACACCTGCGAGTTTCGCTTTCGCTGTCACTTTTGGAAAAATGTGCTGGTCACTCAGCTAAGCATTTACTCTTAAGAACTAATCGCCTCTGTGATTAGACGGTTTAATTAAAAAGTGCGTCCAGTTAGATCCCCTTCAACGATAATTAATCTATATGCGATTTTCATAAATATATGTGATTTTTTTATAAATCTATATGTGATCTTTATAAACTTATATGTAATCTTTCACTGGGAATCCCACGGTCACTGAGGGGTAAGGTAGAACCAGGCCGTGAGTCTTAATTTAATTTATATCCTTTTTTTGCTTCGACTCCGTGGTGTATTTTCTAAGTAAATCATTCAACGGAGTGTCTGCTTTCAGGTTCTCATAGGTGTGAGGAAGCTGTCCAAGATCAGCACGAGAGCGGAAGCTTCTCAGTTGCTGGTGAAGATTGTGTGTAATATCAGACCTGTGATCTTCATGCTGTTTTGTTTTTTTTTTTTTTTTGACAATGGTTGTTTTTGTTTCTTTGTGGCTTTTTGCTCGCTCTCTTAACTGTTAAAGGGACGTTGTCGATTAGATCTATATTCGACGGTGTGTTTCGCGCCCAAGTTTGAGTTTTTCCTCGGAGTGGGTCGGAAGCTGAGCCCTTATTGAAGCAGATTAATTCCTTTCGTTAGCGTTTTTTGTGACTGTGTCCGCAAAGCGCTCTCCGCTCCGCCACCGCAATGCTAATTACGTTCTTGTAAATTCACCGTTTCATTGAGCCGCTTCAGTGACTGCCCGCGTTCCAGCTGATCTCCCTTCACATCCGAGGCCTTTCAGACGTTCGGGAGCCGATCCCTGTCTGGATGTTCCCTGCGCCGCGTTGGCTGAGCCTGTCTCGTGTGCCGTCGTGCTCATACCGTCAGCTGTGCTCATTGGCGAACCCGCGTCGGGTCACGTCTTTGTGTTTTGTTTGTCTCCGCCTGAAGGCGGAGAAGTGGATCCATGAAGTAAAAAGTACTGTCAGAGCTCCCTTTGTAGCCCTTTGTAAGCTCGGCGTTCTTTCTGATGGAGATGAGTAGACGTTCGTGTACGGGGTCAAACGGGGGGGGTGCTTCAGGTTGGCTGTTCCGAGTTGAGGGTCACCCAGTTCGTAAAAATTTTTGAGTGTGAAATTTGTCGTTCCTCTTCCTCTTCATGTAGCTGATGAAGAGCTGTTGGAGTTTGGCTTCGGCCTGCTGGAGGTGGGAGTGACGGGGGCATGGCGGGGGGGGGGGGGTTTGTTTAACTTCTCCGCTCTCCTTTTCTTCGGCCCCGTCGTGTCGGGAATGCATCCTTTAAGCGTCAGTGATCTCAGCGTCGCCTCCTCGACGGCATCGGATGTGCTGGCCTACTTATCTGCGATTTCACCACGGGCTGCCGATTCGGGAGCACGTCTTACATCAGCCCGGTGACGCACGGCCTTCATCCTTCTGTGTCTGTCGTTTTTAGTGCTACACAGCCCCGCTGGGAATTACGGGGGATTTTATTTTATTTTGTTAAGATGGAGTTCAGGGTTAAGCTGCATTTTAACAGATCTTGTGCTGTAATAAGAGACACGTGGTGTTTCAGGTACTGGAAACTTCTTTATTGCCTCATTTAGTACAATGTCTAGAATTCCATGAGCAGGCAGGATATGGACATAGTCGTGGGTCTTAATCTGTGGACCTGGAGATTTTTCAAAATATCTCAGTAACTCTTTTTTCAGATTTTCAGCATTGCACGCAGTTGGAATCATTTTAACTCACCGTACCATAAAATACATGTTGATGGACCTAAATGGGTTCCTGAGTTTTATGCAGATGGAGGGGGGGGGGGGGGTAAAATCTCCATTTGCTCCTTCAGCCCAAAAATGATGACCTTGTTTCTCTGCACCTATGAATATCTGAATAACCAAAGCGGACGGCTACATTCAGGGACAGATTGCATCACTTGCAAGTTGGAAAAATGATTCTCGGAATGAGTAACTGCGTACTAAAGAACCTCTAGACCTTCCAGTGCCTGACTGACAGGAACCATTATAGTATTATGCTGGGTTAGGGGCCCTGATATGAAATACGTTCATAGGGTCCGAAATCACCTGACGTGTCAAAAGTTGCAGTTTTTTTGTTTGTTTATTTGTTCACTTGCTTTTTTGTCTGTTTAAACATTTAAAACACTGGCATGATCCATGTTAGCAGGCTAAGCGACTACGCGACATCAGCGATGCGATTTTATTTATACACCAGCTGTCCGCACTCTCTGCCTTACGCCCCTTCAGCGCAGGAAGGGACTCGCTTTGCGTATCGGTGCTTTCCGCTCCCGCGCCTCCTACTTCTGCTCCGATTTGTCTGGTGTCACCCCCGCGAAGTCCGGGTAACGGCAGATGAGTCATCGGCCGCCTTTGCTTCTGAAACGGATCCGCCGAGAAGGAGGGGTGTGGTAAAGGTAACGGATCCGGGCAGAGCCGTCTACGTACGGAGCCCCCGAGCCGCCGAGCCCCCAAGCCGCCGTCCCTGCTGGGGCTGCTGTGTCTTTAATGAAGATTCAGCATAACATTAGTGCTGTTTTTTTAAGTATATAAATTTTCTGTGTGTGAGGAACATACTTGGACAACAAACCCGGTTTTGAATATGAAAAGTAATGAGGGGGGATTTTTAATGGGGGGGGGGGGTCCATTTCAGATGTCTCTCCCCATAAGCCCAGGGCAGAAGATGATGGGATCTTGCAGCAGGGAAGTCACTTGTACCGGGTTGTACCTGTCAGGATGGGCTGTGCATGTAGATGTTTAAATTGCCAAGTCCCATTTTGAACAACCTGCCTTGCAGTGATGCATGTTCTATAAATGGTCTCCCATTGGATTAGCGCCAGGCTGCGGGTTCTTGTTGATTTGATGGGGACCCACGCGGGCAAACGCTGTGGGCGGTTTAGGGATGCCAGGCAGACTGACGGGGTGTCTTTGGGCTGCGGACGGGAATCGACCTCGGAGGCAGGACCCAGAGGAATCCGTCCCCGGGGCTTCGGCGGAAACTGCTGCCCTCAGAGTTACCGCGTCGTCCGTGCTGCCGCTTATTTCTTTGTCGCGTTCATAATTTTTTTTTTGGTTCTCCAGTAGAATTTTCTGGGCAACTTGGAGTCTTTCCCAGGCAGCACAGGCTCCAAGGCTGGGGTTCACCCTGGCTGGGATACTTAGTGAATGGACATGGACGCTCTCACATACAGTCACACACTGGGGGCAATTTCAGGACACCAATTAGCCTCAGTGCAGGAGAAGCCCCATGTAACCCGGGGCAACACAGCCCCCCCCCCCCCCCCCAACCCTGTGTGAAGTAGCAGCCCCGTCCACACAGCCACCCAGGACTTATCTTATGAATTACATTAGAGGTTGTAATACAAGTAATGCATTTATTCTGACAAATGGTTACAGCCAGTCGCTCTATAAATAATGCAGATGATAACGGTAGTTTCATACTTGGCTAGTTTGCCTGGTAGTTCCACATTTTGAACTAGGTGATGTCGTTTGTAGGGACTGAGGCCATGTTTCATCAGTAACGTTTTTTGAATATATCGAATAATTCATGAATGATTCCATTTATCCATCCATCACCCATCCATCCATCCATCCATCCAACCGTCTGTCCTTTAACTGATTATCCTGACCAGGGAGGCCAGTCAATGACACTTTAATTCTGTCGATTTTGTCTTTAATGAAGCCGGTTGGGCCGGGGTGGATGAATTCTGAGGTCACAGAGTCAAAGTGCATCGCTGACATTTCGCTAATAATTTTAAGGCGTATGGTGATCAATGATAGTGGCTGGTAGCGTTAAAAACAGGGTTGGGTTTTTTGCCTTAAACAGAACTAATATTATGCTGGGGGATTTTTTTCTGTTGCCATTTCAGTAAACAGTGGTGTTAACTGTCTAACGGAAGTGTGCAGAACTCAAAAGCATAGCCATCCAGACCCAGAGATTTATCATCTGACATTTTATTAACTTCTTCCTCAGATTGATATGTCGTAATTTATTTGTGCCGTTGTCACTTTGACACTCTGTGGGGTTTTTTTTTTCCATATGGTTCTTGAATAGAGCTGCTTTGGATTTCGTCTTTCTTTCTTTTGCATTGAGTGTGGCATTATTTTCCATCTCGGTCCTTCAGACTCATTTCCAAGGATGCCCGCTCTACTATATCCAAGGCCATATCATTATTCACAATAGTAGTGCTGCTGCTCCTGATGATGAAGATGACGATGATGATAACATCGACAGAAGGTCAACAAAAACATTTGTCCGTCCAGTCGTTGTATGAAAGTGCCGTAGAACGGCACGCTGGGCGCCACACTGTTCTAAAAAAGCCTAGATTATTCTTTTGGCTTTTGTAAAATGCCCCATTCCCAAGGCCTTTGGCCGATGACAGATAACACAGACTGTCCTGGGCCTTCAGACCTACCTCGAGGACCTCTGTGAGTGCCTTTACTTTTGCCGGTGGATGGAATGACTCTGTGATAGAGATATTTTGAGAAGGAGCCTGTCTTTGGCAGCTTGGGACATCAAAGGATAATGATAGCTATTTATGTAGCCATAGAGGAATGCTCACAGAGTGCTATTCCGATGGATAAAGGCACTGCTTACCTTCTACTGACCAGAGGAGAGCTTTCTCTGTGCTAAATTACACCGCCGGTACAGAAATCACGGACGTGAATAGGCAGAGATACTCTTAATTATAGCCCATAAATACACTTGGAGCTGTATTCTGAGATGGACATCGTCCCCCATGTTTTAGTCTCATGCAGAGTAATATCTGTAAGGCAGCAGGTTCAGCACGGAACCCAAGGGTTGCTGGTTCGAGGCCGAGAACGTGGTGCTGTGAACGCTCATCATGGGCTTAACCTCCGGTAATGAGCTATAATTAAAAATCCATCTGTGTAAGTATAAAGCTCTAAGTTGCTTTGTGGTGGGAATGGGGGGGGGGGGTACTGGCCAAGCAAATGGGCTCAGTGTTTTCATAAGTTCCCGGCGCCAGGCCTGGTCCAGCTTGCCTGGACGGCGCTGCAGTGCTCAGCAGCCCCGGCCCGCTGTGTAGCATAAAGCCCTTATTGTTTCCGCACACAGTGTTGCCCTTTTCTTAGCCAGCTGCTTAAGAGAGTCGTTTACTTCCAGTAAAGGGACTTTTTGTTTTATTACCCCTAAAGGCCGGAGAC
>JAABNY020000040.1:17299218-17309924 GCA_015164015.2 Brevimyrus niger | reverse complement strand
AGGTCTGGGTTTGTGGAGGTCATGTGACCGTACATGGGATCCCATCGAGGTCTGGGTTTGTGGAGGTCATGTGACCGTACATGGGTTCCCATCGAGGTCTGGGTTTGTGGAGGTCATCCCTTCAAGGTCGATATCCATTTGGACATTAAAGGGCAGCTCCCTGCATACTTGTCCCCAGGTGAATGAAGAGCTCTTTGCATTGGTAGCCACTGTTTTCCCTAATATGACCATTCTGTGTAAATATTTGTATTTGCTGGATCCCAGGTGTCAGCCTTTCATGGCCCCTCCGCTTGTCGGGCAGCTGCTCTCTGGCATCGCACCAGAAAATGCTTCTTAAAGGGGCGATTTGGCCCAGGGTTGCTGGAGTGGGAGGTTAATAATGGAGTCTTTGCGTTTCTTAAAGGGGCGGCTTGGCCAAGGGTAGCTGGGGTGAGAGGTTAACGATGGAGTCTCTGCCTTTCTTAAAGGGGCGGTTTGGCCCAGGGTACTGTAGCTGGACTTAGAAGTTAACAATGGAGTCTCTGTGTTTCTTAAAGGGGCAGCTGGGCCCAGGGTAACTGGATTTGGAGGTTAATGATGGAGTCTTCACTTTTCATAGTGGGTTGGCTTGGCCCAGGGTAGCTGGGGTGAGAGGCATTCGGGAACGTTATTGAACGGCGTCTGTTGGTTGGGAATAGCCTGGGACGTCGCTTCACTGAATCCACAGTGTGAGCCTCAGGGCCATCGGGACCCATGTGAACAGGCTCCTGTGTCACATGACCGGGGTACAACTGCTGTGTGTCTCCTCCACTGCGCACTTTGCTGTTGCCCTCAGTAGTACATTGAGGACACCTTTAACAAGAAGTGTGTTGTCTGCTTCCCTAAAGGCGTGTTTGATCAGTGGTGGAGGCAATAGATATCGTCTTTATTATTTTACACAGACCGGATAATGCAATGTCCTCAGAAACTCCTTTAATGGGCTCACTGGTGTTGTGAGGGAGTAGACCAGCCACATAAGGTCTTTGTAACAGGAGGTACAGTGTGATGGATGTGACCAGCCTGGAATAATAATAATAATGATAATATAATTTAGCCTGCAACCCTGATCGGAATCAGCTGTTTGAAGATTGCTGGATAAGGGACTAATTTTACAGCAGGAAAAGGTATGCCTCCCTCCTTTTAATGAACGCTTTGTCGATGTATCTCACTGAAACGCGCGACCGATGAAGACTCGGCTCGCTCTTCTTGCTGCAGTATCGATTGTTTGTTTCTGAAGCGTGTTTGCATTCATTATTAAGACTGTGTGTTTGCACAAAGCGCCGGACGCCAGAACCCTACTTGTCATTCACCTGCATGTCCCTTGTCCCTGGTCTGAGGAGTGTCATCTCAAAGCAAAAGGCGTGGTCTTTTCTTGTTTGGTTTGTGCTGATATTTTGAGATGTGTTCGAAATTCTAGTTTGACCTTTAAGCGGCAGGTGATGAGACGAGCCCAGCCTGCTGGGTTCCCCGGGGAGCCCAAAGTGGTCCTCTGATCCCCTGGGAAGCAGACTGATGTCGCAGCAGGGTCACCTCACTTACGTACTGTGCTACACTATGAGATAACGTATTAGACCCCATTCACCAGCCCGCAGGTTTTCACACAGCGCCCCCTACCTGTGGCCGTCAGGAAATGCTGAGCTGCGGTGGTGTGTCTCCTGTCTGCTGATGGGAAGTGGGGCTGCTCTTCTTCATCCCGAGTGACACGACAGGAGCAGATGGAAAATCTACATAAACAGCGCAGCTTCCATGGCGAGAGGAGCAGCACAAACTCGTAGACGCAGCTGCAGGAGTGGGCCTGTTGGTGGCGCCTCTCACCAGTTAAGGACCTAGCTGCGGTGCCCCCCCCCCCCCCACGCACAGTGACCTTGTCAACATTGCTGCTGCTGGGGAGGTTATAATTAGAAGTCCTGTGCTGCAGATGGACCCGGCGACTCTGGGATTCCCCTAACCTGCGCCACTTTGCCTCTTATTTTTAGGGGCTGGCCAGATCATTGGGGGGGGGGGGGCGGGGTTTCACTGCACACTTATGTGTTGTTACAGTTGCTCTCATGCCTCCTCATGTAGTTAAAATTCTACATTGATGTTAGACGGACAGGCGCTACAGAAGTCCTACACAGCCAAAGAAAAAATAAAGTTGTTTATCTGGGTGATAAGTACATTTTTGCTCATAAACATGCGATTCGACATCATAATGCATGGAAGCGATAAATCAATAAAAAACCAAAAGCTTCCGCTCTCCAAGACGCTTTTCTTGGGCTTTCGATTTCTTCATCTCCTTCTTCTGATGTTCAGCGGATTCGGCGTACGGGAGTGATCCATGTGCTCGTTAAAATAAGCCGCGGGAGTTCCAATTAAAAGCAGTCGGTGGAGACGCACGCGAGGGCGCATGTTAATGACTGGTAGCGCTGTCCACTCGCGATCGGATCACGCAGGATGCGCGGTAATACCTGACGCACAACACTCCGCGTCCAGCCGGGCTTTCGGTCAGAGGCGAGTGACGGTCAGCGACAGAGACGAGATCCTTGTCAGCAGCGAACAGTCATTGTAATGTCATGTCGGTCCTATTTCTTTCGTACTCTGATGCCTCCTTCTCTGTAAAGCCTCACACTGCTGGTTTTACGAAATCAGAACAGAGTGCAGATGTTGCCATGCGGGGCTGCACATTCCCCCCGGGAAAGGCTGCTTCAGGCCTGCTGACACCATGTTCTGCACGTAAAGTGTATCTGTTTGCCTCACATTTCCCCCTCCACACATATAGCACAATAATCCTCATAAGTTCGTCCTCAAAGGCTTGTGTAAAACCTGATTCCCTCCTCTGCAGGCTAGGCTTCTGTGATCAGTAGGTCTCCCGAAGCTGGCAAAGTATTTGCATCACTGTTGCGCCCTTGGAAAATGGTTTTTAACCTCAAAGAATCCTTTGGGAGTGTCAGATAAATGGCTGACCCAGCACTCAAATCCCAAGCACTGATCTGTCACTTGTATATGTGTGTATTTAGGGGTGGGAATCTTTAGGTACTTCGCGATCCGATCCAATTACGATTCTGGGATTCACGATCCGATTACAAAACAATTCTTCATATACATTTTTTTTTGCAAATATGCTTAATTTACTTTTCCTGGAGCCGAATCGTGGTGGAGGGGTTTACGTGTTCCAATAATCCCAGGAGCTAAGTTGCTTAGGGTTTTATGCCCCTGGAATGGGTCGCCCAAGACAAACAGGTCCGGGGTGAGGAACCAGACCAAGTGTCGGTTCGTCAGACCCTTGTGATTTATACAAACACAGATTAGATCTTAATCACTACAGAGTAAGGATGCAGATGTTCGGCAATGAAACCCGACACTGACCGGGTAATTCGCTCGACTTTTCCAGAATTGGATGGAAGCTTTGCTACTTGCTCGAGGGTCCCTGGAGTGAAACCGGCGCTAGGCGCGATCAGGACCGAAGTCCGTTCCTGCAGCTCTGAGTGGAACCGTGTTATATGCTTCTTCATATTAGTAGTTTTCCCGAAATACTTAAATTTGGAGCGGCAGACTTTGCACACAGTATGGCTTTTATCAATGACCCCTATCTCTTTGTCTTCACAAAATTTAAAATGTTGCCACACGGTCGATTTTAAATTTGATGGTGCAGACTGTAGCTTGTCCATTGTTCAAATGAAGAGCAGCATATGTAAGAGGCCAGCGTTGACATGTTTATGTTTCCGGTGTGCACTCGTAATTTGATAGAACGCAGAAACGATTATGAATCTTTGAGAATCGATTTAGAATCGTTAGCGAAAGAAAAACGATGCATCGATTTTTTTCTCACACCCCTAGTGTGTATGTCTCAAAAGAGAGCAAATATTTTTTTTTTTCCTACATACCTGTTCTCATTCTTGTGCAAATAAAGTGTAATTTTATTTTACAATGAGCAGATCTTGGGGGCATGGGGTTTGGAGGATTAAATAGTAAGATGAAACAGAACATGGCATCATTCAGCAGCCTTTCAATCTCTCGTTACCCCCTGGCTACTCTCCTGCAATTCAGCTGACTGTTTGTCATATCAAAAGTATTCCCACCTAATGTCATTAACAATTAGTACCTCACTGCAGATCAATGGAAGAGCTTCCCCCGAACCCGATTCCTCAAAACATCCAATTTCTCATCTTCAAAAAGCAAGACTCTTCATATGACATTGAATTAAAGCACTGACCTTGGCATTTTCGTTCGGAATTGAACACGACAGGGACACCCTAATAACACTCTCGTTGAAAGACCTTGACACTCCAAGCTGCGATTTATTTGCAGTGAGAGTGTAAGGTAAGCCCTGCTGGCCGACAGCCGAGGAACATGTGGCGGGCTTTCGTTTTGGCCAGGAAGATGTTTCCTAACAGGTTCCGTTAGGCCATAAATGAAAGAGAAAGAGTGAGGATTGTAAGGAGAGAGGATCTGGGGGAGAGGAAAAGGCTCATGGACGTGAAACCAGCTGCTACTGGCAAAACGATTCATTGCGATGGTACTACATGGAGTACGGTTACCGCCAACACGTGCCAGGGAGGAAAATTCATGTTGTAAATAGTCAGCTTGGACTTGAGAAAAAGAATTGTTGATGCACGCGAAGCAGGAGTAGGATATACAAAGTTATCACAGCAGCTCCAAGTGTCAAGAACTGGAGTGAGAAGTATAATCCAGAAGTTCAAAGAGAGCCACACAGTACAGAACAAGGCAGAGGTAGGAAGCGAAAGACTTCAAAGATCCTAGAAAGGAAACTAGCGAGAGATGTGTCTAAAGACCCCAGAACAACTGCCAAGACACTAAAGAATGACTTGGCCAAGTCGGGAATTGTGGTCTCAAGGAAGACAATCACTAGAGCTCTGCACAGGAATAGTCTTTGAGGTTGCAGACCGAGAAGGACTCCACTTTTGCAGAAGAGACACCTTTAAGCCAGACTAAAGTATTCTCGGGACAACCTGGAGAAAGATGATGCAAGAACTAGAGCTCTTTGGCCATAGAGACACTGCTTATGTTTGGAGAAGGAAGGGAGAGGCGTATAACCCAAAGAACATCGTCCCCACAGTGAAACACGATGCTGGGAGCATTATGCTCTGGAGATTCTTCAGTGCATCAGGAACTGGAAATCTTGTCAAGGTGGAAGAAATTATGAACAAAGAAATATATGTGGAGATCTTTAAAGAAAACCTTAAGCAGTCAGCAGCAACACTGGGTCTGGGCCGTCGCTTCGTCTTCCAACGCGACAACAATCCCAACTATCTCCAGAAAACCAAAGTGAGCATAATGGAGTGGCCAGCACAAAGCCCTGACTTAAATCTAATAGAACATCTGTGGGGTGAACTAAAGAAGAAGGTCCATGCCAGAAGGCCATCAAACCGGTGTGTGGATGGGTGAATGTGAGGCATGAATTGTAAAGCGCTTTGAGTACTCGTAGGAGTAGAAAAGCGCTATATAAAATGCAGTCCAAATCTGCTTGAGCTTGAGAGATTTGCCAAAGAAGAATGGGCTGGGATTCCTCAGATGAGCTGTCAGAGACTTGTTGAAAACTACAACAAAGGATTGCAGGCTGTTATCCAACAAAAAGGATACACAATTGACTATTAATATCCAGAGGGCTAATTCTGACCAAAACAGAGATGTCTAAAAAAGCCATGTTAAATATTATTTGCTCTATTTAACGGCATTTGGGAAGTACTTTTAAAACAATGAGATTTTCATAGGGGGGCTAATCATTTTGTCCTTAACTGTAAGTACGGGTTTGTGTGTGTATGTGTGTGTGTGTTTCCAATAATTACATTGTGGGGACCAAATTTCTTTTTAGAAGAATAACCTCAGCTTTATAATAATCTGTGAATACAAGCTCGCTCACTGTGACCACGTACTGGATATGGTGTAGAAGTTGAACAGATGTCTTATTGCCCTCATTCAATTAAAACATTTGCAAGACTTTTACTGAATTATGTAAGCATACCAAGACTATCGGTGAGCAATGCATGTACAGCCACGGGAAGAAAAAGACCATTCTATATTATCAAATAAATCTGCATTTTTAAATCCAGGTCTAATCTTGGTTCTTCTCACAGAAGGCTACACTCAGCAGGAGTTTGCGTCCCGGTTCAAAATTTATAAGACAGCAGTACACAAGAGCATGGAAAAGCAGGAGACCCTGGGAGTGACCGAAAACCAGTCAGGTAAAGGCAGAAGTAACTTTCTAATGCCAGAGGTGACTGTTAACTTATCTGACAGAACCGGAGGATGACATCACGTGTGTCACGGCCGGCTCCGTACGATCCTCATGTGTGCCACGCCCCCTCATTACCTCACGTCTTGACAGAATGACGGATCTCTGCCCCGTAACATTTTCAGTCTCTAAATGCAGCGATGTGTGTGGCATTTTACAAGGGGCCATGAGCAATTCATGCACCAAAACATCAATATGTAACTTGTGCTGCACATGGGTTCTTGAAATGCTTAAGGCATAACTCTTGTATCTCTTGAATCGCCCATTGCTCGGATTCATAACATTTTTGTAGGCGACTGTAACATAATGGAGGAAAAGGTCATCCTGGTTACGCTGCCATTTCACCCACTGTGTCTTCGATGTTTAGACCTACCGCCCTCCTTGTTCCCAAGCGTGTTACAATCCCTGAATAGCCTGGAGCACAGCTGTCAGATAAGGCCCCATGAATCACTTCTACTTCATGACCGCAGGAAAATTTATGGAAATCAGTGTCATCCTCGTCACGGGGTATAGGCTGTGGCCTTCGACCAAACATGTTGCTTGTGAAGTGTGGCCTGGTCTATGTTAACCCTCAAATCCTTGGTCCCAAAACCAGAGACCTCCATGTGCTATCCCAGCATGCTCCTTGGAACCGCCCAGCCCTTCCTGAATGTCGGAGGAATCACAGATTAAACCCAATGATCAGCTGTGGGCTTTTACCTTAGTTCTAGAGTGCCTGTGCCGCGTTGTGTCATCACAGTGTTCTCAGCAGTGTCCTTGTGGCTAAAATTGCTGGAATGCCTTTCCAATTATCTAATCTTGAGAGGTTTCCTGGAAGTTTTGGAACAGGTTAAGGTAAGAGGGCTTGGTTTGCCTTTTAAAACAAATTGAACCACATATGAATGTATATTTTTTGTAAAGAGAGTAGTGTTTACTGATAATTTGTGCTTTTGAGGTTCTTACATCTAAAAAACATATTTCAATGTAATTAATTATTAATTAGTTAAATGTAATTAAGCATGATCTGTTCTGTTAGGGTGCAGCTGGTCAGGACCGTCGCCTCACACCTCTCAAGCTGAAATATGCTTCCTGCTCTTATGGACTCTCTGACCCTTTGTGAAGGAATTCCACTAAGCAGAAGCACCTGCACAATTCTGAATCCCCCATCCCAGACATTTGCATCCGCCCCCTTCCGGCCATTAAATCCACATTGTCTTGCCAGACAGGTGTCCATGGAAACAGGCCTAAATACTCCTCCTTCATCTCCTTAAACAAAAACTGCTTTTATTCTGCTTAGAGGCAAAATCTGCCGCCTACTTTGTCATCCCAATAAATGAAGCCATCTCCCTCTTTTATGTAATGTCTGTGTGTGATTGTGTGCAGGCCCTCCCCTGACATTGTGTGCTGGGTGGCCCAGGGTAGGCTTCAGTACCCCCCCCCCCCCCCCAACCCCCCTACTGGATCTCCTGGCTAAGAAAAATGTTTGGAAGGTAAATGTAAGAAAATATAAAAACTGAAACATAAAAAGTACTATTTTGTAGCCTGATGCTGCACGGATTCTCAGAATTCAATATGATCAATTAAAAAAAAAAAAACAATGCATGGCTGTACTTCTTTAAAACCTCGGTCGAGATCATTTTTTAAGAAAAACACTAGGAGCAAATTTAGAGAGCAGATTAATGGCCACAACACATGTGAATTAACGCATGTGAATGAATTCTCTTATTTGTGTTAGTAAGTGCGGCATGTAGGTCATGACTCTGCAGCTCAACTGAACGTCTGTAATTAGTATTCCAGGTAGAACAAAGAGCTTCTGAGTGCCTGGGGGAGCCGGTGGTCTGAAGGGATGCAGGTGGATCTAATCTGTTGGAAGATCATCTCGTGCTTTGAGAGGTGCTGTGGCTGGCGGCTGATGGGGCCCCTAATGACCATTTAAACCGGTCACTTCAGCATGCAGGCTGAGAGCTATTAACTGGCCCTCATTCGGCCGGATTCCCCTCCAGAACAATGGGCGGATGGACTCGGAGTAAATCAAAGACTAAATGGAAACATTCAAAGGCTTTATAAGATGTTAACTAGGCTAGATGGGGACAGGATGTGCTTCAAAGAGCTACTGTCTGAAACGAGAATAGTCTCTGTCGAAACAATAATTAAATAGAACTCCTTTATTGTCATTGTACAGGTGGCAAGTGCAATGAAATTCACACATCCTCACATATGGCATCATGCTCTCCTACGAGACACACGGATGCAGGTGAGAATGATGGGTAGAGCTAGCGCCCCCTATAGGCCATGAAGGTCACTGTCCAGGGCCAACAAAAAGCTGCCCAGTAATTTGGTAATCTGCTGCCGATTGTGGTTCCCCTTGGTATTACGCTATCAAATGTGGGTGGGGAGGAATAAACTTATATTCATTAATAATCACATGCAATTAAGCTGGAGACGTGCCAAGATGGACTCAGTGCTTGGGCACCCCTGGTATTCAGGCTATATAATGGCAGCGTTGAGGAAGAAAGACTGGCCCTCACCAAATTCCCAAATTCATGATGGCCAGTCCAAGGGCACCATAAAATTAGGGTGCCATTTAATTACAGGGCATAAAAGAGCAAGTGAATACAATCACAATAAAGACCTCTGATTGCATTCCGCGACATTACAGTTATTTACACTACTTTGACATTTCACTACTCTACTTGTGAGATGCATGCTAGCTAGTTAGCAACCAGATACCCTTTGCTACTGAAATGTGTTTAATATAAACATATTGATAAAAATCTGTTTTCTGTTGCTATGCTTTTTATTTGGGGGGTGGGGGAGAGCTAGCAGAGTTTCACCAAGATTACCAGGACACCCAGGGCTGTCCCTGGCCGTGTGTACAGCACTCCTGCAGCAGTTAGGGTTAAGCACCTTGATTAAGGCCAGCAAAGGCCCAGCAGTGATATGACTATTCTGTTGACCAAGGGATTAAAACCAGCAACCTTTCAGATATGAGCACAGAGCCACACATTGCCCTCTAATGACACGATGGAGAGGTTATATCTCTCGGCTGGCCAGGGAACGCCTTGGTGTCCCCTGGAAAAGCTGGACGAGGTGGCTGGTGAGATGGAGGTCTGGGCATCCCTGCTTTGAATGCTGCTCCAGGTAAGCAGCGGAGAATGAATGAACACATGAGTAATATCTCCTTTTGTATGGAAAGAAATATTTTGATCCGTTCTTTTAATAAAGACTAGAGATATTTAGAATAGTAATTCTGTTTGAAACGCCCATCTTTACCAAATATACATTCACTATGTTATTTGATCAGTTTATACAGCAGTGGGCAGTTCAGGTCCAGAAAGTAAAAGTCCAGACCAAGATTTTATTTCAACCAACCAGTTGAGCATTTTGTGACTGTGACTCTTTATGCTGTTGGTTGGTTGAAACAAAACCTTGGTCTGGATTTTTACTTTCTGGACCTGAACTATCCACCTCTGGTTTAATGTTTTGTGTGGCAGGGGTCGCTGTAAACTCTTTGCCTTCAGTAAACGTTTACCGAGAAGCTGATTCTTTAGAGCCGCGAAAGCACTCTGTGGGGAGGCTTTGCGGTGAACGCAGGAAGGAAGGGAGGGGAAACAACAGGCTTTTAACGACTCATAATAATCATGAATTATCACAATCTCTACCTCCTGCACATTAGGTCATGTTTTTTTTATCTCTGAAAATAAAAACAATGAAGCTCACTCAAGAAAGAGAAGCTTCTGAAACAATATGAAAACGTGCGTAATCGTTCCTTAGGAATGTGTGAATAGTTAATAAATTTTCGAATTAAGCGCTACATAATTAAACATTACGACTTTTTAACCACAGTTATGTGCATCACTGATTACAGATATTTGAAATAAGCCTTGTTTAGAACAAAGCCCTTAGACATAGGCCTAAAAACATTTCGGTGGGAGTCCAGCTACCCTACACATTAGTCCTCCTCAGTCGATTTTTGCAGATTATGATGGGGGGGTCTCTTTCGGTAGATAGGTAGGGGGGTGTTTAATTCCGTAATCTTAATGCATAACTACGTGCCTGTTTCCATTCCAACAGATCTGCTCCATTTTAAATGGAGGAAAATGATGACAGAATCTCACAATGAAAACCAATTTGCAAGAAACAGTATCTAGGCAGGGGAACCAGATTACAGTAAATGCACAAAAGAATAGTCCATATTGTTAATTGTGGAAATCCTCTGCTATTCTCCAGATAATTTTATCTGAAGCGCTATTCCTAAAAGCAGTACGTCTTCCTCCATTTACTAATACATCGGCCGTAAGTCATATGGTTTTTATAAACGTAACATCAGATGAAGTTGTCTAGAGAAAAACTGAGGTTTTCTACACAGAGACAAATAAACAGGATCGGAGGATTGGTCTCCCAGCGGGGTGGGGGGGGGGGGGGGGGGGGGGGAGAGTTGTGAGGGTAGGGGAGGGGGGGGCAGAGGTGTGGGGCC
>JAABNY020000040.1:17224327-17252074 GCA_015164015.2 Brevimyrus niger | reverse complement strand
AAGAGGGAAAGGAGGGGCAGAGTAGCCTAACCCTAGTGTGTGTGTGTGTGTGTGGGGGGGGGGGGGCAATGTCAGTATTGCAAGGCCATTTCTGTGGGCAACAGGGGCCACACTACCAATGGTCAAGCCACTGATTGTCATGGCACAGGAATCTTAAGGCTACCATATAACTTTCCAGTGGCATGCTCAAACAGCACAAGCATCCACTCATTACAGACAGGGGCACTGTAAAGGGGAGGAGGGGTTAGGATGATCCCAAGGGCCCCTGAGTCAAAGGGGCCTCTACAAACTTGGAATATTCAAGATTCTTCAATTGTCATACAGGTACAATATGCAGTGAACCACTCTTTTGACTGTGCAACTGTTAGAAAGGATATGAAAGGAAATGGAAAGAAGAAATAAATAAAATAATAAAATAGAACTTTGAATATAATATGGATTTGAAATAGATTTACAGATGTGCGATATGTTGTAATAAGTTATAAGGTGCGTTGTATGGAATGATGACAATGAGTATGACAGCCTGAGATGGCTGCTGTCCAGTATAGTATAAAAGTACTATAATAATACTATAACACCATGTAGAAAGAGAGGGACGTGCCCTGATTAAGGAGTCGAATGGCCTGGGGATAGAAATTCCTTCTGAGTCTGTCTTAGCCATGATATTGCGGAACCTTCTGCCTGATTGCAAAAGCTGAAATAGTTTGTTACCAGGATGAGAGGGGTCTTTGGGTTAGGGGTCCAATATGTGCATGGCTTTCATGGTGCCTAAAATCTCTAGCAGCACCCCTGAATGCAGAGACTCTAGTTACCTTAAAGACGCCCATTAGCATAAATGCATGTGTTTGGACTGTGGCAGGCAACCAAAGTTCCCACAGGAAACCCACAAGTCACACGGAGAGCAGGAAACTCCACACACATGCAGTGTAGGTGGGAGTCGAACCCACGAGCCTGGAGGTTGAAGGCAATGTTGCCTACAGAGCCACTGTATCACCTATAAGCAGAAGAATTATTCAACTCCAAGGAGTCGGTAGCAGCCTCTACTAAACCGATCATCAACCCCATCCGAATAACAGAAACAGGGAAGGGAGAATGTCTCGGTAACCCATCCGGCGGTAGCCCTAGCAACAAGGGCACTGCTCCCTCAGCTGGAGACCTCAGACAGGGTACAGACACAGGATGTGAGGGCAGGCCTCACTGGGCAGACACCAGGTCCCTGCTGCATGGAACACGAAAAGGCACCTGTGGCATCATGGAGCACAAACTCTCATCGATAACAGAAGAGATCAGTCACAGCAGGGTGAAGACTGCGGCCATCGAAAGGCTTGTGGGAATGAGGATCAGCCAGCATCAAAATGATGAGAGAGAAAGACACATCCATCCATCCATCTATCACAATTTACACAGCAGGCATTTCTGGGAGGCTTTCCCAGGATGCGTGGCAGTGCAAAGACAACACTAGACATGGTAACGTAAGGCTGGGTATTGGCACAGATGGCCGGATTCCATTCATTTTTGATTCAATATCAATGAGGTACGATACTATTTAGCTGCTTTCTATATTTAGAGAGACATTGGAATGGAACACAAATTTACAAATACAGAGTCACGTACAAATGTGAAAACCACTAAAGGACTGTATACCAATCAGAGCATGTGAGCAGAGTGGAGCGGTGAGAATTTCCGCTCCTCGCTCACGAGGCCTTTCCATCTTGGCCAATTTGCGCAACAGTCTTGATAATTGTACAGATGAATTCTGGGTAGATTTGGACACGCCTCCATCGTAGTGTGAGCAGTATTCGGCGCAAAACTGGAGCGAGACAGAGCGAGCGCTCCAACCTTAAAAAACTGCTCCGCGCTCTGACCAAATTCTGCCCGCTCCGGTCCTCGCTCCGCTCCACTCTGCTCACATGCTCTGATACCAATATCTTTTATTTGAGGAACATATGGGTATAATTCCTTAAAAAGAAAACCAACCCGCTCTTTGAAATCAGAAAACATGACTTATGTCTGAAAAGAATATAGCTGAAAATAAAAATCGGCAGGTGTGAAACATGCCATGTTTCAGAAGGCCCTCAAGTTAGAAACAAAACAGAAACTAGAAGCGTTTTATTTGAGAAACATACAGGGGAATCAGCCCTGACCCCACACTTCCAATTCGATTTCAATTCATATGTACCGGATTAGATTCAATTTAAAATTATATTTGATGAATACAAGATAAAAAATAAACATGAAACTTATTCTTGTACTTGCCCATGAATATACTATTTCCCCCTGCAATTCTTGTACACAACCAGAAAAACACCTCCAGTGTTTATCACTCATTTGCTTCACAACACTTGAAATAACAGAATTAACATTCTTATATACGTCATTTATACACACACAGTTTTGAAGCCGGAAGTGACAACATATGCGCTCCCGTTTCTCGGAGATCTGAGAAATCTCAAAGCGGCACAGAGGATCCCGAGTTCAGAATCCAAGACCTTTTACCAACAGAAGCGAAAGTTGTAGCTTTATACTGTGTAAGCACTGCTTCTCATTTGTGGCTCATTAAATCGGTCACACACACTATATTATTGTCCAACTTCTGTGGATGTGTTGCTACAGAGTTCTATAAGTAAAGCACCGCGTGTAATGTGTTATCAACTGATATTGCCAACAATAGCAATTAAATCGAGTTGGGGGGGGGGGGGGCGCACTAAAACATTTTTTAAACCTGCCATAGGAAGCAAAGTTTGAATTTCAACAAAATCACACAGCGATTTCAAAATTTTCCAATCCAATCGCAATTAAAGCTTCATTTGTCCATGTATTCATCATTTATTTTTAACTTATATTTTTTGTGAGTTTGTTTTTTTTCCCCCCCCAGACGGTGGTTGTATTGTTTTTCAGAGGCAGGCTCTTAGCATAACCAATTTAAAAGAAAGTGTTGGCAAGTCTCACTCCAAAGTTCCAAGGTACCAAAAAAAGTACCCAAGCTGATTTGGTACGCAAGGTACCAGACCTTTTGCCACTGGTAATCGACCAGAAGTCCATGGAAAAGGGAAATAATTGAAAATATGGTATGTGGTGTGGTGGGAAAGCTCTAAAAATGTAAATCTTACTTGGCTTGAATTTCTTAATTCAAATACATGATCAATGGTCATTAACTACGTGTACAGTACATTGACAGGGTTCCCCTATAAAGACAGAATGATACAATACCTGTGGCTAAGACAACCCTCCAAGTACTCTAGACTCTAGAGTATAAAAACTGCTTAACCATCAAGCAGTAAAAGTAGTTTTGCATTCCCTGCACTTCAAAGAATCAACAGGCCACGTGTTATATTTTTAGCAAACATCACACCCTCAGTTTTGATTATACAAACATGTCAAGACATTATCATATCGCTGGTAATAAATCCACTGAATGTGACAGCAAAACCCTGGTGCGGATAAGACTGGGTTTTAGTTTTCAGATTCACAGCACTAGCCTCTGAAGATATGATTAGCAGCGGAGCGGCAATGACAGTCCCAGCAGCCTTATTTACTCGGGCCCGCTGGTGATTTCGTTAAGAGTGTCAAGCATATGTCAACGCAGGCCCTTTCCAGCATAGCTCAGGAATCCTCTCAAGCTTGTAGTCTATTAAACGCTTCCAGCATAAGTGACAAGTTGCAACCTGATCCTTTAATACAGCTTTTATTCCCTTTTCTAAATGTGGCATTTCAGGTTACATGTCTCTCTGAGGTATACTTCAGCACACCAACTGAAGAGGTGATGCTCGCAGCCATGCCGGTAAAGTGGCACGCGATTGGCCAGGGCGTTTCACACGACGCATCAGCTGACGGTCGGTCGGTCTTCCCGCCACTGGCTTCAACCATGAACCGACGCCATCAATTAGGTTACAGGCAAAGCAGTTCAGTGCTCGCTGCAGGCTGATCTGCGATGACTTCCTCAAAGAGAGAAAGCATATATGTGGGGGGACCAGAAATGTCAATGATGAGTAAGGGCCTGCTCAATCAGGAAACAGCTCTCTCTATATAGGAGACCAGGGTCAGGATAAGGTTTTAAAGATCACATCAGAAAATTTCTCCCTATTTTACCAAAACTGACAAGGATACATGCAGTCAGTGATAAAGATGACTGATGACTAGACAGGATGTCGTTAAGGGCAGGATACAGCAGCCTTGTGTCTGGTTCTGAAACCGAAGTCCCAACGGACAAGTTCACATTGCAGGACAAATGTGGCCCAAATCCAATTTTTTGCTCATATGTGACTGAGATCATGACAATGTGAACAGCACAGGTGACATGGAATCCGATTTTTTTCCAATTCCGGCTTCAGTATGTGCTCATAAATTGGATACAGGTCTGATTTTTTGCAATGCGACCCCAGTCTGAACAGTGAATTCGGAATTCATGCGACTTTTATGTCACACTCGATCAAAATGCGTCACAATCCTGCGCAGGTGGAAGTCACCATACGTCTCCACCAGGGTGCCAAACATGGAGGAGAGCACAGAAGTAGGCCAGTGGAGGGACAGCAAACAAAAAATCCGATCTGAGCAGAAAATCAGAATTGAGCATTAAAGCCTGCAGTGTGAATGTAGCCAATGAGGCCCCTGCAGACAGGAGTAATAGTCTATAACCAAAAGGTACAAGCTCACTGCCACAAAAGAGCACTTAGAAGATAAAGCCAGACTAAAGGGTCTCTCAAGCCAATCGGGACAGAATCCTCTAGCCCTTTTCCAAACGCACGCCTGTCCTAAAAAACTTTAATTCGCGTGATGAGGCTCCGCCGTTCACTATGTGACACATGTTTTTACTTGGAAATTAATCAGCAGCTAGACAGTAAAACAAACAGCAGTGTCCAGACACAAGACTGTCTCCCAGTTGCTAATTTATATCAGATTTTACACAGAAGTTTGAATAAAAATCAGGCTCTCAACAGGTGCAAACATCAAAGTATTCACAGGACTGTCCCTGACAGCACCTTCAATAATAAACTAGGCCCACTAAACGGCACTGTATTCACACACCAGTGTGCACACTGCACACTAGAGGTCTGCCGGTATATCGGGCCGATATTTAGCATTTTTTAATGTATGGGCATCGGCTGATATTGGCTGATTTACAGACAGGCACGTCTGTGGGCAG
The DNA here is from genome assembly GCA_015164015.2 of Brevimyrus niger. Taxonomy (NCBI): domain Eukaryota; kingdom Metazoa; phylum Chordata; class Actinopteri; order Osteoglossiformes; family Mormyridae; genus Brevimyrus; species Brevimyrus niger. Next base: position 17,246,931 of record JAABNY020000040.1, on the reverse strand, counting down.
CCCAGCGTTATTGTTGCTGTGGAACACATAACCCATGCTGCCTTGTGCAGGACCCCTGCCAGACGTTTTGGAAGAGTCCTGGGAGAAAACAGTAAGGCTTAAATTCTGATCTTTCAATGACCTATTTAACTGGTTTGCTATGAAATGTTGCTTTAAAAGAAAACGCAAATTACGCTGTCGGGAACTGGGGTAATAATGAGCATTCAAACAACTGTAGCTTACAGGTAACGTTAAGGATCATTGATTCTGACGGTTTTGTGTGCTTGTTGGTGGGCTCACAGATGTTTTTTTAATTGTTAAAAATATTGTACTTGTTAAAATTTTAATTATTAACATATCAGCCCGATGATATCAGTTATGTTTTTTTCTCGTGTGCCGCAGAGTTTCACTCAGTGTGTGGGGTGGAACAGGCTGCTCTCAAACATTGCAGTGTGTGTGACAGTTGCGTTATTCTGCCCTGATCACAGACAGTGCCGTCCTCGAAGACAGAGCTGCTAAGAACAATGCATGGCGGAGAAAACTGTTTGTTCGAAAGCGTGGTTACCATTCACTCGAGCTGAGGCTGACAATGGTCCTTCTGTGCAACGTCTTTGCATTTGAGAGCAGAGATTCAAACAATTTGTCAGGCGTCTAGATAAAGTCCACGACTTTGCGCAGTTAGTGTCCTCATTAACCATGTCTATACTTTACAGGCTTAAACAATGTCGCAATCACTAGAGGCTTATGTTGTCCATTCATACAAGGCTGTGTAATACGACAGTTCTTATTTCATTTTCCGCGATCGCTAGATTCTGATTGTGAATTTGGCTTGTAAGCTATCTGTCGGCTAACATAAACAACATGTTAGCGAAAGGTTTTGGGCCTTGTACACTACTCATCATATCATGACACACTTAGTCAATAGTGTTTCTCTTTCGTTCAAAATTTATTGGAGTGTAATTGTTTTAATGGGTAATACTGGAATTATAGTGCCCTTTAATTCATTCTACAATAAAAATGCAAACCTTGAATTTTTTCTTGTTTCAGTCATTGCTGTCTGATGGCTGAACAAAAATCTGTTCCTTTACGGCAGCATTTCACCAATCACCAACGCCAGGAAAAGCCAGGTGCAAAATCTGCAGCAGACTGGTGAGCTTGGAAGCTGAAGGTGGTAAAAAGAAAAACCACAAATTTGTGGAGACCTGAAGTGTCACCACCTTCAGGCTTATAAAGATGCACAGAAAGAAAGGAAAAGCAACTGCTGCTACGGCCAATTTAACACAGCCCACTGTAGCAGAAATGTTTGATGCTCAACGGAAACGGCAGAATTCTGATCACAGGTCAGATTACACTTTAATTACAGAAACGATTGCCACAGACAACCAGCCATTTACAATTTTTCAGATGTTGGGTTTTGGAGTTTTATTAACGTTTATATTTAAATTTACACAACACAGTGTTCAATAAATGCTAAGTTGAGATGTTTTGTGTATCATTTGTTATTATTAGTGTGATATTTTACCATGAAAAAAGAGGGGAAAACGTCCAATTATCGGGCAAAAAAAAAATTGAAAATTGGCAGCATATCAGCCATTGGCTGACCCCGACTCCTAAATATCGGCATCGGCTGTTGGAAAAACCCACATCAGTCAACCTGTAGTTCTCACACACGCACAGCCAGGGATCATCACATGAAACCTGGACTCACCTGCCTCCCACAGAGCAGCCTACTCTGGCACCGCACACTCGAACCACACTGAAATCTTCATGTACACCCCCGCTGAGGGTGACCCTCTACATATGTCTCATTCACACAGACAGGCAACATGGAGGATCCGCTCACTCCTGCATCATATCCAGTGAGTGTAGAAGCAGCTCTCCCCGGAAGGTAGCACAGCACCCTCCCATGCCACCCCCCATGCCCCCGACAGCTGCGAGGACAGGCCAAACAAAGGCCAGAGAACAGCTGGAGGCTCTCTACCCGCAAGGCTCCGTCGCGACGAACGTTCAGCAGGCCGAGTGGAGCAGGAAGGTCCCCCAAGAACAGGCACCTTCCTTACACTCAATAGAGACGGGCTGCCGATTGTCTTACGGGCATCACTGCCCTCAACAGCTGAAGGCACAGAGCTCACTCAGCTATTTTTAAGGAGAAAGCTTTCGGAGATCACTGCTCAGATAATTAAAGGGAAGTGCCACCTCTGCTGCAGCACTCAGTGGAGAGATGGGTGCCACTTATCTACAAGTGGAAAACATGAAGATCAGTGGTTCACAGTAATGTGTGTGTGAGGGACCCAGCCCATACTGAAGCTTTTACCCTGATCTTCAATCCGTTTTCCACTCTGTCACCCATTTGCCAAAAAAAAAAACCTCCGGATGACCAATTCAACAAGCTGAAGGAGGGGAAAATAAGGCATACCATCTCCCTGCTACAAAGCCACCAGGGTTAGGGGCACACAATAGCAGCCAGCTATCTGTTCCCATTAAAATCTGTGTCAGCCGAAGCAGTGATGTGAGGCAAAAAAAAGACTTACGGTACATCAACCTGAGTGGAAACACGGTGGAGTGGGGGGTCTTGTCAAGCCAACTGACATCTTAGAAATATGGCATACTGAAAATACAATGGCAATTACCACAGGCAGGTGAACAGCCGCTACCCCTACAATGTTTCCCGTCTCACCTGATCCCATAAAGAGCGCCGTGAGTGACATACAAATTAGTCCAACTATTACAATATCATGTGTCTTACAGAAAAAGACCAAACATTCAAGATGACTGTTTGCCTCAACGGCACACATTACAAATGCCAACATCCTGATCCCAGCACTGCATTGTGGGATTGGAGAAAATGGTACATTTCATTTAAGCGAAAAAGATCGCTACTTCTGAAAAATATCGCCTACAGGCACGAAGAAGATGAATTTCATAACCTGTCATCTGTCACGGGGTGTCTCCAATCATTAGCTGGAAAAATTAGTCAACATTCAAAAACAAGAAATGTTTGTCAAATTAAATGCTCAGTATTTAAGCAAATACACTGTAACCAGAATCTCTCTAACAGCACAATTTGAGATTAAATGCGGCATTCAACTATATTTCTTACAAATGGGGAAAGTCCTGTACACATGACCAGCGGTGCTAAAACCTACTGTACTCTAACCCTTTGGGGTCTAGGGGAAGGAAACACTTTCACTGACTGGGGCATGATCACACATTTCTTCAAATATCATAATTTATTTGCTATGAATTCAGTTTATTTCTTATATATTTGTTTTGCCATTACACTCATCTTTATTTGAATATATATTGTAAATATGTCAGATTTTTATCAAGTTTGTAATTTGACATCAAAGTACAGACATTGCAAAATGCAGTTTGGAACAATTGCAGAAACATTATAAAAGTACATAGTAAGCAATGCTGGCAGTTTGTTTTGATCCCAGATATGAGCCGTCAGACATGAAGATGACTAAATGGTGTAGATGCAACATTCATTTGGATAAATAAGAAAAAGCTAACATGTCACTATTTCTAGCTTCTTTCATTGAATATGTAGCTACTTTCATGTGTATGAATGAGCCATTGTCACCTGGCCATGTCTCTACCCCCCTTTTATGGCGCTGATGGGGACGTATCTCGATCGCGTTTCACCGTTAATCAAATCACCATGCGAGTGTGATCTGAATACGCGCGAATGCGGCTATTTAGAGTGTGAATAGCGATCTTAGGGCGAGAGCGGTACTACACGCCCCCTATGCAAGTAAAACAAACTAAGATGAGAGTTTAATTTTTTGCAGATTTAACCTAATTGAAAAAACTTTAATACTTCCGACAATGGACGGTTTGAAAAGACGACAGATTAAAGATTTAGAGTTTTTTTTCATGATTCTATAATAGGGATTGGTCCTTACAGCCATCTTTAGCTATTAGTACTTCATTTGTCATTGAATGTCAAAATAATGCTAGTATTAATATGTCGCACAACTACACAGTCAATTAAGGTAACAGCTAAAAAAAAAAAAAAACCTTAAAAACCCTAACCCAAATCGATATCGGAAGAGACGGGATCAAATTGTTGATTCTACATTAAGATTTCAGCGAGCCCTGGGGGCTAAAGGGCTCAGGATCAGGCCGGAGAAAACGAGCCCATCTTAAGAGTTCAGAATTTCACCCGAAAATCTTTTAGCTTGCAGATTTTCTACAAGGACTGATCATTCACTTCCATATAAAAGCTTTTTTCAGTCTAATCCTATAATAAGATTACTTAAGGATAGAATGGAAACTAATGAGATCTGTGACATTTCTTGAGTGGTTTGCTCTTCAGTTTGGCCATTTAACAAACTTGCTTTCTTAGCAACTAGCAGGATAATAAGAACCACAAACACAGGATTCAATAATCATGACTATTTTTTTTTGGGGGGGGGGGGGGTTCCTGGACACTACGGCACAAACTTAGTATTGAAGATGCCATCTTGAGGTAGTTGATACCAAGGATGGAAGCAGCCACCTGCTGACTAATGTAGCTGCAGAGTAACAAAAGCAACAGGGCAGAAGGAACTTAAGAAGTACCCACTAGATACTGAGACCGAGCCAGTACCAGACAACCCAGGGGGGTGTGGACTTCTGGTGGAACAGGATGTCTGGAGCCCTAAAAGAACTGTCCCCTGCTGGCCATACGCTGGGCGAGAATCAACAGCAGCAGTGGAATAGAGATCATTCAAAGATGACCCAAAGACAAGGGGGCATAAAGCAAATGGGGAAAGACCAGCACACATGGAAAGAGCAGGCGGTTTGTCCAGAATCATGCACAATGACAAACAGTCACAATTAGCCTATGGAGCTACATTAACAAAGGTTAAGTAAACTCAGCCATTTTAAAGAGCGAGTCACTCTGAGTTTAACTCTTTGACACTGTTTATAAACCTCTTCTGATTCAGGCTTTGTAGGCAAGAGGCCCGGGAAACAAGATGCAGGCTTGATGAGCTATTCTGGGTTAGGTGACATGTCACTATCAATGGATGAGGAGACACGAGAACCTTCCCCACAAGCATCTGTGCAGGAATGTTTTCTTCAGCTGGTTATACGAGCTGATGCGCCACTGGGCACGACCAGAAGTGGGATCTGTGCCTGACCAGTACATCCAAATAGCATTTGGCAACTTATAAACAAGAACGAATCAAAGGGCGGGAGACCTGAGCAGCACCGACTGAATGGAACCACTGAAACATACATTACGGCCATCAAACCTGCAATAGCTACATATATGCTTCCCTATAGTAACACATTCCACTTCAGAACAAATAAAACGGCGAAATATATAAAAGCCGAATATCACCAGTTAAGAAAAGCAGAGAGAAACACCATCTGATTACACTGCACAGGAAACTTACGTTTACATAATAAGCTCAATTTAACTTGGCAGGATCATTTATTAAAAAAGGATTTTGTCACAGATTTTTGGGGAAAAGTTTATTTTTTTTTGGCTAAACAGAGTAAGTTTAACAGAATCATGATCAACATCCCAGTAGCATTCAAGTCCATCACTTAAAACAGAGCTGCGATTAGTACACAAAAGCACAAGCTCCACCACCTGAGGCCGTTTACTTTATGCCTGGATCCATCTCTGCATAGCCCAGGTGTTTCAGCTAGCTAACCGCTAATGCTACTGCGCCAATAAGCCTTTCCAACCTGCAGTGCATAAGCGCTAATGCTTGCTGCACCCATTCTTCCCATGACAGCATTACAGAAATCCTAGCACACTTAGTTATTAAAAATAAAGGTTTGGAGATACTGCACAGTACAGAATACTTCACATGAGCACACTTCTAGAAAGGAACTGGGCTTTTTTTAATGTTAAATATCCACCCCCTAGCAGGTTAAAATATACATTATATGCATGCTAATTACGCTTATGCTATAACATGAAGGCAGGAAATTCCTGTACACACACACTGGCCACCTGTAACACAGAAATTAAACCTCTGAGGAGTTATTTGCACAGTGTGGATATACTGATCTGGGAAAACTGGAGACTAAACCAAGGTCAGATTTTATCACGAGACATTCCTACAGGTGTCTATGTTGAAAAAACGAGGCAATCTGTTCTATTACGTACAGGCTAAGATTCGGAAACAAGCTAGAGAAAAAATTTAAGGGGAAGAAAAAAAATTAAAATTGAGAAATTCCTGGAGTTGAACTGGATGAGGGCAGAGTGGGTGAGAAAGGCAGCGTATCCCTGAGGAAGGACGGACCGACGCAACATCAGTCAGGCCCATGTCACAAACATGGCGCTCTAAGAAACAGACTAAAAATAAAATGTACAGCCTCCCTCATTTCTAGATAAACCTTTGAAACATTCTGATTTAACAGCTTGATCCATTCATAAGAAGCTTGCAAGCCTACAGCCATGGCTGAAAAGGCATATTCTGTATTTAAATAGCCCTAAATATACAGAAGTTCCTGGTAAGGGGTTGGTACTTTAAAGTATTTTATTGTTAAAGCCGCAGCAGTTCTGTTAAACACAGTGACTGGACCAAGTTTACAAGAGGTTAGCTGGTTCCAGTGGGATGACAAAGTGAAAATGTTCACCTAGCTAATAAAGTGCAGCTTGGTCTGATAATCAGATTCATATGAAAACACTGATTTTATATTTACACGATGCAACAGGAATCCTCCTTACCGATCAGCTCCCGTATAAAGCCAGCATGCTGGACACGTTCCAGCTGCCGATATTCACGTCACCCTTCATCCTTTACCATCACAGCCAGAGTCATATATATGCGGCAGCAGTTGGCCATCAGATGCATTTTCCAGGCTGTGTGCAGATATTCATGCATGAGGGAGTGAATGTGTCAGGGATGTAAGGGGGTTAGGGTTAGGATAAAATTCTGGATGCCGACGGCGTTGTTCTATTTGAGGCATCCTGTAAGCAACATCGGGGAGATTCCGGGGTGCCGGACCCGGGCCCTGACGAAGGGCTCGCAGTTGGACTCGGGCACACGTGTGAGGAAGCCCCCGTCCACGGGAAGCCAAATGTCACATGGCGTCTGGGCAGAATGCAGCCTAAGGAAACGTGATCGCGATGACTTTGTGATCGCCCCGTACGCCTGTCAAAGCGAAACGAGATATTTGATGCATCTTTTAGGCAGAAACGCAGACCAACAACAAGTTTTACTCCGAGTCAAGCTCGAAGCAAGTAAAGGACGACTGCGGACAGGCAGGGTGCTCGATACTGACCGAGGTGTAGGCAGGACACTTTCCTAGCTATTAATACACATACTGCAGTTATTTTACCCTACTGTTATTTTTGTTTATTTTACGCGATGAAGCAGAGCGAGCGCCAGCTCTGAAGCTGCACGCTGTCCCCGGACACTCACCTTCTTCATGATACCGGTCTTCCTCTTGCTAAAAGTAGTGTACCGCCTCAACTTGTTGTCGATAAAGGCCATTTCTATTTTCACTCGGCCCCGGGTCTTCTTGCCGGGTTTCGCTCCTGCGACCCCTCCGGGGACGCCGGCGTATCCTCCGGAGGACATGCCGATATCTGCCCCCGCGGCTGCGCCCTCCATCTCCGGCCTCTCCCGCTTCACCCCTCTCCTAACGGCCCGTCTCGAACTCATAGGGTCGTCGTCGTCGCCTAGGTCGGAGTCGGCGTCAGAACCACTGCACGTCTGGGAGGCGATTTCCCTGTCGGGCTCGTATCTCCCGCCGCCGGGAGCACCGAGCCCCCCGACCGAGGCGACGCTTTGCAGGGCGTTCAGACTTGCCCCGTTACCCTGCCTCACCCCCATCCTGGATCCCACTCCTGCTCCGTTGCCCCCCAGCATCCTTGAACCGTCCACCGATCGCGCAGCCACGGTTGCCACTTCAATCAGCCCTCTCCTGACTGAGCCGGGTCGGAAACCCGAATCGTGACTCGCGTTATCCCTGCCGGACGCTGACCCGTTTCCCGCTGGTGCCGACCCAGCCTGGCTAGGTAACATGTTCAGATGGCAGATCAAAATCTTTAAAAAATACCAGCCAGCCGCCGGTGCTTGGTTATTTGGGGGGACTGCAATAGGCACGGCACACGCAATGAGGCAAATACAATAAAACTAGCGCTAGAGGAAATAAAAAAATAATAATAAGCCAGACTCCTTTCTGAACTAGTGAAATAAGTTTCGAAAGTGACGCGACCCCACACACGCCATCCCTCAGCTCCGTCAAGTACAACCTCCTCTGCCTCCAAAAGCCGCCGCACTCTCTCCAAAAGGAAAACGCGGATTACGAATACTTTGTTACTCCGCCATGCCATATAGTTCCATTGAAAAAACTAATACAATTCCTCGGTCGGTCTTCATTTCTAGAATATATCTTTAGGTAAAATAATTCTATAATTACTTTTTAGTATTGCACGCTCAATCCCGCATTATCGCCTAAGGAATAATGAACGCAGTATAAATGAATGCCTGATTTGCCCGGTCTACTTTCCTCCATATAAAGAGATATAATGTTTCCTTTTATGGCATTAGCTCTCCTTATATGGTGAGTCATTGTGCTGCGCGAGTATTGGTTACTGAGACGCTGAGCTGCACCACCATTGGCCAAAAAAACAAAGTTATTAGAATAAATACCAAAATGGACGCGATCATCCCACACGTCATCGTAGCATTTAGTAGTTGTCTTTGAACTGATTGTAAATTATGAACTACGCGCAAGCAACTAGTGTCCGCATGAAATACGGCCCTGTTTGCGCAGAGCATTAACTTTATTGCGCAGATGATTTGCCATAAATCGCTTCTTCCGTATAATTTTACATTTCTTCAAAAAACAATTTAGTTAAAAATATTCTAATGTGGTTTTAACCCATTATTAAATCAACTTTCATATAAATACTTAGTTCTTTTCTTCCCTACACTAGACTGAAACAGTGTTTTCTGTTATATAAATGCATTAGTCAAACTCACAAGTAAACTCATTCACACACTAAGTAAACACTTAAGGGGTAAATTCATAACATGGTAACAGACACAGGCACACAAGGTGTGGACAATTCTTGTACTCAAAGCCACCAGTCCTAAACTTATGGTTAACTCATAGCACCTCAAATTCTGTGGCTGATCTGCCACAAGCATGCTGATTGTTTCAGCCATTGTAACTTTCCTGACAAGAGAACAATGCAAAATGGATGGACAAGGGTTACTCTTATGTTTGATTAGAAGTGATGCATTGGAAAAAAACAGGGAGAAGCCTAATTTGCTTTAGATACTTTATATAAAGGTCCAAGGGAACAGCCAATGTCTAACTAATTGACCTTGTGAGAGAACCATTTGGAGGGGATAAATGTAATTCATTGGAATTTGAATTTGACCTTGGAACTGCAATCCAGTGGCTAGCATACCAATCTTAAACACAAAGTGATTTTGCATTTGGAACCCAGTCTTAAATAGACATTCTTTACCTATTCTTTATCTATTACATTCTATTGGGTAGTGATGAATGACATGGAAATTAAAAGCAAGAGCAGATTTTTATGCAGGCAATACATTTGTTTATTGCTGATCTAAGCTTCCTTTAATATGACCAGCAGATAATTATTTATATAAAAACAACATCATGACATGTCAGTTCAGTGTGACAAACCAATTAATCTGTGTGTTTTTGGATTATCCAGGAAACATCATAAGCTACAACTTTATAAAATATCAGGGAACTAAAAGGGTAGAATACATAATGTTTACATTATATGTGAATGTTGCATGCATAACGATGTTAATTCCCACATGAACAGTATAGCTTAGAGCAGTACTTTTTATCTCCCAGGAGAATCATTAAATCGGGGAAGAATATTATTCAAATGATGCTTTATTCTAGCAATAAAAGAACTATTTATAAAACATCAGTGGATCCCAGAAACAAGACAAGTGACATATAGTAATTCCATTGTACAATATCCAGATTAAGGTACTTATTTAGATGAAGTCAGCCTTCTCCCAAACCAAGACCCTGCTGAGATTTATTTTTTAGATCCAGCTAAACCTTCTGTGAGTACAAGAAAAAAGTAACAAATTGAAATGTGTGAAAAATATCAAGTTTCTATGAAAGGAATATTTTATTCTATGTACAAGTGTAATACATTTTTGTAAAATTTGTTAAATTGTATAATCCTATGAAATTAAATAATTAAATAATGAAATAATTACCTATGAAATGAAATTATATGAAGCCAGTACGGATGATTGGCCAGGAGTGTCCCCTAAACTTGGATAGGAGAGTTGGTCTCTAAATTTCCCAAAGTGTGAGAGTGTGTGCTGTTATGGACTGGCACCGCATCCAGGCTGCCCCCAGTCCTGTGCCCTTCAGTGGACTGGCACCCCATCTAGGGTGTCCCCAGTCCTGTGCCCTTCAGTGGACTGGCACCCCATCTAGGGTGTCCCCAGTCCTGTGCCCTGTTACAGACTGGCACCCCATCCAGGGTGCCCCCAGTCCTGTGCCCTTCAGTGGACTGGCACTGCATCCAGGGTGTCCCCTTGCTCTGTACCCAGTTACAGATTGGCATGTCATCCAGGGTGTCCCCTGCCATGTGCCCTGTTACAGACTGGCACCCCATCCAGGGTGTCCCCAGTACTGGGCCCTACAATGAACTGGCATCCCACCCAAGGTGTGCCCCTGCCCTGTGCCCTGTTACGGACTGGCACACCTTCCAGGGTGTTCCTTGCCCTGTGCCTGTTACAGACTGGCACCCCAGATTGTTACTACCACTATCTCACACCCCCCTGGGACCAGGGTTCCAGTCTCTGCCCCAGCTCTACATGTGTGGAGTTTGCACGTTTTACCTGTGTCATTGTGGGGTTTCTTGTTGGTTCTCTAGTTTTCCTTTTACAGTCCAAAAATATGCTAAGTTTGGTGTGTGCATGTGCCCTACAATGGGTTGGCGCCCCCTCCTGGGTCATTCCCAGACTTGCGTCTGTAACTATGGGATAAGCTCCGGACCCTCACAGCACTGAACAGGATAAATGAGTATAGAAATGGATGGATTTAACGATAGTTTTAAAATATCTCAAGATATTAAGCATGAAACATATAAAAAAGCTTGTCATTAAATTCAACAGACTTTTTTGCTATCCACAGTTTCTGTACTGGAAATTGCATCAGAAGATTCAAATCATTACCCATTATACATTTTCATAAATCATGGAAAAAGAGCAGAAAGTGTGGAAAACGTCACTGATCAAAACAGCCAAACTGAAAATGAAGCTGTCAGGCCTTTTGCGTCTCTTTTCTTTTTCATAAACATGCCACATTGTCTGGTAGTTGCTATAGAAACTGTTGAAGTGGATGCTGCTTCAAATTAGATTAGACCTTTTTCAAACATGAAGATTGTGTGTTGAAGAGGTTATGATGCAAATTGACAAGATTCTGGGCTACACGTTCTGACTGGAAAATGTCAGATGCAATATCATATGTTTATAGTTGCAATAAATACTACTCTAACCAGTGCATAATCACACTACTTTGAATAATTGATTTTGAGAGGCATTACGCACATAATATTCTACTGCAGTTCCTTAAAATTCACTTACAGATGACTGATAATGAAATAAGCTTTTCAGGTTAAATGTTTTTAGATTACAATTCTGAATTGTGCATTCTGTGTCCATTTTGCATTTTTCGTGAAATAAAATATATGAATGAAGTAATGAAACTAGGCAGGCATTGAGCAGGAGCTGTGAATTTAGAACCAACAGACCAGCCGTCAAGAAAACAACACTAAGATCAAAAGAGAGGATTTTGACGTTTTAGATTAGTAGGTAGCTTTGTTTGGCTCAGAAAGGCAAAGCATGCCAGAAGGCTGCAAGATCGTTACACAATAATAAAAGAATAGTTCCTAATTGCTGGTGGGGTTGGCATGGCACAGGTTTGGAGGTGAGATTGCATAGAGTGAGGGGTAGGTGGTGGGATGTGTGTGTGTGTGTGTGTGGGGGGGGGGGGGCTTCAGGCTAACAGTGAGGCAACAAAACAATCTATTTACATGTGGAGATACCACAGCCCTAGGGTAAGAGAACACCACTTACAGCAGATCATGGTTAAAAAGCAAGTAGCATTTCAAATAAATAACCCAAAGAACATTTTGTATATTCCTTTAACACGGAGGTAGATGAGTTTATGTGTTTTCAGCACAACGAAGCATGAAGGCTCTTAAAAATAGTGGCGCTCCTCTGTTAATGAATGTTTAAGTGGTTAATGGGTCAGTGAGTGTTTGTGTTCCAATATTAGCTGGCCAATCAATCTTTATTTATATAGAACTGTTTTAACCCAGGGTTTACCAAATGTTTAATAGACACTTCAAAAGAGGAAAAATAAATACATTAAGAAAGACATTAGGCCCACGAAAAATTAAAATAAGCTCAAAAAAAGAAAAGAAAAAGAAACCCACCAGAACCAGAACCAGAACCATGGCATTTGAATCACCTACATTCTCGCTAGGGGTCTGTTGCACATGCCTCACCGGGGACTCTAGCCCCTGCAAATATCCCCTTTCTTGCTAGAAAATAAAACGTACAATACGTTTGTCTTATTATAAAAAATATCTCATTTACTTTTGCATTTTGTTTTATTGAAAATGATTGGTAACACCAACAATGCAGGGCTCATAATACAGTTAAACATGCAGAGTAATTTCTCTTAGGAAATAAGTCGGAATAAATTAGACTGCTAGTGCTCATTTGGTTGTTTATAAAATGTCAATGCAGTCTGCCCAATGTGATCACTGAGAGAGCCCTGTGATGGCAGAGGGAACAGGGATGGTTTCTGGGGACAGAAGTGGAGGCAGGTTTAATAAAAAAAAAAAAAACAGTTGGAAGGAACAAGAAATAAGGAAAAACAGACGTTTCAGAGTCAGCAGGAGCGAAAACAAACAAGAAAACAGCCAACTGGGGGTTTGGGTGCATTTTCTGCAGAAAGGGGAATCCAAACTCTGTCGCTCATCATCGGCCAGTCTCACGGTTTTATGGTCAAACACACATTTATATAAGATCCGTGTCTTTCAACTTTAATACAATAAGATAAGGGATCAGCAGGTCTGGCCCTGAGGGTCCTAGTGCCTGCTGTATTTCATTCCAGTCCAGCAATGTGTATCCTGCCGTGGGAGTCACGGTTCTGTTACAGCAATGAGGCAGGGACTGTAGGAGCTTAACATCCTCTCAGGAAGCTTTCATAGTTCGCCAGCCAAGCATTTCTCTACGTATGTTGTCACGGCACAGAGTGAAAACTCTGCCTCAGTTACATGTACTACAGATGATGTATGTCAGGCTTAGATTTAGACAGTTGGTATGGGTGTCCCAAGTTAAAAGATTTGCTTAAATCTATTAAAACTGGCATCTCCCAGTTGAGACTGGGAGAAAATGGACAGCAATTTCAAAGATAGCACTTCCGTAGCCAGATAATAGCCTATAGACGGGTAAGAATTTGGAGACATTTTACTCTACTAATCTAACTTTATCTGCATTGGGAGTAATCATTTCCACCTCGTGAAGATGGCAATCCGATTTGTCCCCACGCCAGAGTGACCCTGTCATTATGACGCGGAGAGACGAAGCTAATTTACACGAAGACAGGGACATTGGACTTTCAGATTATGCAGAAGTAAACTTCATTTAGATGACTCCAATTTATGTCATTGTTACGCGACTCACAAAACTGGTTTAACTGCTATTTTACTTTTCAACTAAAGGATTAATTGATGATTAAATTACATAGCTATTCTGGGGCCAGAAACCAGTTAGAATTACCGATGATTGGATAATTCATGGCCTTTGAATGCATGACAGCGCATTCATTTTATGGCACAAGAACACAAGGCACCAGACTGTGACTAAACATCGCACTCTTCTTCTACAATGGATCTTTGGCAATAAATTATTTCATGTGTCAAATAAAATGCAATCAAGTCTAACTAAACATGAAAATAGAAAGGCACTGAAACTCCCTGATTTAGTGCTTTAAAACACCATACGTGGTAGAGGCATAAATGTAACTGTTTAACGAGAGGATGCAATACGTGCCATTTGAAAGGATTTTTTCGTTTGCATAGTGCGCCATCTATTGGTAATTTTACGCTACTAACGTACAAAGACCATGAAATTAACTATGTGTATTTTAAAATTTAAGGGGGTTCCCTTAACAGCTCCGAATATTACTGTCAAATTTCAATGGATTAATTAGTCTTAAGAAATTATATTTTATTTTCTTATTTACATTTATTACTCATAACTTTATAACTCAGTGCTCCTGTGCAGCTATTTTCAATCAGACAAAGGGAGCTAATTCCTTCAAACCTTCCAATCAGTCCACGGACATCTGCAAGATGCCTCAGATATTTACTTTTGTTTGTTTGTTTACACTCTTAATCGAAAGAGAAAGTTGACGGATCTGCTCACGTTGAAGCAGGCCCGCCATGCATAAATCCGGGGCCCGGGGCAAAATTACTTCCACCCTTCCCACAGGATATTTAAGTATCAGAGTAATGTGTGTACGCTTTTTAGCTCCTGTTAAAAGACGTGCTGCAGCATTCTGTAGCAGCTGCAGACGGGAAAGAGAGGTCTAAGTAAAACCTGCATAAAGTGCATTACAATAATAGAGTCTCGATGAAATAAATGCATGTATTGCAATTTCTAAATTTTCGAATGACAGAAAAGACTTAACTTTGGATAAAAGTCTTAGCTGAAAGAAGCTTGACCTAATTTGTTTATCCATTTTAAATCCTTGTCCATTATCACACCCAGATTCAGTTGCCACTTGGATGAAAAACTATGACCCGTCATATTTTCATTGAAATTTAAAAAATGCAGACAGTCCAGCAAAGATCTTAATTGATTATTATTGGATCGCTGTAGTGGGAAGTAAATTTGAGTGTAATCTGCATAACACTGAAAGGAGATGTTTCTTAGAATTGAGCCCGAAGGGAGAATGTACAGGGAAAAAAGCACAGGCCCCAAGGTAGAGCCCTGGGGGACTCCACAGTGGAGAGTAGGCTGAAGAGGAAATACAGTCTAAGCTCTGAGTCCAGCCCCCATTTCACAGAGTCCTGTGTTTGGCACTAAGTATTATGAGAACCTGCCCATCACTGCTGTTCCATGTTGCACCATTGTCCTGGGGGGACGGCATTTAGTGCCACAGTATTCCTGAATGTGCATGGTATGACAAAGGCCACTTGACTTAAACATGGTTTATCTGAAATGCACCCTCCAACCCGAAAGATTCACTGCAAAAGAAAACCTACTGCAAAGCAGGCAGTTTAATGTAATGGAGCCCAATGAAAATGCATCCAGGCTGCGGTCATTGCTTTCCAGCTACATTCACACCTAAATCTTTCTGAAAGACTTCAGTGATTCAATCCAGACCTCAGAGAAGAAGCAGAGCCAAAAAGCCAGGACCCATGTATTAAAGTAACCGTGACCCATGCAGACAGATCGCACAGGGAACACTAAACACAGGCATTGTGCTTTTGTTTTTATTTAGTGAACCTTTATTGTGAGAGCAGCAGTTACAAAACATGGCTACTGTATCCCAGTGCAGGAGCAGATAAGCTAAGTGTCAACGCCCAGCAGTCAGATTACGCACAACTACCAGGTGTGTATTTTGCACATTCAAAACTGAGAACAAAGGCTAAATTTGAAAAAAAAGTATTAAAAATGACATTCAAAAAAAACAAACAAGATGCATCTGCAGTTCCAAAGACTGAATATCGGCACAAAAATCCTTCATTCACCAGGCACTTTACCTATTGATGTAACAGTGGCCGACAGTCATACCAGATCTCCCCTTCCTGTCTTCTTAAAATACATTCTGATTACTATGATATTTGCTGTATTACAAAATGCCAAATACATAGAAAAATGTAAAAATCCCCCCCCCCCCCCAAAAAAATTATAATAAAAACAGTATAGTTCTTGGACAAAAACTGATATTGAAAAACAGGACCTTTACAATAAATAAAGAGGCTCCTGAAAATCCTTCTAAAATACAAAAAAGAAATGAGTATATATATGTATATAAAACAATACAACCCCCCAACCCTCTCCTCCCCCAACCCCGTTTAGATGTGGTTAGTGCATGGCTTTGTACATTATAAACAACAGCGGCTGGGACAGTGTTCCCCGGATTAGGTGTGGAAGAGTCTGTCATAATCAATGGTAAAGCAAAAGTAAATAAAGACTTAATCTGGACATCGGCTGCATTGGCAACTACGACCTTCAGTGATCTGCCAGAAATACGTGTCCGATGGAACATGCCAAGCTGACATAAACCAAACCGTCCCGTCTCACTGACACAGACAAACAAACCAGAGGGGTAAACGTCCTCTTCGGAAAAGAGGCGCTCCGATTCTGCCGTCCAATTCTCTGACATGGATATTATTCTAAACAGAACACTGCCGTTACAATTCATACAAAATCTAACTAATACAGTTTTGAAATTTCCTACTGCTGTCACCAGCACACGTGACCCACCAGAGCCAAAGTCTCAGTCACGCATGGCTGCACGTTCAGTTGGCTGATCCACTCCTGGCGGCAGGGGGTGGGGGGGCGAGGGCAGGCCACAGCTGTGTCCCTTAGAGCTTAGAGGTAGATCCAAAGGTTTCATGAGGATGAAAAGTAAAATGGTTTAAAGGACTTTTAAAACCTCTGGAGTCACGTGGCCAGAAGACATAAATTATGTTGGTGGTTTGGTGGCTGCGCTGGGATTACGTCCGACGTCTAACCCATCCACTACATCTATATAAAAACAGACGGGAACAGAGTCTCTGTGGTTGTATAATCCATGTCCGTCTCCTTCTCCTCCAAGAGAGGTGGAGAGGTTCTCTGCATGATCACACTTTGCTGTCAGAAGGCACCTCCCCCAGGGCATTGACCAATTCACTGAAAGAGGGTCGTTCCTTTGGACTACAGGCCCAGCAGCGAACCATCAGCTTGTAGACCTTAGAGGGGCAGCCCTCGGGATTGGCCAGTTTCAGCTTCCCCGCCTGCAGACCTGGAGAAAGGCGAGAGCACAGGGTGAGGAGAAAGTGGCGGGTACAGAGAGCGTGGGGTGAGGAGAGGGGGGTGGCGAGGGAACAGGGCGCGGGGCGAGAAAGTGGCAGGGGCACAGGGCGCGGGGCGAGGAGAAGGTGACGGCAGGGGCGCAGGGCAAGAAGGCGGCAGGGGCACAGGGCGAGAAGGCGGCAGGGGCACAGAACACGGGGTTTAGGGACAGGCCTTCCTAATAGTCGGTCATCCCCCCACATATAGTGGACCAGAGTGATTTCGGCAAACATCACTGTTTGTCCTGATTACATTTAAGTACCAAAATCACACAAAGATGTGCAAAAAACATCAAACCCCTTAAACCTCTGATTGGGCCTTTACAATAATTTTGGACTTAAATGAATGTAACTCTATAAATGCTTAGAATGTGGTAATAAATATTCCCATTCTTTTCATCGTGTTCCAGTACCTTAGGAACCGTGGAGGCTCCGCATCTGGAAGACGTTAGCCTCAGCCAGCTGCTGATTGCTCGCGGTTACGGAGGCTTTGCGGACGCCGGTTTCATTTTCAACCAACTTGCAAACATTGTGGCGAGTGACCTGCTACGCTGAGGATCCGGCCTCACTCTGACCCGAGCGGGCCGGCAGCGCCGCGAAGGAGACGCGTGAAGGCCGACGTCGAAAAGCCAGGCTTTGGCCCTGGTGGTTTGGGTCAGGGCAGGGATGTGATGAGTCCAGCGCTCCTGGACCGGATTGTTCACCAGATGTGACACGAGAGAGAAAATTCCTCCGCGGTCCAAAGAGCACATCTGTCACCAGGCTGTGATTTACTGGTTGCCATGGTGAAGGTCATATTGTCCGGCGACTACTGAGCTTTCATCATCTAATAAAATTAGTTCCCAAGCTAAAATGGTGGCTAAGAGTCTAAGAACCCTCCAAAGACTAATCGGCATTTAAGAGGAAAGCAGATGTTGACTGGGAGGAGGGAAAGAACGACGGAGAACGCGCAGAACCGCGAGAGGCGCTCACCTTCCAGAACCTCCTCGTCGCCAAGCTTGGTGTAGGGCAACTCCCCGAGGCTGAAGACCTCCCACATCAGCACCCCGAAGGACCAGACGTCCGTCTTCGTGGAGAAGTCGTCCTCAAAGACGGACTCCGCCGGCAGCCAGCGCAGCGGGATCCAGGCCTGCCGGTAGTGGAAGTACTCGCTGCGTGTAAACAAACAGCAGAACATTTCAGGGGGAGGTGGGGGTCACACATCTGCTCCGCTGTTTGCCGTCTTCACTGCCCGCCATGAATGATACGCTTTAAGTACATGTTCTATTTGTTTTGAAGGAGTATGCAGACAGTCCTGCCCACCTAACGCTTACTACACAGGTCAGGGTGTGTATGCAGCAATATGACTGCAGATCTCGCGCATGCGAAAACCCATGCAGATCCATAAACCAGCAAAAAGAAGTAAAAATGCAAGTGACGCAATCCTGGGGATTAGCTATCATATCATCGCAAACGTTTTTTTAAATTTTAACATGATGTGCGAGATGAAGTGCGTGGAGTGTGCACTTGATTGCATAAATGCATCAAAATGGTTGTTTGAAACCACCCGTCAATCGACAACTTCCATAAATGCTTATCCAGCAGCTTGGGCACCAGCGGGCTGGGAGCCTTTGCCCAGCAGCCCAAAGAACAAGGTGGTGGGGACCCTGGATGGGATGCCAGTCTAACAGGTACTTCCACTAACAATCACACGCTATCAGGAATTTAGACATCAGCTAACCAAACCAAATGTGAGGAAACTAGAGGGAGGAAATGGTATTTAAATACAACGCATCCATTAAAATATTCACTTTTCTCCACCAGGGGGCAGCCCTGCCTGAGTCACCACTTTCTGGTTTAACTGAAAGTGGTACAGTGGCAGTTTGTTCTATTCTGGTTGTTCTGTCACATAATGTAAGAAAATCATTTTGGGAACTGGAATTGGAACACTGATTCTGGACTGTAGAATTTATACTGAGAACCCAAGAGTTACCAGTGATTTGGTTGACTTTGATGTTAAATACAAACTTCGCCTTTTTTTCTTCAACACAAGACTGAACAAGAATCTATTAGCCCTTTAATGCCAGGGCTGGTGCCCATGCCTAAATTCCAGCCCAGTTGTTGCACACCAAAAATAACTGTGGTGCCGGGCCCATTTTTCTGGCCCTGAAAGACAGCTAGGCAAGAGTTGGGACCACGTGATGCCAGGAGGTGGGGTCAAAGTCATCATAGCGGAAAGCTGAAGTTTACAAAGTAATGTGGAATGAATTGGAGATGGCAGGGGTTACAGTAATGGAGCCGTGAGCAAGATTTTAAAAATGAAAAAGTTGTTGTTGCTTGTAATGTGACCATGAACTTTAATTATGTTTGGTATAAGTCGGATGTCTTCCAAGGAACTGTTAAACAAAATAGCATATCATCAATAACACTCAGATGTTCTGTGTGTTGGATGTGTGTTGTAACTAAAGTTGCTTAATTTTTGAACATTTTTGTACAGACAAGTCGCTTTTTGTAACAACTTAGCCAACTCATAAGTCACCGTTAGAGTTTGTCTTCGGTATACTAGCCGGTGATTCATAACGTACAGCTAACTGCTTTGTTACAGCAATGAAAATGACTCACAGACTCTTACGTAAAATGTATACGTCGTGTCTTTTGTGTGCTTGTTTTAACACAGGTGGATGGAATGCACATGGACATATATATTTATTTATTCCACGTGAAAGATGTACATAGTTCTTGATTATTTGTGAAATAAAAGTTTACCAAAGTATTTCGTCTTCACTCGCATTAAATTAGTCCATTTATGCATATTGCAACCCCTAGTTGTATTATGTGCATTTGTGCCAAAATTACTATGCATTCTAAACTTTACATGCCAAGTCATACTTTAGTTGCAATATAACAGTTAAAATGCACAGTAATTTCTTATAGTAGCAAAAACTCACATAAAATAAGTATGCACTTACACTGTTACAACAATCGATTGTGGTATGTATGGCTTTTAAATGTAAATGGGGGACATTCAGAAATTTTGAATGAACTGTGTTGGGTTATACCCAGGAACATGCAAAACTAAAAAGTAATGTAAGCATTCAAAAAAATCTTTCATTCGTACCACCTGACTCGGTCCTCCATTTTGTCTTCACTATCGAAACGGTACCCTTTTCACAGCAAACGCTGACATCATCGTTGTACCCTTTCAGCACCAAGTGCAGTGTGAATGCAAAATGTTTTTCGCTAAAGCCCAGTTCTACCCAAGCAACTGCACCGGCATCCCCCTCGCCCTGTCCCATCCCAACCCCCTGCATCCCTGTACTCCCCCCCGTCCCCCGGTCTCTGGCCCCACTGCCTATACCCTTGCCTTGTCCCCCCGCCCCATCCTCGCTGCGTTTACCTGTTGTAGACGTCCTTGCTGAGGCGGAGGGCGGACACCTTCACCTGGCGCTGGCTGCTGATCAGGCAGTTACGTGCAGCCAAGTCCCTGTGCACCAAGCGGTGGTCGGCCAGATGCTCCATGCCCTGGGCCACTTGGGCACAGACGGCCACCTGGGGGACGACGCGAGACAAAGGACAAGGTGGGGCATTAGAGACAAGGCGGGGCATTAGAGACAAGGTGGGGCATTAGAGACAAGGCGGGGCATTACGACAGAACACAATACAATAACAATACTTCATTCACTCCCTATTCACCAATATCAAAAATTTGGCCAGTATTGCCCCCCCCCCCCAGAGAAGTTAGGGTTTGGGGCTAACATTGGATTCAGTCTACTGACTACGACATTCAACAGGCGACTTTCTGATCATGGGCAGACTACCAAAGAACCACACACTACCATAAAGAACTGACATGGCCAAGCAGTGTGATCTCCAAACACTCCAGCTACTCAGTTTTTTGCCTTTGTGTGCATTTGTGTGTGTGTGTGGGTCTGGTACAGAAGAGGGTCAGGATCTGTGTGTGTTTGGAATGGGAGGGAGGACATTTACATAATAATGTCTCTAAGACCTTGGCAGCTTATTACATCACAGAAGACAGCGATCAGCTATAACTGGCCCCTCCTACTTCCGCTATTTATAGGTTTTAGATCATTTCTCGTCCGTCTTTGGTGGATGGGACTGGCTGGCTGGCTGGCTTCCCCCCCCCCCCCCAAGCACATGCCGCCAGGAAGGGCAACAGCTTCCAGGCACACCCACCTTCTGCTTGGTGCTCAGCGGCTGCGGCTTCACCTTGTCGTCTTTGCTTTTGGAAATCCTCAGGAACTGCTTCAGGTCCCCCTGCGGACGAACGACCGGGATTAGGGCAGACATGGATTCCGGCTCCATAGATTCTCAACAGGTGAGTATTAATCTGAGGCAGGCAGAAGGCAAAAATCCACCCGCATGCCCCCATGTGGCAGCTATGGAGACACCAACCAGGTCCCCGTATTCCAGGATCATGTAGTGGGGCTCCGCCTCCCGGCAAAGGCCCAGCAGCCGCGCCACGTTGGGGTGGCTCAGCTTGCCGAACATGTCGCACTCGCGCCGGAAGTCCAGCTGCAGCTGCTCGTCTCGCGCCTGCAGGCTCTTCAGCAGCACCACCGTCTCGGCTTCACCCTCCTCGATGCCCTGGGCTCTGGCCAGCAACACGTCCCCGAATTCTCCCTTTCCTGGAGGCAACAAGATGGGCAAATGACTCACGTGGGTTTGGAGGAGCGGACATGCTGGTGGAAAGCTCCAGAACGGCTGGCATAACCACAGCAAGCAGAGATCCCCTCTGATCACAACGAGATCACAGCAAGCAAAGATCCCCTCTGATCGCAGAGAAATCACAGCAAGCAAAGATCCCCTCTGATCGCAGAGAAATCACAGCGAGCAGAGATCCCCTCTGATCACAACGAGATCACAGCGAGCAGAGATCCCCTCTGATCATAGTGAGCAAAGACCCCCACTGATCACAGAGAGATCACAGTGAGCAGAGACCCCCTCTGACCACAGAAAGATCACAGCGAGTAGAGATCCCCTCTGATCACAGTGAGATCAAATAGAGCAGAGAACCTCTCAGCCTCACAGCTTAATCACTAACATTGAAAATTAACTTAATTATTTTAATTTTATATTTGATATTTCTAAGCTCTGTTTGTTGTTTTAATCTTACAATAATATTCCTTGGGATGGATAAAGTTATCTTCCCTAATTTTACGTTAATGCTGGTGAAAAAAACATTCTCAAAGTGTGTCTGGAGATGATCAGATGAACTGATGTAACAACTTGAGACCTTATATAGTGATGCAGAAAAGCCCTATAAACAGTCAGTATTCCCAAGAGTGATGTTACCCCAGACATTCCCTATTGTTTCTACAAGATCATCTCTATGTTGTAATTAAAACCACAATAAGTACAAGATTCATCTGGGGGGATGGGAAACTCCATCTTATGACCACAAGCCAAGTGGTTTAAGCCAGTGCTGACATCATCTTTAGTAGCGCCAGGATGCCAAGGGGGGGGGGGGGGGGGGGGGTTTGCTGAATGTGTGGTAAGAGGAGAAGGGGCGGGGGGGCGCGTGCACTGGTGAGGGGGGGGGGAGGCAGACAAATGTTGCTATAGCCGGGAGGCG
>JAABNY020000040.1:17160619-17171696 GCA_015164015.2 Brevimyrus niger | reverse complement strand
CTGACGGAGCTCCACTGAGTTCAGCGACTCAGACGGGAGAGGCGGACCTTCCAAACAGCGAGGCAGAGCAGCTTCCCGTCGCTCTCTCCGCGGGATTCTAAAGAACGTCGGGGTGATATCCGGTTATCTTGCCACACAGGGATGGCCGACTGACCTTGGAAATGCCCGGCCTGGTGTGACAGCGTTCCTAATCGGCAAACCGCTCCACATCCTGGCCGCCACATTCCCGAGAAGCCGCGTTCCTACTTTATTACATCATGTTTACACCCAAATCCGATAACAGCGGATAAAAGTCCACGTAACCGATAACGATATGCTCTCTGGTTTGAGAGATACAGCCTTAGCTGTGAATGACAAACCAAAGAAAGTGTCCCAAAGTGGACAATTTTTGAGAGACACCATTAAACTATAACCCTGCTACTTGTATTCTGCATCTATGTCCTGCCTCGCCTCCCTTAAGAGCTTGTAAACCAGGACAGGCTCAAATTAACTTTGCCAAATTCTGAACTATGCGACCACATTAATTCCAACTGCAGCTAGTTCTAACCAATACAAGTTCAAATTAGGATTTTATCTTGGAAAAAAAAAAAAAAAAAAAAACCCAGAGACAATAATAAACCATTTAATAGAGGGCCACTTAAGTAACAACCCTGCATAAGTATAATTTTGGGAGTGCATGCAAAGACACAGGTGTGCTGAACATCAGCATCACTGCGAAACGACAGAGCAGCATTAAGTGGGGTGGGGGTGGGGGGGAGGTATTAAAATGCTGTCAGCATGCACCCTAACGGGTGGGGGGAAGCAGTGTACCTGGTCCCTGATTAACAAGGCTCCAGCTGCCTGAAGCCAGGGGTGGGGCATGGGGGGGAAACATTCTTATTAGTCCTACTAATACGAGGGGCCGTAATTTCCACGGGAGAGGGGCCAATGAAACGACGCGGGGCCGTTTTATAGCAGGAAGTCATTTGGGAAACAGATGTCGCTAAGCAACCTGTCACCCCTGGTCGGCACAGAGCCGGACCCCGCACTCATCTGCGCCTCGCCGGCGCACTTCGGGGAAAACAACGGCTAGTATTAAAATTCATACTACTGGCATCACAGATTATTCTGGAGCCAGAACTCAGGACGACGATGTCTGGTCCGACATTTGTTGAATACAATTTGCTTTTGTAAAGCCGAGTCAAAAAGTAGAAGATTTCTGCTATAAAATTACCAATCCACTTAAAATATATGTAGCCTGATTCACTGGTTTTGCACACCAGAGCAACATGCTGAGCTGCCCGTAAAGTTCCAATGCTCCTGTAAGTCAGGAAGCCCTGAAGGCTCCCATCACACACACAGCATGCGATTAGCGCTGATTATTACATGGCAGGCCTGCACGGCGCTAACAGGGGAGAGCAGTGACTCAGTGACAGGGCCCCGGGTCGGGCCCAAGCCGACCGGCCTGCCCAACTCCGGCAACCAGCCACTTAGACTCCATCTAGAACAAACTGAAGCCGGTCCCAACACGTGTGGGACAAACTCCAAACAGAAGGTGCCTCGCGCTGGGTGGGATCCTCTCCAGGGCCCAACGTCTGCGTCCACATCCCCCCCTCCCCCATCCCAGGCAACTCCTTCCGACGGTGGCTGGAAGCCCAGATGTCCATGCGTGACAGACACACACCTTTAAAATAAGACGCATACAAGAAGAGCTGAGGTGTACTGCAGAGGCCACACCGTACACCTTGGAAGAGGCTCTCAAAGCCTGCAGCCCAGCAGCCCAGCAGCCCAGCAGCCCAGCAGCCCGGCAGCCCAGCAGCCCAGCATCTCGGCCGCCCAGCAGCCCAGCAGCCCAGCAGCCCAGCAGCCCAGCATCTCAGCATCTCAGCATCTCAGCATCTCGGCCGCCGTCGCTCCACCTTCCTTAATGCGGAAGGTGACGATGTCGGCTTTGGCTCTGGAACACGTCCCTGCTTATTCAAGGGAACGGCAGATGGCTTTTAAATGGGTTCTAGTAGCGAGCCCGCAAAACCTCAGCTGGTGTTTAATACTGAACAACAAAAAACAAATCTTCCAATAGCATTTACGCGTCACGTTAACATCGATCGCCATCTGCAGCGCAAGACTCAAGTTTATCAAAACGCCCAGAGCACTAATACTCCGTTTATGGTCAACCAACAGATCCACAGGACTACAACCCCCAGAACAGAAATGTGGTGTTTGGGGCACAGTGAGGTGAGAGTGCTAGTTTAGATTAGGGCCCGACGGGGAGGTCTGCAGCACCCTGACGGATTCCAGTACAATCTCTGCCACAGACGTCACGCTGAGGGCAGAGCGTCACCCGCCTCGTCACGAGAGCCACAAGCATCACCCCCCAAAAAAACGCTTTATCCTCGTGTGTCCATCCAGGAGCGTCCCAGAGCTGAAAGGCCGTGGTGCGGCCTGGGACCTTTTCCCCGTTTAACACCACATTTCCAGACTGACAGATTCGGTTTCCCGCAGTGTAACCCTCCACATGTCAGGAAAGCTCTTACATCACATTTTTTGTTTTAGCTTTATTTCGCGGTTTTGCTTCTGTTAACCATAATTAATTCATGACAATAGCTCAGGTTTAACTAATTTCATGCTTTTTTAAATGTCACCCCGCTGAACTGTTTTCAGTTCATTTGTTTATCCACCAATTCCCCACAAGTATTTTTCAAACGGTCTTTAGTGAGCGGAGCTGCACTACACCTTCGACTAAAGGCCAAATTATAAACATTTATAGCCGTGTCTGTTTTTTTTCCACCTGTAAAGGCCGCTCAAAGGAAGATGACAAACATCAGATTGAAAGCGAACACTTTTTAAAAGCCGGATCTCGTACACAGCCAGGGCTCAGCATGCCGGCATAACTCAGACACTCCATGGCCTTGATGACCCATGGAGGCCCATTTTCCCTCCACCAGAGTAAGATCCAGTCAAGACCCCATTTCAAAGTGAATGTCGATGGTGATGAAAACTATTTGTAATGGCCTCCACCGCAGAAGCTGCAATAAGCAACATAAGACAGACTCACCGCCAAGCAAAAAAAAATCAAAAAAGAGGAAAAATGGTGTAGTAAATGCACACCAGCTAGAGGGGTGGGGGGAGGGGGCAGAACACAATGAAGACTCTACCTGACAGAGCAAACATCAGCCCTAGAGCATGATTCCTGCTACACACAAATCAGAGGCGTCAGGTGCAGGTACACAGCACAGCTTTTCTGACAGGTCTTCATGGCCTGTCAGAGATAAGCGTACCCAATTCCCTCACTATCAAACATCTCTGTTCCCTCTACAAGCATGAGGATACCTCAAAAAACACGAAGGCAGCTGCATGGGGCAGCCCTGGAGCCCAGCTGGGTTCTCGCACGGGCTTGAAACCGAATCAGACCTTGATAAGTTGACTCCATGGCTCCAGGACTCCCGGCAGGTTCAGCGCCACCCAGAGGCGACAGAGAGGTGATCCCCAACACTGACACAAACTGAAAGGTATAGCCGCAAAGCCGGGACCGAGCAGCAGTGACGGGCCAGTGTTCAGCCAAAACGCAGACTCTCCCCTAGGTGTAGGGTGTTTTTGTTTTGTGAGGAAATATTTTCATATTAGGTTCTTGACTGATGTGTCCCTTTGCGACTGAATCGTTTAACTGGTGTCTGATTGACGGCACATGCCGATCCAACCAGATGTGGTCAAAAACGGTATTATCCATTGGTCGGTTTTTTTGTTCCTTGGAGGTGCCCTCAGTAAAGCAATGCCAGATATAAACCCTATTATGGATACGGCTGGGGGGGAACCCGCTAAAACCTGAGGTAGCACCCCCTGCTGTTACATTAAGTGCCGTCAATAATGTCCATCACAGAGACAAAAGCCCATGGATTATATTTCCTTTCTTTCTTATGTTTCCTTTCTCCATCGGTGCAGAGGAACAATTGTTGTGCTGCTTATGGGCCATTGTGCCGCAGGTTCCCCTGCAGACGAGAGCCATAGGAAAAGCCAGAACATCGATTGGCAGAACAGCCCCCCCCCCAGAAAGCTTCCAATGCACCGGAGTAACATCGTAGACTCCAAATGAAAGGCACATGCTAGAAGCCTAAAGTGAAAAATTAAGGACTCTTTTGGCAAACTTAACAGGCACTGGATAAAAATACAGGCAAACCCTTCAGAGGCATTGTGTTAAATGGCAACACTGTTCAGACTCCACGGCAAGACAGCTCAAGGCCGTTGTAAACTTTGCCTACACTTAGCTCTGCATCTAAGCGTAGCTCAGAGGTCGTCTGATCAAAACCCGAGAGATGCTGCACTCCAGCCCGGGAAGTGCTTGATTTCCCTTGGGGCAAAAAAAAATGTTCTGGTTAAAGGAAGCTAGAGGCGCTTTGTCACTTAAGTTCAGAAGCTGTTTTCCTCGACTCTCTCGAATGGGAACTTCTGTAGTTCAAGTTCCAGCACCAGCGATATTAAACAGAAGTATAACTGAAGTCTATTTTCTGATGCAAAAATATGGAGACACACGCGAAAAAATAATTCCATCTGCTCAATTTGTACTCCACTACTTCAATATACCAAGTGAACTAAACATCAGAACATTAACAGCTTTTGTTACTGCAGTATATCTTTTTGGGCTTCTGGAAGAACATTTCTAGAGCCTCTTCATATGGGAAGTCAGAAACGTCTGACCCATTTATTGAGATCCGCATGCAGGCTGCAAGATGGTCTCCTTGCAGCCGATTGCAGATGTTTGCCTTGACCTGCAAATACATTAACTGTTTGGCTTCAAACGTGATGGCTGATAGCTTAAAATAGTGATAACAGAAAATCCCACCGTGAAACATATTTATCACCCTGGGAGTGTTTATAAAAAAATGCAGACAATTTTGTCTTCTTTTCAGGTGGTTGATGGTTAATTGTTGATTGTTAATTGTTAATTTGTTGATGGAATATTTCCCGACGCACGCTCTCTGTCCACTGGTGGGAGTGTGCTCACCCGTGTGTGTCTGTCTGCATGCGTCGGGGTGGAAGTCCGCCGTGCGCGATACAGAGAGCAGAGGAAAATTGTAAACGTGGGAACGTGTACAGACAGAACATTAATCAAGAACTCCATTGCGCTAAGAAAGTTCCTGAACCTAAGAAAGGTTCAGAAACTACCTGAGGAACTACATATTGGGTTAAGTTCCTGTGGTGGAAATGCAACAAAAGTTTGCGGAGTTCCCGGTAAAGGTTCCTGTGGTGGGAAAAGAGCCTTATATGGAAAAAAAGCATGAAACAACGCAACGCTGGACAGGGCAGCACACAGCACTTACACACAGCCCTTTACGGAGGCCACCAGACTGTTTGCATTACAGGATGATACAGTACTAAATACTGACAGGCAGTGACACAAGCATGTAAAGGTAACCATAACACTCAGACCCTTATATTGTCAGAGGAAATCCACACAATAGACACAGTAAATATTCACATAGTGTTAAATGCCTAAAAAATGGAGCTCACATACAAAGTAGCAAACATCTAAGAAATAAAGCTATACAATTAACAAATCATTGTCCATACCCCTTTCACAAGCTGAGGGGGTCATAAAAATCTGACCATAATATTAATGGTAGTTCAAAAGGCATATACCAAAACTCTATACATCAAGCATAGAAACTATAACAACATATTACACTCAACCAATCAGAAAAGAGCAGAGAAAGGCAGATAGGGCCTTTTTCATTGGGCTACTTCTAAAGAGACGTATTTTCCACTCAGTCAGGATAGCGTAAAACCTGCTTCTGGATTGACAGAATGTCGCGATTCCCTTATCTGTGCGAACTGAGAGAGCTACAGTGAGTCTCAGTTTCAGTGAGTGTCAGCTTATAGTCACTGGCACTCAGGTAGGATAAAAAACGGCAAAGGGGCTTCAGCACTCAATTCAGGCGTTCAGTGCTCGGGCTGTGTGCAGCGGTCAGTAAGGAAGGATCATGGGGAACCACAAACCTCTTATTAAAGTGAGGAGCTGCCCATAAATAGAATGACCACTGAGCAGACCAATACACTGATATCAAACAGAAAGATACTAAAGGCTTTGTTAGTTTTTTTTTTTTTTTTTATGTGGGTCAGTCGGGATTCACGCAGGTAAGCATGGAAAAGTGTATCCATACACCTGTGTACCATACATGTAATCTGTATGTTTGTCATCTTAGTCATTTCCATGTCACAGTCGTAGGAGCAGGAGAGCTTAAGCATCTGTTTACGTGCGGGACGTGAATCCATTCATTGTGTTTTGCCTGGGAACAAATACTTATAGGTCTGAGGCAAAGGCAAAGATTCTGTGACCACTTTGTTGATATAGAAAATTCCTTGGCTCATAACAGCACATAAATTATTTTAAATGGCAGTAAATTTAATAAAAGTAACTTGCAGGACTTTTTAAATGTGCAACAGGATGCTCCCACATACACAGAAATGCACCGAGAGCTGCTTAAAGGTACAGTACAAGATTAATAATAAAAACCACACATACTGGGCTTATTACAGGATGTTACTAAAGCCAACGGTTAACATTTGACTGAACGAAAAAAAGATTTCTGGATATATTTTCTCCAAAATAAGAAATACTTCAATCTATTCGACTTTCTATTCTTATAGCCTATGTGAACACATGGAGTAGAAATGCTGTAATATACTGTACATAAAGTTTATGCCAAGCTTACGTACAATCATATAGTTTTAACTACTGGTCCACACAGATGTCACAGGGATAGTTTAAAACAAATGGAGAGTAACGGACAGAGTGTTTTAAAGCAGAATATTGTTACTTGCGGCCTTTTCAGAAGCACTATGTGTAAATACAGTTTGGTTGTTTGAATAGTGGCTCAGGACAAAAGCTCAGAGTGTTTGGATATCTTATCAGCTAACAATCAAAATAAACTGAACTCTCTATAGAGAAACAAGTAATTACATAGCTCTGCAATGACGTACAATGGAGTCAGATTCATAATGATTAAATACAAAATAAAAATTAAATACTCTATCAAAAAAGCTGCAGATGCTGTATGTGAGCAACACATATCAGGACAGATCTACACCTCTAATTAAAAAATAAAGGTATTCAAAAGATAACGTGAATGAAATCTAAATATACATTCTTCAAATTACACCATAAATGATGTTTTACATGTATTCAAAACAAGAACATTCCTAAAATGAGTCATAAGATATAACATAAAGACATATTAACAGAAAGATACAACAAATCCCTAGTCACTACTACTCTGTTTAAACCTTGGCAAAAGTAAATAAAAGAAACTGATCTAGGCTATGGTTTCTCGCCACTTTAAAGAAAGCAATTCTCTTTGTGACCATTGTCGGTTTTCCCCAGGACTGGTCACAATTACCATGATAAAGACATTTCCCCATAGTCGTAAAGAGTGTGAGAGGCCACAAGTACCTGCAAAGTGCCCCCGTCCTTGGTCGTTTTACATTTCTAACCCCCATGCAAATGGTCAGCAATTTCCTACAGGAGGAAAGACCCACCCCTTCCAAAACCGGCTCAGGTGAGATGCTTCATTCTATAGCCCACACATTCCCACCCCCACGCAACATAACCTGCCCCACCTATGGTGGATGCTAAAAAAAAAAAAAAAAAACACCCTAGAAAAGAGTCACATCATTATAATGGTCTGCATCCATCCGAAAACTGGCCATTACAATTATGAATGAACTCATGAACATTTCCAAGTAAGATGAAGCCGCTGATTTCACCAAGATGACTAAAGCAACACATAGCCATCTTTAGTATTGTTGCAAAGAGAAATCATTTTAAAATTAATAAATAGCGCTGAAAGAAATCTCAGCATATTATTAAACATTAAATAAATATTGAGAGGCCATTTCTATCTAGTTTACTAAACAAACGACATGACCGACGTATTTATAATTATTTCAAACACACACACATTATAAATATATATATATATGTGTGTGTGTGTGAAAAAAGCATAAGTGATGTTTCAGGGCCTGCCAGGGGTATTTATGGAATTCACATCGATGTTCGAAATAAATCTACTGCACAGCAGTGACAAGTTTGCTGCCCTTGTTCAGTCACCACGTACAGTTTCTGCTTCTGTAATGGTCCCGTTATGTTCTTTTATTTCACTACACCAATGGGTACATCCAACCATCAACTGTATTATACCATTACGGGTACTATTTGTGAATAACTAATAACCGGTACTTCTACGTGCTTTATCAGCGTAGATTTTCCAGAAACAGGGAAAAATAAATACTTTGGGAATCTTAATTAAGAATATTTAAATGAGCTTCGAATAGTATTAAACGTTACTTTTAGTTAGTTAGTAACTTATCAAGTGAGTGATAACTAGAACAGAGCAGCTCGCCTCGAAAGAGACGATTAATTGCATAGAGTGTTATTATAGCTCCTACCTTGGGCGAGGAGCGCACCGACGGCGATGAGAGCAGCCGCCTTGCTCGCCCGCCGCCCCGGCCTCTCACTCCGACCAGGGGCCGCAAAACCCTCGCCGATCCCCCGCCGCCGTCCCGCATCTTCCCTGGCCACCTCCATGCTCTCTCTCACTCTCTCTCTTTTTAACCGAGCGCCAAAGCGGAGAAACTGAACCGCAAAAGTGCCGAAAGTGGGTAGAGAAAAAAAGAATAAAAAATGTTCCAGGAGATTCTGGGCCGCTCCTTCAGATCAAACTAACTAACACAGAAAAGTCCTTCAAACAGAACACGCCGGTTTTCTAGCGATTCCAGAATGGGGTGCATAGAAAAGCGACGCGTTACTACAAAAGTGCATTGTACTCTATTCTATCTGCATTTTTACGTTTATATCTGGCTATGATCAAAATTTTACTTTTCATTCCTTTTTCATCCGAGACGCATCTCCCCCCACCAAGAGATGCCCGACTAATCAGAGCCAGGCGCCCCCACACCACTTTCACACACGCACCAGTAACTCTCTCTTTTTCATTCACTCATTCATGCACCAGCGACGCTTCCGGTTACCAGGCACGAAGAATGAATGAGAGCAGGGCTGGTGCTGCCACCCTATGGCGAGGAAAAAAAACGAAAGCTTCCGTAGTATAGTTTTGTAAAACTTAAAAATTGTCATGATCTAAAAAAAAGCGAATTTTTTGGAGCTCCTGTGCTGGTCGTAGAATGAAAATATATTTAAATGCTCATCTATCCATTCTCTTGTTTTGAAAGAATCATCAAAGACTTCATCTGTTTATTTCTGCCCAACTTTTCAGACCATCCTCAGCTTACTTACTGGCCCAACAAGTGTATGGATGGTGCTTTCAGCAGTCCATCCTTTCCCATCTGGACATCGGGAGGGGGAAGTATGTGAGGTTGCTGTTTATGGACTGCATCTCCACCTTTAACACCATAGCTCCACCTAGCCTGGTCATCAAACTCCAGGACCTGAGACTGAGCTTCACTTTCTCTGACTGGGTTTTGAATGTCCTGACTGGTGGACCATAGGGGGTGAGAGCTAGCTAGCTGCACCTCCAACACCCTTGTGTCCTGAGCCCTCTGCTTTACTGCCTGTACACAGATGACTGTATATCACGATCTGGTATGTCACAATGTCACATATGGGTTAAATGTAGAGGACACATTTCGTCAATGTGAACTGTGTGCTATGGTGTGTCTACAATGACCAATTATCACCAAAAAATCACTGGTATGGCGCTGCAGCTCCAAGGGGTGCAGAGTCCTGCAGAGGGCGATATTGAGCTCTGACAGAACTGCCTGCGCTGCAGGACATCTACATCATATGTGTGTTAAAGGTTCATCAGAGATATCATCAGAGACACTCACTCCCATGACATTATCTGTGCTGGTGGCTGGAACCAGATAGGCACCTCTGGAGCCTTGCAGTTGGGACTGAGGGGCTGAGGAGAAGCTTCTACCCCCAGGCCACTAGGATGATTAACACCACTGATTATGATAAGCTATTACTCCAACCTGCACTGTAAGTAAGTTTCTCAAATATTTTCTTCTTTCTTTTTTTTATGTTTACTTTTCTATACTTTTAAAATATATTTCTATATTTTAGTACTAATTTTGTTAGCTTTTTTTTTTGTTATCCTTCTACCTAGTTTATTGCAGAGTCTGAAGCAATGGCAATTTAATTTCACTGCTGGTGTACCACTACATTCATGCAGCATGTGATAAATAAAACTCTTGAATCTTAAATTGTGCATCCAGATTTGGGTTGCGGGACAGCAGTCTGAGCAGGGATGCCCAGACCTCCCTCTCCCCAGCCACCTCCTCCAGTTCCTCTGGGGGAATACCAAGGAGTTCCCAGTACAGCCAAGAGATATAATGTGTCCTGGGTCTGCCTCCTCCCAGCTGGACATGTCCTTAAACACCTCCCCCAGGAGCCATCCAGGAAGGATCCTAGATAGATACCTGAACCACCTCAACTGACTTCTTTCGATTCGGAGTAGCAGTGGCTCTACTTTGAGCCCCTCCCAGATGTCCAAGCTCATTACCCTATAGCACTAAGGCTGAGCTCAGACATCCTTTTGGCTCAGTTCTCCAGAGGTAGCAATTTTAAGTCCAGAAAGTAAAAATCCAGACCATGATTTTGTTTCAACCAACCAGTTGAGTACTTTGTGACTGTGACTCTTTATGCTCATCATGGTCTGAATTTTTACTTTCTGGACCAAAATTGCCACCTCTGCAATTCTCTGTTCAAAGCTGCCAACACTTAATGGATCCACCAGTCAGTCTTCTGCTCCATTCCTCCCTCACTCATGAACAAGACACCCAGGTACTTGAACTCCTCTGCTTGAGGCAATAACTGAGGCCACCGATCTGGACCCCCTCTGCCCCTTGGCTGCACTGTTATGAACAGAATTGTAGCTCTGGCAGTCCAACACCCACCAGGAACGAGTCTGATTTACTACTGGTATTTAACTCCATCTCCGGTTATACAGGGAACTTATGGCCTACAGCATCAGGCCTGACACCCCATATTCCTGAAACACCCCCCCCCCCCCCCCCCCCCCCCCCCCCCACCCCCACCACCACCGCCCCCCCCCCCCCCCCCCCCACCACCCCCCGACATCAGGGC
>JAABNY020000040.1:17148761-17160609 GCA_015164015.2 Brevimyrus niger | reverse complement strand
CCCCCCCCCCCGCCCCACAGGACCACCAACGGACATGGTTGTGTGCTCTTTCCAAGTCCACAAAACAAATGTAGACTGGTGGTCAAGGTCCCATGAACCCATCATCCCTGTGAAGGCAAACAGCTGTTCCACAACCTACATGAAATCCATATTGTTCCTTCTACATTCAAGGCTGGACAAACAGACGGACTCTCAAAGACCTTAGCACAGACCTTCCCAGGGAGGAGTGTGATCTCTCTGAAGCTATAAATTATAAACTTTATTTTAAAATATTCCGAAAATGATCATTCACCACACGGTTTGAGATTTACTAACCTGTACAATGTTTCTGGGGAGTTCGCAAAAATATCCATGGAATACATTTAGATGTCAGTAGACAAGGGAAACTGTGCCCCCGCTAGAATGACACGAAACATTTTGTCAGATATGTACTGTTGTATTTACATTGGTAAGGCCGGTTCATTCAGAATCTGCAAAAAATTCTCGCTGGTTGTCTAACGTGATTTTTTTTCTCATGCATTACATTCCTTTGGCAGCACAGTCCAATAAAACCCAATGAAGTGCAGATTAAAAGGTCTTAAATCTCCCGTTTTATAATATAATTAAAAGAAATTCCTCTCCCTCTCCAAACTGAGCTGTCAGTAGCCTCGCGAGAACTGCCACCTGCTGTAGTCTGCACGTTATTTACAACATTAACCAAGTCATAAATACGGAGGTTAAAATGGCAATGCTGTGTGCCAAAAACAACGTTGCTTTCACCTTCTGTGACGACTTCAACAAGGATACAAAGTCTGCAACAAATCTGTATAATAAGTCATTAGTGAATGCCAGAGAGTCGCATGAGTGAAAATGAGCAATTAAAAGAAAATGTGTAATGAAAATGAAATGTAAATGAAAAGTGGTTCTTTTAGATTTCTTGTAAACCTGTCTTTAAATGCAAGGGATCCTGGAGCTTGGTTGGGGTGGTGGGGTGCCTTGCGGTGGGTGCCGGAAAATGTCCTTTATTTTCAAATCCAAAACTTGACAGGTATGCCTACTCTTCTCACTGAGCTTATCCTTTCATGAGCCATAAGAGAGCTTGGCAACTGATTCAGGGCAGAGTCAGAACACAGCTTTGGTTGGTTAAGATATGACTACACAATTACTCTTCTATTTGAATGTGAGTACTTTTCTGCTTTGTAGCTTGTCCATCTGACATAAAAGGTTATGTTCAAAGCCCTCCAGAGAAGCTGAGTGTTTTCCCTGCCATATGTATAAGCTAAGGGCGCTTGTCCACCGCTCCAGGTACCATATTTTTAGCACTATCCATTTTCCGTTTACTTCCAGTCGAGTAGTGATGGCCGATTCGCTAACGAATCGTTCTTTTTAAGTAGGAAGTAGGTTTTTTAGTGAACGAGTCAAACTGATACATTAGTCTTAACGAATCGATTTTAAAAATAATTTAAAAAGCGTTTTTAAAACTGATCTTTGGCTATACAACAGCCAAAAGTATCCCCCGCGATTTCTGATTTATTTCTCATACCTGGTCGTCGTGAAACACGGTTGCTGTATAAGCGAAGCTAGATACGGTCTCTAACTTACGATGAACGGATTGAACTTAAGGTTTTCGTACACTCGGTCGGTGACTCACAGTAGGTATCAATTTTCCAGACTACTTTAAACACATGTAACCCAGGCAGAGAATTGAACCCTGGCCCCAGAGGTGTGAGGCAACAGTGCTAACTACTGCACTACCGCCCGAGTAAATAACAATAACTGTTAAATACTTAACTTTACCTATGTTTCCTTAAGTGAAAGGAATGTGACGTTGCGAAGAAAGAGGAGTTCTGAAACTCTGAATCTTTAGATATTATGTCTCACATTTTACATTATTATTAAATGCATTGTTAAATATATTTGCTAGCACGTTTTAATTAACACAACCCCAACATGTAGGCTGTTAAAAAAACTCATGGATTCATTTAGAAACTAATAAAAAAAGTCCTAAAGACTAAGGAAACCACAGGCAGGGAATCTTCCAGAACCAGAGAAGCCAGTGAAATAAAGTGTGCCAGATAACAGCATAATTGCTGTACATGACATAATAAAATTAAAGAAGCCTGTTTAGGTTTGGTGAAAAAAAATTCAGCCCTCTATACGCGCTATTTCCTTCCCACGAACCTGGGGGCTAAGCCCCCCTTACCTTTCAATCCCATAGTAACGTTCCTGATGCATACAATGTATTAATTAAGATTTGAGAGAAAGTTACTCTGAAAATCCAATGGGTGTGCATTGTTCCCTGATCTACCTCTAATGAAGCACACTTCAATAGATGTGCCTGTCTCGTCTAGTTTTAACGTTATTAACCCAAACATGTATCGTCCCATTGCATATGCACTATTGAATTACCCACTGAGCCACACACTGCTTCCATATTGCTATTGGCAAAACCATCTCAAGTAAATCAATAAATATACTGCTCATAAACTTCTTGTTATTTTTAAATGCATTTTAGTAGGGAGCCCCATTTAACATTATGATTTTTACTTAGTACAATGTCAAAAATCCAAATGTGCAAGAAAACCAAAAGGTGAGTACTGAGTAGAAAAATCCAAACTGAAATGAAAGCCAGCATTTTTCATGTTTGTTCCAAGCTCCAAGCTCAAGGCTTATTATGGGTATTGCAGAAGCCCCGTTTTGGTTCCACGTACACTCCCGCCATGATTCAAACACGACACGTGCCAATTGTTTTGGAATTTTACGCTTCTTCCTTTGGGGCACGTTATTGTTCAGCCCGCCACTCCGCCCATTAGGGCGGGTATAATTTACAGATATATCCAATCAGAACACGACGATCTGTAACATTTAAGCTTGATTGGATACAGGAAAATCTCAACTTTGACCCCTTACCAGCTACGGCCCTTTTACAGTAAATATGGCCGCTGTCGTGCCTTTAAGAATCTCCCGTAAATATATCTCTACGATAACATGTACGAACGGATTTAGATTATATTCATCCACACAGAAGGACAGTGTACTTACATCGAAGGATGTGCGGCGTATGTTTATAGATTTTTTTAAGGATCGACATCAGCACAGGGTCGTTTCGTCCTCCCCCGTGCGCCCACGGGGAGACCCAAGCTTGCTGTTCGTCAATGCCGGCATGAACCAGGTTTGTCTCGACTCTCTGCTTATGTGGCCGGGAGTTTGACAGCTTAGTTGCCGGAGTCAGGCTTTTGTGTTAGCAGTCTTTGGCATTGTCAGAAAGCATGTCAACTCTTTCGCAAGTCAAACAAAATGGGAATTAAGGAGTGATGTTTAAAATCACATCGAAACTCTTAAGTATTCGATTTGATCCCCTGTTAAAGTGTTTACTTCGCTCTAACGTTGCAGTCTAATTTTCTCATGGTTTTGTCATGTTTTATCTTTATTTTCTGGAATTAAAAAAAAAATCTTTTATCATTCACAAGTCATTCATGAAGAAGACATGATTTGTGGAGTCATACACTGAGGTGAATAGGAATACTGGGACATATAATCTAAACATGACATTTTCAGAGATGGACATTAAGACAAAGCGGTACCGTTAACTACCTGATTGGTGGGGAACGATTGTGCAAGTTTTGTAGGAAGTTTGGCATGGAGCAGAATGTAAAAGAAATACATTTAGAGTCAAAGCTATAATTCCAGTGTTCCCAGTCCATCTAACAGACCCAGTCAGTACCCTGGGAGTAGCCAGACTACTCAGCAGTCCAATAGTGTGAGGAAGAAAATGTTTTTTTAACCTCACTGTCCTGGCTTTTAGGCTGGAAAAACTCCTCCCAGAAGTAGTTAGTCAACTTTATTGTCATCTCGGCTGTATACATGTATGAGACAAGACGACATGGCTGCAGTTTATACAGTTTCAAATAATAAAAAAGCCACACAGAAACGGCAAGAAATGTGTAAATAATTGTAATAAATATTCTCCGCAAGAATTTAAGAAAAATGTACAGTTCTGTACTGAGGGTATTTTAGCATTCAGGAGTTGTGCAAATGTTACATTCAACTGCTAAAGTGAAGGGCGAATACAAGCATAATAGAATGTAATTGCGTGTGCATTTTGTGTGCATACGGCCTGTATCGTTTCAATACAGTATACACTACCCGTAACAGTGGTGTGCATGTAGCACTGTAGCAGCATATAGACTGATGTGCAAAGTGGTTTCTGGATGAGGTCCGGCTGTCCCTGGGGGGGGTCTACCTTGAACCAGGCTAAGTAGTGATTGAGTTCCTCCCACAGCTCCGGTATTGGTCATATGCTGGACACCCATCCACACCTGCCTGCTGTTATTGCTGTCCAGATGTTTCTCAATCTTCCTCTTAAAATCTGACCTGACCTTCCGGATGCCCCTCTTCAGGCTAGCACAGGCTGAGCTGTAGAGGGCCTTGTCACCAGACCTGAAGGCAGTATTCCTCTCTTTCTGCAGCCTCTGGATTTCCCTGGTCATCCAGGGCTTCTGATTGGGGTAAACGCAAACACGTTTATCCACTGTGACGATGTCTGTGCAGTTCTTGATATAAAACATTTACCCAGGACCACTGGAGCATTCTTCAAGGTTAATGACCACGTCCATGAGCCTAACAGACATGCAGCTATTATTACAACCATATTGGATATGTTTCCCAAAAGTTACCGTTAGTGGCTTGGAACCTTTCAGTTGCATGAGAAAGGTATCTCATGGGATTAAAACCAGCAACCTTCTGATCACAAGCACAGAGGCCTAATTATCTGAGGTGAATACTGATGCCCCTGAGTTTTAGCTCAGGGCAGCATTTGATGGGGCCTGTTCAGCAAGTGGCAGCAGGTGGCTTGATCCTGTGCCTCCCCTTTCCAGTTTAAGCCCATCTTCCTGGGCTCGGTGGATCCCCACACCGAGATGGCGCGGTACCGGCGAGTGGTGAACAGCCAGAAGTGTGTCCGTGCCGGAGGCAAACACAACGACCTGGACGACGTCGGCCGGGATGTCTACCACCACACCTTCTTTGAGATGCTGGGAAACTGGTCCTTCGGCGACTACTTCAAGGTTAGGCAGTTTGACGTGCTGTGGTCGTCATGGTAATGTGACAAATCCCCTGCAGAGAAGTGGCTGAAAGGGCATGAAGGACACTACTGTGTAGGACTGCAGTGTTCTTTGGGCTCCTCCTTGTAAATATTCAGCCATTCTGTCAAATCGTAGAGCTCGTTCGTCTGTTCGTGGTGAGACTACAGAGTTGTGTGAACCTCCAGGAAGAGTCCTGCGCCATGGCTTGGCAGCTTCTGACCGAGGTTTACGGCATCCCACCAGACCGGCTCTATGTGTCCTATTTCGGCGGTGACGAGAGGCTGCGTCTTAAGCCTGACAGAGATACACGGGAGATTTGGCTAAGTATGGGGTATGTGTCACATGATCTCATCACATGATCATCTTACCTTTTCAAATGTTTTATGTGGTTCTGTACTGAGGAGTTTTCTCAGGTGTTTTTTTTTGATGTCATGTAGTACTTAAGCAGAGTAATTGGTATGTTTAGGGTAATTGTGGCTCTATCATAGGGAGCTTTTCCACCACACCAAGTACAGTACTTACAGTATGGTACCTTTGGTACTTTAGCTTTTCCATTGACTTCCAGTCAAGTGTCAGTATGGAAAGTTCCAGTACAAAAAGTGCCAAACCCGCTGGGGTACTTCTTTGGTACTTTGGGGAGGGACAATGTTTTTTTTGTTTATTGATTATGCAAATAGCCTACTGCTGAAACACAATACAAATGCTGTTGCAAACTCAGAAAATAATGAAAAACAAAGGGAAAAAAAAACAATTTGGTTGTAATTGCAGATACAAAAAAATGTGTTCGGGACTCTGCACCCGTTGGTAATTCTCTTTTGTTTTACATAAATAACTTCTATCTCTGCAGCACACCTTTTACTGGTGTCCCATATTATAAATTATAAATGCAGGCTTCTGGCACAACCATATCAATACCAAAACAAGTAATATCTACATTACCCAGCTGTGTACAACACCATCAAAATGAAAGTGTCCACAAAATAAACACCGGTTATAACTATGTAAAAAAAAAAAAAAAAAATCCATGCTTGTCCATTGCACAGAGAATTTTTTTTTTGAGAAACTTTAACCCCCTGTGCTATATTATCTTTGTAGAATTGAAAATAAGGCTTTTTCTTAATTTAATATAGCTGACTAATGGTGTAAGAATTGCATGTGCATATCATGCAATGTTGGTATTAATATCGTCATTGGAACGGCAGAAAGTGTACAGTACAAGATAAGGGCAGCAAATATTAAAAAACAATAGAATAGAATAAAAAAATTATATCAACAGTAAAATATAAAATATACACTATACAATCTGGAAACAAATAAATATGGATGGTCAGAGTGCTCAGATGCTCAGAAAAATTGCACATATATAAATTGCACATTTAAAATGGCCCAGAAAAATTGCCCTCAAGTATTATTGCACTACCATGCAATAATACCAAACTACAGTCTGCCACTGAAGGAGCTGCTCAGTGCTGCCAGAGTGTCCTGCATGGGGTGGGAGATGTTGTCCAACAGGGATGACAGCTCACCACCTCCACTGGGTCCAGAGGGCATCCTAGAACAGAGCTGGCCCTCCGGATCAGTCTGTTCAGTAACAGGCTGCCACTCGCTGGGGCCGCACACAATACCACCCAATCAAATAATAATAAAAATAACCCTATTCTGACAATAGCAGCACAAACTTGAACCGCCTCTGTGACGACACAACTTTGCCCTTATTGTGCAACGATAAGCGTGTGGTTCAGTGGGCTAAGCCATGTGCCTGTAATCACAAGGCTGCTGGTTCAAGCCCAGCCTCAGCACGTATGTGGGTTTTTGAGCAAGGCCCTTAACCCCCAGCTCCCTGGGCACCCAACAGATGGTTGCCCTTCACAGACAGCTTGCTCTATAAAGAGCAAGTTGAGGGAGGTGTAAAAATAATTTCCCCACACGGATTAATAAAGTATCAATTATTCTTAATATTGACTGAAGATTTTAGTCACACGCGTGACGTTTGTATCTCAGGAAGTTCCACTGTATTATCTGCTATTTCAGTTCATTTACCTGGTAAAATAAAGTTTAAACAAATGACATAAATGTTCTAATAGTACATGTAAGTTAGTGGTTTATTTATTGTTAGTTACCGTATTGTTGCGCTGCTTTATTTGTTTAATCGTCCAGTCTGTGAAGATGGCATTCAAGTAAGAATTGCATTGTACTCTGTACATGACAAAAACTTTGAATCTTTGAAATGCATGTATTTGATCTTTTTCCTGGCATCTCTCTTTTTACATAGAGCCACTATGCACAATAGTTTTCTTCACTGTTAACACTTTGTATCAGCAGTTGGTTATTGTAAAAGAAGTAATATGCATGCAGGTGATGTTTGTTTAGATTTATCTACACCCTTCTGACAGTGCTGCCACTGCAGTCAGGTCTCGCAAGACTACGAGGAGTAGCAGTTGTCCGACTTGGCTGCAGTCAGTTTATACTAAATCCCTCCAGCCGCCAGCAGATCGCACTCCACGTCGCGTCAGTTGCAGACAGACCTAAGCCCAAGTCGAATGCACACCTAGCTTCTTTAAGGGAGGATGGGCAAAATTACATCATCGGTGATTGGCTGTTGTGCTGGCATTCAGTAAAGCTCTGCTCAATAGGCTATTGAGTTGTCTGTCTCGGCGCATTCTCTAAAATGGAGCAAACTTGGTTGATCGTGTTTTATAGTCTTTGTGTATCATGGTGATCGTCCTCATTTTTTATTGATAAAAATATCGCCCAGCACTACACTACAGCCATTTGTCTTATTAATTATATAGATTTATTTATGTGTTTATTTGGCAATGTAGGAAGTACAAATAGATATAAGTGTACTCTGGCCTGGGATAGGGTCCCCTTCACCCCCCTGTGACACTCTACCAGATAAGCGGCTGGAAGTTGGATGCAAGTGTCACTGATTTGAGTTGGTGGCCTTGACCCTCTGGTTTATCTTTCCCCTTGTTCTCCCCTCACCTGTAGGGTGCATTCTAATCGAATTTTGCCGTTTGGGATGAAGGATAATTTTTGGGAGATGGGGGACACGGGCCCGTGTGGCCCGTGTACGGAGATTCATTACGATCATGTCGGGGGGAGAGATGCAGCCCACCTGGTCAATGGGGACAGCGCAGATGTGGTGGAGATCTGGAACTTGGTCTTCATGCAGTACAACAGGTAGGAGGGCGGTGACCCCGCCCCGCTTTCGGCATCCATTGACACGTGTCTTTATTGGATGATTCTCTTAAAGCACCACATGGGCTAATCGCTAGTGGGTCAGGGTGGAGTCTGAGCGGCGTCATCATCCTGCCGCACCAGAGGCCAATTGGCGCCAAGGACAGCCGCTCCGCTTTGATAGGTGTTTAGGTGAATGTTTCTCCATCAGAGAAAATGTGCTGATGGGTAGCAAATTCCACTCTGGTCTGGACAGAGCTGGGGTAGGCGGAGCCGGTTCGAGAGCTGCCAGGTCTGTTTGCTGTCTGGAAGGGCACCTGTGTTTAGGAAGCTCACCTCGTGCTGGTGGATGTTGTCTGCCTTGCAGGGAGGCCGATGGGAGCCTGTGTGCGCTGCCCCAGCTTAGTGTGGACACTGGCATGGGCCTGGAGCGGCTGCTGGCCATCCTGCAGGGCCACCGTTCCAACTACGACACCGACCTCTTCACACCCCTGCTGGCCTCCATTCACCAGGTGTTAGCACTCAATTACGCTGCGTGTACCGCACTTTCATCTAAATCTGCCTTTCTATCCAGACTAGCAACAATCATCTGAAATTTCCATGTACTCCTTGTC
The DNA here is from genome assembly GCA_015164015.2 of Brevimyrus niger. Lineage (NCBI taxonomy): Eukaryota > Metazoa > Chordata > Actinopteri > Osteoglossiformes > Mormyridae > Brevimyrus > Brevimyrus niger. Next base: position 17,151,752 of record JAABNY020000040.1, on the reverse strand, counting down.
CGGATACATTGGGTTAGCTGAGCTGCTTGAGTCTGTAGTCCCATGCCTGTGTACATGTCATTGCTGTAGTGGGTGTGTTGAATCATGGGAAATGTAGTTTATTGGGTGTTACCTAAACCGCATGAGCCCTGTCAGCTGTCATTCTCCTGTAAGATCAAAGCTCAGATTGTTCTTTCTGTCTCTTTCACCTCAGTGCTCCAAATGCCCAGAATACCGCGGCCAGACCGGGAAGTTAGACGTGTCAGGGGTGGATATGGCGTACCGTGTTATTGCCGATCACATCCGCGCTCTGACAGTCTGCATCGCTGATGGAGTGTATCCAGGGATGTCAGGAGCTGAGTGAGTGTGTCTGTCATTTTGAGGCTTTGAGGCTACGCCTCAGGGGGTTTGCTGAGGAGATGAATCTATCTTTGTGTGTGTGTGTGTACACGTACCCGCACATGGTTAACAGGCTGGTTCTGCGGCGGATTTTGCGCCGGGCTGTACGGTTCTCCATCGAGGTGTTCCAGTCTCCCCCAGGGTCTCTGGCTAGACTTGTGCCCACGGTGGCCCACATTCTTGTAAGTGTGACCTTTAACATCACTTAATATCATATCAAACCAGTTTTGTAAAGAAGATTCTATAGCGATGAACCGCCAAATGGGAGTTACTAAGATCTTCAGCTACCTGAATGGGGGGTGGTGGTAATGAGCAGTGCTGATCGTTTTTAGTCTCTGTGGGAATCGATTAATCGGCGAGCAGGATTTTATGATTTACAGACATGTCATGGACTGTAAAACCATCTAAAGTCGTGCTCCATAAACTTACAGTAAACCCTAGCTGCCTGCAACGATAATGACTAATATTTTGAGTACGCTGATACCTTTGCGTACCATACGAAGAGTCAATTATTGATATTATCGTCTTTTCACCTAACTCTTTGTGTACTCATTTTTGCGAATTTGACTAGTCAATTTATCGATTGTTATATGATTGGGTGTCTAATGCCCTGCTATTGTGACTGTTTCTTCCCTGAAAGGGTGATGCTTATCCTGAAGTGGCCAAAGAGACTGAGAGGGTAAGGTGATGCAGACAGAGAAGACAAAGAGAACTTCATGCCGTACTAAGACTGGGCGTCACATGACCACAAAATCTCATATCGAGTCATTGTTTGTTCCCAGATCATGGATGTCATCAATGAGAACGAGGCCCAGTTTCTGTCATCGCTGCGCCAGGGTCGGCGCGTCATCGACAGAACCCTGCGGAGGATGGATGGAGCTCGGCTGTTCCCAGGTTAATCTCGGCCTTCGATGCGCTCTTCATGCTGCGTGCTGCATCACTCTAACCCCAAATTCCCTCAGGATCCATCGCCTGGTCCCTGCATCGCAACCTGGGTTTTCCCCTCGACCTCATCAGCCTGATGGTTGAGGAAAAAGGCGTTGCCATGGACACAGAAACCCTCCGTAGGTTAGCAATGGAGGAAGAGAAGGTACCTCTCAGATTGGTCTCTCATCCATCACAGGCTTTATTTGGTGTCTTAGTTTATCAAGCTGAAACTTAAAGATCTACAGACTTTTCTAAAAGAAAGTTCCAGTTCTAGAAAGGTTCATGCTGTTTAACGACTCCTGCCCCTCAAATCACATAGCGTTAGAGTTTGAACCCCCCCGACTTTTATAACCACTTTAAGTGAACCGGAGGCCACTGAGGTTGTCGTTTTGTTCCCACCAGTTGAAGACTGAGGCCCAGGCCTCTGACATGCAGAGCTGCACAGAGCTGGACGTCCTCACCCTCACTGAACTGCAGAACAAGGGCGTTCCCTTCACAGAGGACTCGCCAAAGTACAGCTACAGTCTGGGGCAGGATGGGAAGTATGGTAATCAATCATTTCAGCTCTTACAATGATATGGACCATGCTTTGGACCTCTGCTGAATAGCATTGTATTGTTTATTGTGTGTGTGTGTCCTGTGTGCTAAACCTCCATAATGTATGATTATGCATCAGCGTCACATGCTATTAACGCAAGTATTGAGATAATCAATAAAAAAATGAAAATTGTTTTTCAGTTTGGGTGGTATGTAATCATACTGTCCAGACATTTGTACAGCAGTGTTTCGAAAGCAGATCATCAGTAAGTTAGAAAACTCTAACTTAAAACATTTTTACTTCGTCATAGGAAATGGCATTGCAAAGCTTTTGTGAGATATTTAACAAAACAAGTGAGGAGGAGAAATCGAACGAGAACTGCTCAGAAAAAGACATTCAGCTCCCACTGTATGGAATATTTTGGTTTCCAAAGAGGCGATTTTAGAAAAAAGCAAGTGATCTGTCGCCCTAGCTTTGTATCTGTTGCAATGATTCCTGGCAACACCAACTTAGCCTGGTTCTTCTCTGTTTCTCATTAATGAAGGGCTGCTTCTTTGCTTTGTGGGACTTCAGTCCTGCTTCACCATGTTCTTCTGTACTGCTGTCTTAGAGACTTTGAGCCTGGAAGCAGCCTACCTCACAGTGTAGCCTCCTATCTGCAGAACCAAGTTTAAACCAGGATGTAAAAAAAATGCTGTTTTTTTCCAAAATTATAGTGGTCTCAGTTTTTTTTCTAGAGCTGTATGTATGAATATTTAGGAGCGCTCTCGTCATGTACACATGCCATCACTATTAGCAGAGGGTAGTAACGCCTTGCTGTTAATGCCTGTATACCCTGGCTGACCCTTTCCTCAGCGTTCCTGCCCTGTCAGGCCACTGTCCAGGCACTCTACTGTGGACAGGCCTTGGTGCAGGAAGTGCATGAGGGTCAGAGGTGTGGCGTCATTCTGGACCAGACCTGCTTCTATGCAGAGCAGGGAGGACAGAGTCATGACCAGGGATACTTTACCCAAGACAGGCAGCCGGTAAGGCTCCTCACTGCGACACGTCTGTGCTGCAGAGCATTTGTTGGCAAATCTAGCTTACAGGCACCTAAAAAACAGTTTACTCATGCTTAATGTGTGTAGGTACACAGCACTGTGCAAAAC
>JAABNY020000040.1:17114748-17132255 GCA_015164015.2 Brevimyrus niger | reverse complement strand
TTAAGTCTATTTTTGTGTGGAATGCTATTTCCAAACCTGTCCGTTGTTTAAGTTGCTTAAAAATAAATATTTTCTGAATGGCAATGTTGCCATTGCTGATATTCCTTTATGATATAAGGCTTCGGTTTAAGGTGACATTTGTTAGATATGCAGATAATTTGACCCTCTTTTAAATTGGAGCGAGCTTGGAGCGATTTGACTGGAGTGGGAGGAAATTTTAGTGGAGTGAGGAGCAGTGTTGAGCGGAGCGGCATAGCGTGAATTACAGCAGAGGAGCGGGCGGAGCCAAAAGTCTCAAGAGTGAGGAGCAGAAATCCTCACCGCTCCGCTCACATGCTGTGATATACTGTGGATACAAGTATATTTGCTTTATTGATAAATGTCGCAGGGGTGGCCAATCTTGATTTCTGCTAATTTCTGATCACGTGAGGCAGTGATGAATTATGAGACAAAATGAACAAAGACACCCAGACATTACCAACACAAACACAAAGTTCTATACATAACCGTAATTTCACTTCTTCTGACACATACCTCCAGAGGAACCTGTAGATGACAGAAAACAAGGAAGCATGTTGAGTTTAACACCATCACTAAAAATTTTGGGAAGGTAATTACAAGATACAGAAGGTGTTTCTGTGAGCAGCTACAACTTTTAACTGTAATAAAGACAACAGTTCTATCTTCACCTGTGATCCGTTGGCTGGTCTCTTGATTATCTTTGATACTCCCATGTGCTCTTGTCTTTCATTTGAATGGCTCTCCTTTTCAGTTTTTTGCTACATTGTACAGCTTTCGCTCCAGCTTGCACTTGTTACTGGTTGTTCACTGGAAGGCCAGTCTAGCTAGTTGGCTCCTTGAGAGCTCTAATCTTATAGTGTGCTATATGGCTCTCTTGCATGTCACTTTAAACACAAGCATTTTCTAACTAAATAAATAGAACGCAATGAACTTTTTTATGTTGTCTTTGGGTCCAAACCTCCTGGCATCAGCCACATAACTGGTAACCCTGTGTCTGTCTCCAAAGGCACTAACAGTATTTAAAACACAGCCGTAAGCCTACAACACATCTACTAGAAAACATGCCTGTTGGCTTCATGGGAGCCCCTCCTTCCTCACCTCGTAGATGGCGAAGCCGATGGTGAGCGTGTCCTCCCCCGTCCTTCTCAGGCGGCGCCGGTTCTTCTGCATCAGGCCCACCACAAAGCTGCAGCCGCCTTCCTCATCGTCAGGGTCAACATCCTCTTCTTCCAACTTAATCTTAAACTGTGGGTTTGTCCAGAAGGTGTCTGCAAAGAAGAGTAATGGTACATTTTTTTATAAATACTTGTGGGACGTCAAGGTTTGTCCAAACAAACTAAATACAATTGGCAAACAGCTTTTGCTCTTATGCAAGAATGCAGTAAGGTATGGATATGCTGGCAAATTTGGGGGGGGGGTCCTTGAATACATTAAATTATTAATTTTATTCAGTGGGAGGCCACAAAGTCACATTTTATTGGGGTTCCAGAATTTCCTGCTACACCCCGGCTCCTGTGAATAAATGCCAACCTTCCACAAACACTCTCATCATTTCAAAGTGCTTTTGCTTGGTTAATGACATAGAATCATTGAGTCTAGTTTTTGGGTTGGGTTGGTACTTGGAAAATTCCTGCACCCCCCAGCGGTGGAGCCTCTCCTCCAGGTCCCGTCAAATTTGGACAGGCTCCATTTCTTGGTGTCCTCCTCAGAGAGAGCATCGGGTGTGAGATTGCAGATCTCTACCCGGGAGAAGTGTTGCAGGAAGTCGGAGAAGGACATCCTGATGGGCAAATGGGAGAAAAACAAAGAGTAGATCCCAGTAGGGTGAGAGAAACAGAGAGGCTAGGTAATCACTTATCTGTGCTAACTGACTTCCCTTTTGAGAACATTTTATCTTAAGTTCGAATCTTAAATGATGACACAAATTTCACTGTCTGGAAAAAAGAACAAGTAAGGGTACAATTACTCATCACTGTGGCTGTACATTCAAGCCAATTGTACCCTAAATATATTTAAATCTTCCTTCTAAGGTACAAAAATGGACTCTGAGGAACATTTTTATACCATTGGAGGTACATTTAATGTAGGTTGGACCTTGCGGAACAAAACAGTACCAGGACAGTACTCTTTTTTTCTGACAGTATGGATGATGAGAAGAGGGACATTCGATTTACCAGAACTCTCCATCCTCAGATCGGTTGGTCAGCCTCACTCTGTCCTCATCGCTGATTTGACTCCACTGAGCAGAGCTGTAAGAAAAACGATCAACCGTGAACATAAACAGCCAGCAAGCTAAACAACATGAACCTCCCTATTCTACTGTGCATGAAAAGCAAATAAATGCATACATTTCAGTTTCTGAAAAGTAGAAAATAGATGAGCGGACAGTTCATGATTTAATGTAACCTGAGTGGTTCGTAATATAGTGATGCCATCAATCCATGTTCACCACAGCAACTCAGCTTAAGTATTAAGCCAACAGGTGTGCAGCTCTTGCTGTTAAGATCCTTTCACTGGAAGTTTGCCAAATATCGTCAGCAGCAACGACGTCCCATCCCTCCGGCAAGCGGCGTCAAACAGCAGGGCTGTACCTGTCATTCCAGTCGCCTGTCCACTCCACCTGTCCCCAGGGGTTCCTGATGCGGATCAGCCTCGCCGTAGCTCTTTGGTAGCTCACCTTCACAGTGACAGCACACAGAAACCTGAGCTCCTCTTCCTCGGTGACACCACACCCAGGCGTGAGGCGGGCGGCTCACCTCCTCGGCCCCGGTCACAGAGTACGCGTGGCCCTTCACCAGCTTTTGGGTCGTGATGGCCTCTGAATCCGCTGAGCTTGTGATCTGAACCAAGAGCCCATTTCCTGCGATTATCCTTCTCAGTTCTTAAACAGGTAATTTCACTGTGTTTCCGCCATAAGTGTTACATCCTTACTTCATCCTCATAATGCCACCCAACTGCGCCTCTACAAACAACTCAGACATAAAACCTAATTGATTCTGTTGAACTGAGGTCTGCCTATATTACTGTACATCACTATCCACAAGCCTCTACTCCACATTACATGATGACAAATAACAGAAATATATGGATGTTCATTAAATAGCTAATCTAGCTGCTAGAATGGATCAGGAGAATATCATTTAATGACTGAAAAATGTTAACCATACCCAAGACCATACACACTGTGTTTTATATATATTAAAAAAATACATTAAAGCAGCGTTTCCCAACCCGGTCCTCAGGGACCCCCAGAGTCCTGGGAGTGAGCAAGCATGTGCACCATCTGGTGGTCCCCAGTTGGGAAACCATAAATTAAAGGAGAAAGAGAACCAGAGCTGCTGATGGATAGTGGCTGGCTAACCGGACCGGGGCTGTGTCAGTGTGCGGATGTGTTGACTCACGTCGATGGAGCAGCCCAGAAGGGACCCCCTGCACAGGGCTTTCTGGATAATTTTGAAGAGGTTGGGGTTTGGCTTCATTAGCTCGTGCATTTCAGTGATGCCCCCAGTGAAGTCCTCGAATCCTTCTGTCGTGCTCCCCCCGGACAGAGCCTCATAACTGCCGTTCAGCCTACAGCAAGCGGGTGACATCGCTCAGTGTAACTAAATGCGGCTAAAGATACGAATGCGCGTGGCTTGATGATGATGATGTGACTTTCTTTAATTACAGATTTTCAGGTAAGTATTGTTTTTAATACTGTGTTTTACAGTTACGGTATTTTTAAATAAGTTTAAGCTGCATGCAAAGCAGGAAACAGGAAAAACAAATGAGTAGACAGTTTACATACTGTCAGCAGGCATGGCTCACTCACTTGGCGTAGGCCTTCTCCAGCAGGGCGCTCCAGAACTCAGATCCTTCTACTGAGTGGACAAACAGCAGCTCCCCGTCTCTGGTGGGCAGCCGGTCATCGATCACCATGTCCACCCACTCGCCAAACTGCCAGAACTGTGGCAACACAATGGTTAATATTTTTGAATCATATACATTTTAAAAACTCACAACCGACACCCGACCCAGGGCAAAAGCAAACCTTATGGCCTTTGCTGCCAGGGTTATTCTCCAGACACTCCCACGATCTCTCCTGGCAGGGGCAAAATTAATGCATAGCCTATCCTGGACTATAGCCCCTGCCCCCCCCCACCAACTTGGCTAGTTTTACTGGCAACACCCTGCACGCTGATTAGCGGATTACTGATGTAGCATTGCTTGTTACATAAGAAATTTACAAATGAGAGGGGGCCATTTGGCCCATCAAGCTTGTTTGGGGAAAACTTAACTAATAGCTCAGAGTTGTTAAAATCTTATCTAGCTCTGATTTAAAGGGACCCAGGGTTTTAGCTTCCGCTACACTAGGAGGAAGACTATTCCATACTCTAACTACACACTATGTAAAGAAGTGCTTCCTCAAATCTGTTTTAAAATGTTCTCCCATTAATTTCCACTTATGGCCACTTTCTAGCCAGTAGCCTCCAAGTTATTTTAGTTAGAGACCCCTGGGTTAGTTAAATTGGCTGATCTCAGCCTTGAGCACCCAGGTAAGTTAATCTGCCCCTGCGTGCTGGGTTTGTGGTTACCACATGGGTGGAGGAATGACAAAATGTCATCACAGATGAAGTCATTCAAGGTAACTTTTTATACTTATGACAGAATTTTTCTGAAGAACAGTTTTTCCCAAATGCAGAAGTTGGGTTCTCAGACTAGTCCTTAATTTACCTGGAAGTGGAAGATTCCAGCATAGTTCTCCTGGAAGCTCTGGTCACGTGGAACAACGCGAGCCAGCACCTGCTCGTTCAAAGTCAAAGAGGCGATAGCGGCCAGTAGCCAGCAGTCCCCTGAGAAAAGCCAGTGTCAATGCCGAACTCCAGTTATTAAAGGAAACACGTAGGTTTATGTTGTTTTATGCTGTTTATGTGTGTTTGTGTGTGTATGTCTGTCCTTGTGTTTTTCTGTCTGTCTGGTCACCCTCACATTAACCAGCAGGTCACAGTAAACCTAAGAGCCACAGCCACCAAATGGAGAAATAAGGGATAGATGAATGGGTGAATGAATGAGTAGACGGATGAAAGTATATATTACTGAATGGATTATCTGTACTCCCATCCATTTTAGACTGATTATAAGGGTTATAATAATAATACATATTAGAATATAAACCATAAAGGCTGGAAGGAAGGTGGAAGCTTTGCTTAAATCCTGGATCTACTGAGTTTGGAAAGACTTTTTATATTAGACCATGGGAGGCAGACTGACAAAACATCTGGAGTTGCGTCGGCCCTTTAGAAATGAGGATTAGTGATTCCCAGAGTTTCCTGCTCAGCTTCCATCAGCAGTTTTCTGCTCCAATATGATCCATTACCAAAGGGACACATCCCTTCTGCTCACTCTGACCCAGCCTTTCGAACCGGAACATTTATTTACAGCAACAGCTTTCTAAGGGTGGCTCTGCCAGGGCATAAGAGGGGCCATAATTCGTAGAGAGGGGCCAACCTTATTGTTAGCCAGTTGTACATTTCCAATCTGTGAGTGACAAAGGGGAGGGCACTCTGGGGGCCAATCAGCTTTTTTTGAAATTATCATTCTGCAGACACAGATGTCATTGTGCTTCACCCCTATGGTTCCAAAGATTCCCAGGATTGAAGCTATTTGAACTAAGTAATGATATTAATTAGGCAGCTCTCAACCTGAAGTCTTACCACAGCAGTAATATTGAACAATTGAGAGCTGATCAGCATATTAGCTTCCCAGTGTTTATCTGTGAAGACCTGAGTCCAGTGGGAATAACGCTTTATAAATGCAGAGCTTCTCTGACACTGGGAGAACACGATGATCAGCCTAACATACATCAGGCTCCTTCTCAGTGCCAGTAATGCAGAACACTGAACTTATGCTGCCTAAAACCTGTGTTTACAGTCCTGAGGCTCCGACATTGCAGCTCTTGTACTGGAGTTTAGTATAGTTAGAAAATACTTCCTGGTGGGGAATCTGATCTAAGTGCAGCCACAAGACTGCAATTCAGCACGACCAACCCAGAACGGGAGCCGCACACCCTTTCTCTCCAGCACTGCATTTTTAAAAAGCAAGAAACATTTATTATGAGTAAACTAGAGAAGGGGCATCAATTAACTGCAGGAGTGAAGTTTAGCTCAGCAAAGGTGAAGAAGTGAGCGAATAGCAGTGATGACCGACCCAGCTCTCCCTGGCAGATATCAGTCCTGATGGCACCACCAACGATGAACTGTGGACTGGGACATAATTCCTTACAAAGAAAAAAGGCAATAAAATAAGTATAAGCATATTTGTCAATTAGTCTTTTTTTGGATTTCTTTCCACATTTATACATATAAAGAACGCATAAGGTGTCCTTAGTTTGGCAGACAACATTCGTCTGACACAATATTGTGTTGCTCAGGTTTGCAGTCCTAAAACGTAACACGCAATATACAAATTTATTGGTAGGTAATTATTTTTATATATGAAGTTACCTTTGAGTATCTTAACATATCCGAGCAAGCAGGGAGCATATAAATGAATATGATGTATTTTAGAAGATGCATTTCCGTCTGGTGTTTTCCTATTCCCCTATCAGCCGATTTAACTGCCTGGGATACTGTGTTTGACAACCAAACCATCGAATCGTGGATCTGAAACATTTCATTTGTGTATACGTGAAATTTACATGACCAATTCAAGCCATATCTTGATGTTGAATTATTTAAAACATATACGCAATAATCTATTTGAGTAGTTTACAGGTAAGTCTGTACTACTAAATCATAGTAATAGGTACCGTAATATTAATATACCTTCGGACGTTTCCAGGTGATGCCGCGCACCTTCGCTGATTTCGGTCCCAGTTCTTTGTAGCCGAGGGATGCCGGATCCGCCGGGAAAGTGTCATCCTCGAACAGTTTCCCACTCTTCAGACACTCTTGTCTGAGCGCCTTGAAATCTTGCTCCAGGAATTTCACTGCTTTTTCATGGCTGCCGATTCCCTGAGCTCGGTCACGGTTATGCTGCAACTTAGCCGCGATTCCGGAACTTAGCATTTTTGTGAGTTTTGTTCACGACCCTGGGATGTGTATCTTTTGTTGTATGAAGTAACACGATGAATAAAGCTGAAGTGAACTGTGTAAGGTATATGGGTGCGTCTCACTGCCTTTCATTTGTGTGTGTGTGTATGTGTGTGTGTGCGTGTAAGCGCGCATACACCACAGAGTGACAAAAACCTGTAACTTTGTGGGGACTTTTTTTTTTTTTAAATAAATGCTGTTTGTTCATGTTTACAGTTTGTTTTTTCATTATTGTTTATGAAACACTTTATCTGTTCTAACAAAATATAATGAACTTAACAATTAAGAACTACAAATAGTTATCACACATTTAACAGTAGTTTTTGGCCATTGAGGTGGCTGTGAAAGCACGAGTGACAAAATCCCAGCAGCCTTCTTTCTACAGGACATTAGAAAACAAACAAATTGCGCTATTATTTTTTAACCTTAGCTGAATGAGAGTTTATTATTAAGCAAAATGCTTAAGTAGTTACAATGAGAAAGATGTTTAAAATGCCCGCAGTGTAAAGTTCAGGTATTAATATTGATGTAGTTAAAGTTTCTGGAACTAGAGAAAAACGTAAGTGTGAGATTCAGTTTATTTTGAACTGGATTAATGTCAACTTGAAGGCTCTGAATAGCAGTCATTACAATAGCAATGGAAACAACAGAGCAGTACAGCAATGTGTGACAAGCATATAAATATTACAGCCACTTAACATCAAGGCAACATCATGTATGTAAATAGAAAACAAGATGAGTCCTAAAATGGATTCTTGAGGGATACCTTGAGTTATTCATAAGAACACATTTCCTAAATTCACAAGCTATCTGCATAATAGCAACCATTTGCATGCAGAGGCATCAAAACCAATATTCAGCAGCGAGAGACTGTGGCAATGTTCTTTGATAAGTCAATGAAAAGGACTATGCAATGTTTTATATTATCAAAGGCAGAAATGACACTGTATACAGCCAGTGAGGTGACAGACTATGAATACCCTAAAACCAGACCGGTAATGAACAGGAAAAGAATTCATTCAAGCTTGTTGATTTGTAAATAAGACGCTAGTTTAGAATTTTGCATCACCATCTTCAGTACCAGTCAAAATATTTTGCATACCACAAGTTTTGCACACTTTAACATTTATTTCATAAACTGCAGATTTTTTATTCTTATTATGCAACCATAAATGAAAATATAAGTCAAATAATATAAGTTTCCTTAAAAGGAAAAGGGTATGCAACAGTACATGTCTGACATCCTATTAACAGTTTGCATAATAATGGAATAGTCTAATTCTAGGCTGTGTACATACACACAGAATCATACTCACACATCATTCCAGCTGTGGAGCATATATGTTTTCATCCAGTTCACTGTTTACGTTGAGTGATGTATAGAACAGTTTTCTGCTGTACAGGATGAACCTGAACAATAACTTCTCTTTGTAAGATGTATGAATAATTGAGATCACAGTAACATATGAGATATATGACTGAATTATCAGCCAGGCCCTTTCAATCTATTGCCTGAATGTGAAATCAAAACCCATTTCCATTATTTTCAAAGTAAAAAATTATAATGTGTATCCAGCCCAATCCAAAAACCCATACAATATTCACAATATCATTAATGAAATAGGAAAAACTTACATAACAATTTTAATGTAATAAAAATAGATTGTAGTTTGATTGAATGACACTTAATTGTGCCTAGTGTGGTCAGTAAAACATTTTATTGTTCACAACAGGGTTAAGGTCATTTATGAGTTTCAATTCTGACTTCTCAAGTATTTCCCAGTTGAAATTCTAATCAGGTATAGGAACTGGAATTCGCTTAAAAATCCTCAATCAGTATAACTCGAATTTCAGGAAGCATAATTGAATTTTGTGAAATTCTGTTCAGTTCCAGGTTTTGTACGTTTCCTCAGCATGCACAGTATCTCAGGTATATATTTCCATTCCTTTAATTGTTCAAGGTACCTTGTGCAAAGTACATTTAATAAAAACAAGACATTGAAGGAATTTAGGAATGATGAATGATTTACAGTATATCTGTAAAACCTGTCCATGATGTCAATTATATTATGTATACTATATTATGTATACAAGAAAAGGAACAGAAATACTCTACTACATAAATGCAGAGCATGTGTAATGAGTAATTTTATTGATTCAAAAACATCCTCTTATTGATCTTATTCTTTCATATATTTTCATTATATTTTTATTGCATCTGGTCATCTTTCACATCTCTGAGGTTAGGCCTAAATATCTTGCCAGCATCACTGAAAATATAGGGGTAGGGAAAGCCACAGGGATCTATGGTTTCTGGCATGGACGCGGCAGGCTCAGATGAACTGGTACCTGCTATGATGCTAGTGTATTAATTACTGTATAAAAGTTAAGTCAAAGTCAAACTTCCACCTTCTAAACCATTGTTTCACAACCCAGTCTTTGGGGGCCTCCAGATTTTTCACAAAAAATACAGTAAGTTTATAAACTTATTGCATAACTTGCAATACACAAATAATGATCAAATGCATTTGTAAGGTTTAGCTTTTTATAAAGTACTTAATATTACATGTATAATAAGATACCTAGTTATATGTGGAATTTCTTCCAATTTAGTGGAATTCAAATGTTTCTTGTAATTCAAATTTAATTCCAGTTGTTTCCCATGAATCCGAAGCAATTCAATTTCAATTCAAATTCCATTAACTGAATTTGAATTTACCTTACCTCATTCTTAACTTAATTCATGAATCACCCTGATCTTGTATTTAATGTTGTTTTTGCCAACATGAAGCTGTACATATAGCCAGACTCAGTTATTTGATCGGGGCAATGAAACATACATAACAAGCCTGTCAAGTTGTCTCATGCAACAGTCAGGCTCATTGTCAGAGAATTCAGCACACAAGCAGTGTAACTGACACTTTGTGCTAACAAATTAATTGGGTTACACCCTAGTTTAGAGTTGAGTAGCAACAGGGTTTCAGGTGCACTGAGTAACAAACAAAATATGTGGAAAGCATATACGTTTTAAAATGTATATAATTCTTTTCACAATATATTGACTGTATAAAACAATTAGCGATCATGGAAAAAGCAATCATAGACAGAAAATAACACCAAAAAGTTACAAGCAAGTAGTGGCAGACATTGTCTAATTAAATGATAATATAATTACTTTTGGCTGGAGTATTTTACTTAGGATTTACACAATGAGCATAAATGTATTTATCATGCTGTGATCAAATGCAATACTGATGTGGAGAATTACATATAGGCTTCAAAAATAACCCATTTGAGGATTGTGCTTAAACAAATGATAAAACTGTAAGTGAGAAGTTAGATGTTTTCCTACAAATCACAGCTGTAAAGAATGGTTATTTCCATCTGAAAGAAGTGCAAAAATAAAATTAAATAAAACAAAATGAAATAAATAAAATAAAATAGAAAACATTTAAGAGAAAAGTTAGTTTGAACTTAGAATGTCTACATTTGGGGCACATCTAAAATCTTTATGTTGTCACTGTGACACTACTCTAGATAGATAAAAGTAATATGTACAAACCACAACAAGGCACAGCGGTGCCATGGAGAGCACCCACCAGTGGCCAGTGACTCACAGAACAGCATCGTTGATTATAAAATCAATAAGCAACAGGTGTCACTAGCTGTAGGGGTCCTCAGCAATAAAAGGAAGCAGCCAGAGTCTTGATGAGTTATATTGTTCGGCTTCAGTATGGCGTTTCCCAGATCAAGGGCATCATAGCTCAGATCATTCCGGCTTTGAAACCGGGGCCATTGGTTGGATTCTTACATTCTTGCCAGCTCTCTTGTGGAAGACCACAGCGCCCATTAGTGCCCCCACCTGTACCTCAAATACTCACACTCCCTAGCAGTAGCACAAGATAGGCACAGTAGGAATGGTAACTCATATAAAACTTCATGATGCTCTGTCCCAATTAAAAAAGCACTGTAAAATATAAACAGTTAGGAAAACTTAAAAAATTTAGGGCAACCTGCTGTGAGGCATTTTTAAGTTTTCTCAACTTCAAGCCCATGTAGTTTCCTAAGTTCCTGACTAGCTTCCTGACTTAATTTCCTAAGTTACACTGTTTGTTCTCACAGGGCAGTGCTTTAAGTTTCCTCAACTTCACTTTGCAAGCATAATCAAATAGTAAGTGTGATTTTGCTGAGATTGAAATGATAAGTTGGGTGAACTATTATAACCTGAAGAAGAAAAGCAAGTTAGCACAACATCATGGTGATTGAGAAAACTTAGAAATGCTTTGCACCTGGTTGTCTTACATTTCTATGTCTGCTCAAATCCCTCTAAACACACTTTGTAAGTTTATCGAAAAACATAAAGAATTAAAGGCAATTCATTACATGTTCATCTTAATCACGACAGAGACAACAAATTATTAAATACGACTTTTTATTTCACTCTTCTTTTTGAACATCGTGTATACACACACATTTGTTAAGCTTTTTAAATTTAAAGAAATATATAAGGTACAATCTCTTGCAACACCACACTCCACCTTAAAAGATCACTGCTCACACACACACACTTCAGCAAAGCACCACAAGAAGGATGTGTGCCCTAATTATTAGGTTAAGATATATACTAAACATGCCTGATTGCGTATGAGCAGAACTTTTACATCAAAAAACATCTTTGAACATATCACAAAAAAGAATTCCTCTCACACTGGGCATACACAAACAATCTCTGCAACAAAGTCATACAGGTCCAAATAAGAATGCATATTACAATCATGAATCATTCGCACAAAAAAACTGAATGGGGTGCTTGTGGAATTTGCCTATGTGCACGAGATAAATGTGACTTCAACGCACCTGGAGTTCTGTAAGTGCAAACACACTCACGGATATAGACAGGGTAATGAGGAAGAGCGGCCTTGATAGTGACACAACCTGCATTGCTTCAGTAGTACATCAGGGGAGCGATTCTCAAATTTGCAGTTTGCATTGCATTCCAAACCTGAAAGCACACTATGAGAAATGCTTAGATTCAATTGATCCAAAAATAACGTATAGCCTAACACTGCTTTAATAACCATAAAGACATATCTCTGTAAATTTTAGGTCTGTTATGTAGCCGTAATAATACTGTATGGAGCATAAGAATACGTATTCATACACTACCTGTAAAATTCTATTGGCATGCTCAGAGGCATAGAAATGATGAATTATGAACGCACATAACTGCTATGCTATGTTTTGGCGCTCTCCATAGGACATGTTTAGGCGTGGCTGTGCCGCCATCCTCAGATTAGGCATTACTCGCAAGTGTTTGACTTCAGTAAAAATAGGCTAATGAGCCATCTTTTAAAAAATAAAATAAAAAAATCTTTCCATTACTGTTAAATTCTGCTATTGAGATCACGATCTCTTATCAGAAATACATCTCAGCATCTCAAATAGGCCTATCTGTATTACACTTCTGGCAGCTAACACCAGAATATTTCCGTAAAATGTAAAGAAATATGATAGCTAATGTTACCGCGTCACATCTCCCGCCAAAATTATTCATTTATAACACCAGAAATTACATTTATTCTGCAATTTAATGTAGTTCACCTGTCACATATTGGTTGCATTGTCTTTGGCTAACATTGCAAAAAGAAAAGTCACCACGAAATTACTGAAAGGCTAAGTTTAACATTCATTTGGTATATAAATGCCAATCCTGTCAGTTTAAACTGTCTAAACAAAACTTAATTGTAATGAACATCAGTCAGTCGTACTATAGAATTCAGTCGTACTATACGCACGATAAGCATGCATGCAACTAAGTCAGTAACTGGTTAAAAATTATGTCATACTTTTGAAAAGTTTCTTTGTAACTATTTAAACTGTTGCAAGCTCTCATTTGCATCTTTGAAGGGAGAAGAATCACCATCTTGTTCTTATGTTTAGGGGAAAATTAGAATCTTTAACTGTGCAAAGTTTTTTGCTTTGCAATGTTTTCTCTAAGTAAAAACATGTTGCTGCTGTGCCACACCTGGGCCAGCACCTCACTGACCATGCTACATGACAATACTTTTGGGGCTTCCTTGGTAGCGATTTTGTTTAGGCTTATACTATAAATCCTAGGGCGAGTCCTGTGACACTCCTTTAGCCTGTGCTCTACCAGACCAGTTTTCGCTCCCTTCCACTAGAGGTAAGGTAAGGAGCATGCACTGATTACAGTGCGAAGCCACACCCAGCAAATGACAGACAACTCAGGGGTGAGAGCTTGAGTGCAGCGATCTGGCAGGTGATATCTCAGCACCACACTAGACCCAATGGATTGAGAATCGGTTAAAAATCGATGTAAAGGTATGATGATTTAAACCGCCTGATGTGGAAAATGAAGGGCTACTTTAAGAGTACTTCACGGTACTTAACTGGTGTAATATTACATTTGATTTCACTATGTCAGTTCGGCGTCAGATGTCACTGCTTATTCACGTTGACGTCGTATGTTAGTTTATGGTTGTGACCGAACGAGAAATGCCAAGCGAATTTGAAACTGATCTTAAATCGGCGGAGTGGCAGCATTTTAGCTAACAGGTGTTCCCGGGCAATTCAGTTTCCCTATGTTTCCCCTGTCGTGCGCTTATTTGTATACAGTTTCGCTGTTGTTTTCATGTCTTTTTACAAAGCTCTTGAGGTAAACAAGGCATATATTTTAAAACATCACATGCCTTTTTGATGTTTTTTTGTTTTTACAGATAATAAGTGAAAGTATGTAATTCGGTGGATGGATATATTTCTTGATGAAAACGGTATAGTATTGCTTATAAGACTATATTATGCGTGACGATCTACTGTATTCACACGTAATAATGTACCTGAGTGATTTTCAGACATGTCACATATTTGCCTAAATATTAGGAGAAACGTTATTTCCAGACATCCAGGATACTTGGTTCCCCTTTGTTAAAACAGGTATACAGTAATTCTGGGCCTCGGTACTAATAACAATACTGTATTCACATATAATAATGTACCTGAGTGATTTTGAGACATTTCACATACCTCTTCGCTTTAATATTAGGGGAAACATCATTTCCTGATAGACAGGGGAAATATAGGAAACCGAATTGCCCGGAACACAGGTGTTATGCCTAAAAACCCATCATTGCCGAAAAAGGCATCTCTGCCTTAGAATGCATGTCAGTGTTCTGACGAGTTGAGCTTTTAACGTTTTAGGGGTGTTTTGGGGGTTAGGCTTTTAGGGGGGGTTTTGGGGGTTAGGGTTTTAGAGTTTTTTTGGGGGTGCATGCGTGTGACGTGTAATGTAGGCACAAGGCGGCACACGGACGTTTTTACAGCAGCTGGTCAATAAAGAAATGCAGTGCATTGTTCAAGTAAAAGTTTGGGAGTGACCCAGGCCAAAACAACAACCAAAACAGCTAACCAACACGTCCCAAACTAAGCTAACACTAAAGGTAATGAAAACAAGAGGAAACAAAATGACAAAGACTAAGTGCAACTCCCTAACAAAATCAACAGAAAACACCACGTTCGCAAAAACAAAAAGGCAGTCACTCCTTACGCACCTAACAGACATGTACAGAAAACACAGTCCAAAAGCACGGTATCCAAAGGGGCGAGCAAAGAAAGTAGTCAGAAGCTAAGCAAGAGTTCAAACCAGAAGACAAACAAACCGAATGCAAAGGTACAAAAGGGGCAAAGCAGAAAGTCAGAACCCAGAAAACCAAAACAGTCATACACAGAAGTCGCTTTCCTTGACCCCCTCAATGATAGAAGAGCGTAGCATGTCAGCTAATGTTTCTAAAATTTCATTCTGAATATTGGGTGAACAATTGGGTCATGGTTACCAAGTACATCCAATATAGCTGAAAAGTTTCCACGATTGTCAGCATCTGTTGTCTCCCTGTGACCCCTTTGTGAAATACTGTGGGCTGCAGTGAACAAAAAGACCTCAGCTACAGTTTTTATACAAGTACGATTTTCCTGTACCTGCTTACTGTGATCTTCAGTCAGGGTGCTCATTAAAGATGCATTTGATTTTTCTCCTCACTCAAATTCCTTCCAAGCCATCACTGCATTTATGTGACAGTCTCCTTGCACATGTGCAGCAAATACCCTCTAAACATTCAAATCATCTCTAAACATTGCCTTAGTCCAGTTTTTGTAACCTTCAAATGAAGTAAACTGTGTTTGGGAGGCCCAAAATGCCCGCATGCAGAACAACAGGCAGAGTCATGACCCAGAATACTCCAACCATGGGTGTATAGTGTACCAGGAGGCTTGAAAGATTCTCCTCATGTCACCTTGAATGATTCTGGGAAACATGCTGAGAGGCATGGCTGGACAGGGCCACCAGCTCTTGATTTGGAGATGCCTGTTTATAAGATAAAACATAAACAACACATTTAAATAGAGCAGAGATTAAAAATGAAGATCATATAGGTTCCTATTTCCTCATATACTGTACAACTAATGGATAATTCAGCCCCTTTATATGCTTCTGTCCATCAGCCCTCCATAAAAGAAAGGGAAGAAAGGGGAATGAGGTTGTTCTGGCACTAAAGAATATATAGAAAGGGATGTTGAAAGAAGCAGTTAGGTTAGCAGGAGTAGGTGCAAAAAAGTTGTGAAATTTATTAACAAAATAGTAATGGAACTATCCCTCGAAAACAATCCACAACTGAAGTAAAACCCAAAAATACAAGTTTAAAAAAAGTTTCCTCCCCCACCTAGTATAACTCAGGTTAGCAGCACCCAACCTCTTGCTGCTAAGAGGACCTAACCTTTTCACAGCTTCATAACAGACTTTCGGCCAATCATCCAACTCTACACTGATTGAGATGTGAAGCAAAATGAATGAATAAATTATCAGACTACATATCTTCATTGCCAATATATCATATTGGGCTCAAGTACAATTCTATGCCCATAAAATAGTTGCCAACTAATTTATTAATTGATTAGTTGGGTCTACGTTATCATACACATAAGTACAGTGGCTACCTCCTAATTTGGAAGCAGTAAGCTAATCAAAACCGCTGCCAGTAAAGTACCGTTAGCTGGATGCCGACCGCCATACAAGAAAAAGGTGACAAGAACCAATGGAGTGCCATGAGTTGTTTATGTGATCAATTCCGGGAGAATTGAAAAACCATTTTAAAAATGGCGGAGGCGGACACAGTAGAGTCTTGTTTTAATTCCGCCAGAATTTGATGATAATTAGCTGAAATTAGGTCGCAGAGACACTGATGTATTATGTGACTTTATGGAGTTTTTGTATTATTTTATGCAATTATTCAGATTACCTAACGCAAATCCTTCATTCAGTGGTGTAGTGGAGGGTAAATGCACATAAACGCCATTTACGCACCTTTTAAATCTACAAAACAGCATTTACTCACCTTTTTTGAGATCACTAATGTTAAGGATATAAATAGTAATAGGCTTCATTTTTTCATGATAGAAATTTATAGTAATATAAATGTTGTAGTAAGGCCTGCAGTTTTTGAAGGTCTTGATCTTTGAATCAACCGTATTTGTACTCGTTCTTGTCATGGGCTCGGGATTTTATTTCGAGAATATTCTTATTAATAAGCTGCTTACTGTCGGATTGGATAACTAAAAATTTCAAGTGCAATGGCGTTACTGCTGTCATGATATGTATGAAGTTACTGATCCAGATGTAGTTCATGTGGAAGCCAGAAGAGGGCCTCGTAACGCAGAATAAAGTTTATGGCAAAACCATAAACTGCTCCATAAACAATATAGTGACATGTTGTCAGAAGTAACTTAAGGCTAAACAAAATTGTCGCCAGCATGGAAGAACTTAAACCACCAGTTGGACTTGATTTACTTCACGGGAACCTCTTAGAAAACTGCTGAAGGTTTCGACAAAGGTTTGAGCTGTATCTAGCGGCTACCGGAGGTGCTAGCGAACCAGCCAATGTACAGTCTTCACTATTTCTTTACGTAGCTGGAGAGGAGGCAGTTGAAGTGTACAATACCTTCGCGTTTGCAGAAAATGGTGATGAGCATAAGCTGACGAAAATAATGGAGAAATTTGAGGAATACTGTAACCCAAAGAAGAACATAACCTATGAAAGGTACAAGTTTTTCACATGTGTGCAAGGGGATATGTCGATTAGCCACTATGTCACGGAATAAAAGCTAAGGGCCAAATCATGCGAATTTGGACAATTGCAAGAATCCCTTATCAGAGATCGAGTTGTGACCACTAGCCTGAGGAGTCATCTCTTTTGCCTGTCGGCTGGAGTGAAATTCTCTGTCAACCGAAAGTTCTTTTCCTTCAGAACCTTGGACCCCTTAGCTGCCTTCTACACAGCATCTCTCATAATACGTGAGGAGAACTGCACGATCACAACACGAGGTTTAGTTTTATCCCGCTCTCTTTTC
>JAABNY020000040.1:17066867-17077588 GCA_015164015.2 Brevimyrus niger | reverse complement strand
TTTGCGAAAAGCTGCCAAACACACAAGACATTTTACAATTTTGCAAATTTATAAACAGAGCACCCAGAATGCGCACACACACACACACACACACAGCATATTATGCTTTTGTATTGCTGAGAAATCAACACTCCTTGACCAGCTGCATATATATAGAAAGACGGCAGCGCCCGACTTGGTCTGGTGGAGTTTCAGATCCTGTGGAACAAGATTAAAAAGTGGCTGGTAAGTATCTGTGTGTGTGTTCCGGTAAATTCATTGCATAATTCATAAGGCGTGCAGCGGTGCTCATAAAGGTGATGTGGATGTTGACCCGTACAGACCTGGAGGCACAGAAACACTCGACAGAAACACTCGCACGATTACAGTGGATGGCAGATGGGTTTGACATTACAGGCGTGCTGTCAGTGGGAGTGTCTGGGGGACAGCGGGCCGCTTCTGCGGAGGCGCTTGACTCTCTTTACCTGCTTGGTGTTTGCCAGGGGGTCTTCAGGCAGTTTGACCTTGATAACTCGGGAACCATGAGCTCCTATGAGATGCGGCTTGCGCTGGAGTCGGCAGGTAATCGCGGCAACTCTGCTCTCCGTCTTCCTCTCGATGGGCGTTGGATCTGCATTCAGCTCTGACTGCAGCTACTGACAGATTTCGTTCTTGTGTGCATTACTGGACCTTTCTTTGTTAGGCATTTTAATGTATTTTAACACCCTGTATGTTTGCTTTACTCTTCCGGTTTCCCCCAAACTTTAGCTTATCTTATAAGTAATATAAATAGCTGGGTTTGAAGAGATAAATTAACACGCGCGCTGAATTCTCCAGCACTATTAGTGCTAAGCTAAGCTTTGCTGTATCTCCCCTCTTAGGCTTCAAGCTAAACCACAAACTGATCCAGGTCCTGGTAGCCAGATATGCGGACAATGAGATGATCGACTTTGACAACTTCATCTGCTGCCTGGTCAAACTGGAATCCATGTTCAGTATGTCTACAGTGAAGACTTCCATGTGTTTCCTATTCCTGTTTGAAGGGCCTCTACCAGTAAGACTGGGACATAACTAGGCATACCAGTAAGACTGGGACATGACTAGGCAGAACTAACGCAATACAATACATTTGAATATTTCAGTTTTATTTTCATAAATTTATATTAGATAAGATTTTAAAACATGAAAATAGCGTGCGTAAAACATTGCATGCGGGAGTGTGTGTGCATGTGTGTCCGTGTTCATACACACACACACACACATATAAATCTGTCTCTTTAACAGGAGCTTTCAAGGAAATGGAAAAAGGGGCCGGCGGGGTGGTGGAGCTGAACGTCTCGGAGGTAACTGCCGTTCCTATAAAGATCTGCTCCTTGGGAGCAGAAATGTCGCTCCCGCCTAAAGCTCGCTTCTCCCGCCTAAAGCTCGCTTCTCCCGCCTAAAGCTCGCTTCTCCCGCCTTTCTCAGTGGCTCTATATGACCATGTGTGGTTGAAGAGGAGGGGCCGTCGAGGCCCGGTACCCCCCCCGCCCCCCCCGCCGCTTCGCTGCCTGCAAACGGCCCAAACGTATCTGTACCGAAGAAGACGATTGACGGATTTAACCGTTCACCCGAACTCTTCCTTTTGCTGCTGCTACGACGTCTTCTTTTTATTTAACTATGCAGGTACTTAATTTAATATTTAACTCTACATAAAACATAACACTGCAGTACAGTGATATAAAACACCGACGCATGAATGATGTTATTGTATAAGCATTATAAGTAATAGAAATTCAGGTTATTCTGCCTGCATGGTATTTATGTATTGCAGTTTACCAATGCTAGGACTCGTAACCCTAACCCCTCCTCATCTCACCATTTTATCCTCATAAAGAAAGTTCTTAATGCCTTTGAAATTTTTCCCTCAATGTGTCTTAGGTTATGCAATTATGATTGAGGGTTATATTTAAAAAAAATTTATGGTATATTAATTAGTATTGCATTATTATTATAAACAATAATAATTGTTTTTTCGGTCCATTGTAAGTGTACTTAATTGCAGAGAGTGTTAAGCTGATAGTGTGTGCTCTGCGAGTTAGGAATCTATGCCCATGTGAGGCCAGAGCTTTGGGTCCTGCAGCCGGCAGAATGAGCGTGTCAGTGGCGGGCCCAGTGAGCTCGGCCCTGAACCTCAACCCCCCCCCAGGAACGCCAGAAAAGTGGCTGGCCTTGTGCTTGGACCCCAAGCTTCCCTCTCACTTTCACGTGGTTGTGTGGTTGAGCAAGATGGAATATACAACCAAAGAACTCTTATGTACCTGTACGTGTATTTATGCAAATGTATAATAAAAATGCCCTGTCTTAAATAGGCCTTGTGGTATGCTGTGCACTTACAGAGACGTTTAATTTCGGAATATACACGCCAAACACATTAGCTCATTCTTAAATGGCCTTTTAATGCTTTCTGCTGTAATTTTGGTAACTTATATAGGGATTCACAGGATGTGAGGCAGCATCTGTCTATTTTAGGTTGACAAATACTTAAAAACTCATACCTGGGATGCTAGATTTTATGTAATTGGCCTGCTGCCCTGTGTATCCCCCTGCCTTGTGCTCAGTTCTGCCTGGGATTGCCCCCCCCCCCCCCCCCC
This sequence comes from Brevimyrus niger, assembly GCA_015164015.2. NCBI lineage: Eukaryota > Metazoa > Chordata > Actinopteri > Osteoglossiformes > Mormyridae > Brevimyrus > Brevimyrus niger. The sequence goes on along the minus strand of JAABNY020000040.1, from coordinate 17,074,976 downwards.
CCCCCCCCCCCCCTCCCCCCCGGGCGCCGACGCCGGAATGGGAAATGTAAATGATGTATCACTATTGTTTCGAGAGACGTGTGGCCTACTCACCAGTTTCTCCCCCTGCCTTGGCCTCATTTCTGCCGGGGATGCCCCCCCCCCCCCCCCCCTGGCCAGAGATATGCAGAGGGATGGAAAAATCTATGTATTCTGTAATGATGTTCCATACCACACCTTGAGTACAAGGCCACGATGATGCAGGTGTCAGTCAGTGGTGGGTCACAAACACAGAATCACACGAGTTAAGGGCAGATTAAAGATGTCTATTTGTCTGTGTGCGTTTGGACTATAAACTTCAAAAACTCAAAGACACAGGCAGGTTTCGAACCTGTGACCCGGAGGTGTGAGGCTACCCACTGAGTCACCACAGCGCCTGCTGGAACATTTAACCAGTTCAAAACAAATTCAGAGGATTATTATTTGCTTTAAATTGGCCACACAGTCTATTCCTTTTTCAAGCAACCGGGGTTATATTGCATCATTTCTGGAATTGAGAAATGCCAGGGAAATTGGAAAATGCCATCTGAGTAATGAAGTCATCGGCATCGGCCCATGAAGTCTGAAATGTTCAAGTTCTGAGTAACCGGGAATGTGCCAATACAGTGCAATGTGAGATAGTACAAATAATGAATGATATATGGAATATGCCCCTTTTTTATTCAGGTAATCCATGCGCAGAACACTTGTATCTCCATGGATTTCAACCAATCAGATGGTGATGACACAACCAGCTTGCTTGGTCACGTTTTTTTGTCAGCACAGATACCGCTACTTTATTTAATGGAATATTGTGAGTTTGCAGTACGAATTGAGTATTGGGATGGTTCTTGGTGGCAGTGGAAAAGGGCCATTAGAAGTAGAGGAACCAGAGGCAGGACGATAACAGTCCTACTGTATGAAAATAGTATTGCCGATGTGCCTACAGTGTTCACTGTAAGCCCGTCCGCACAAAGCTTGTGAGGCTATGGGGCGCTGCACCTCATTGTTCAAGTTGAGTAGGGTTGGTGCATTAAGTAGTAGTGCCAAATTTCAGTGATCAGTAAAAAGATATTGCCAAAAGTATTGGGACACGCCTCCAAATCATTGAATTTAGGTGTTCCAATCAATCCCATAGCCACAGGTGCTTAAAATCAAGCACCTCGGCATGCAGACTGCTTATACACACATCTGTGAAAGAATGGGTCACTCTCAGGAAGTCAGTGAATTCAAGCGTGGTACCGTGATGGGATGCCAGGTGTGCAATAAGACTATTTGTGAATATTCCATGGTCAACTGTTAGTGATAACAGAGTGGAAGCAATTGGGAACGACAGCAACTGTAGGCCCCGTAAAATCATAGAGTGGGGACAGCACATGCTGAGATGCACAGTGTGCAGAAGTTGTCTGCAAAGTCAATAGCTACAAACCTCCAAACTTTGTGTGGCCTTCACATTAGCTCTGGTGTTTAGAGAACTTCATGGGTTTCCATGGCCGAGCAGCTGCATCCAAGCCTTACATCACCAAGTGCAATGAAAAGCCTTGAATGCAGTGGTGTAAAGCACGCCACCACTGGATTCTAGAGCAGTGGAGATGTGTTTTCTAAAGTGATGATCATGCTTCTCTGTCTGGAAATCCGTTGGTCGAGTCTGGGTTTGGTGATTGCCAGGAGAACGGTACTTGCCTGACTGCATTATGCAGGTTTAATTAAGAATGAGATGTCATTAAAGTTCAAGTGTGTGTAAAGGCAGGGGTCCCAGAACTTTTGGCAATATAGTGTACATGGTAATGGAGAACATATTCATTCATCAGAACAGGTGTTTTCCCTATAGCACCCAGATGGTACAAGAGTGGGTTCAATACAATACATCACAGTGAAATTTCTTTATTATGCAAGTAGCAGGTCTACTTTGTTTTTAGCATTGCTATAGCATACAGTGGGTTTAGTGATTAATCGTTTGTTGTACAACAAAACCCCAATTACATTAGTTACACGCGTCTATAGTCTGTATAAAACCCTCCCCTGCTGGCACATTGCTGGGCACCGTCCCTATGGTATGTGCCCAGGAAACCAGAAGAGAAAATACACCTATTACAGCTACTCTAATGTCTCCAATAGCCAGCGGTAAAACTTGGGACAGACTTTAAGGTTCTCGGGCTCACTTAGGAAGCACTAAAAGGTCAGACCTCCGCTTATCACCCAAACTGCCTCAGGTATATAATAATGAGACTGAGGAATACAGACCATCCTGCAGTTCCTCATATAAATAAAGACTGTTGGCAGTGGAGGCTTTAGCCACAGGGCTCCTGGTCTACAATCTGCCAACATATGAGAGGGCTGCCCCCTCACTCTCTGTTTAAACCCACGCTGAAGCCCTCTGCTAGTCTACCTGTGCATGTCTGGTCCCATTTCAGCGTCTCCGATTACCTTCTGAGTCACTCTCCCCTCCACCGCCCTGATTCTCTGTACCTGGGCCGAAGGTCAACCGAGTTCATGCCAGTGGCATCGCAGACCACAGAGAGTTACTGGAAAGGAGAAGCCTGAAGGCTGATCTGCAGAACGGCGAACGGAGGTCTGACCTTCAGATGGTGCGATGACCTGTAGACGAGGGCAAAGAAGAGAACATCTCACACACACACACACGCGCACACACACACACACACACCCTACTCTCCCCTAGCATGCCCAGGTACCTGACCATGGGTCCCAGTGCTTTTTTTCTCCCTCCTGTATTAAACTATGGAATTTAATTTGTTCCTTTTTCTTCTATATTTTTCTAAATTCAGTATTCATTTGTGCTATTGTAACCCCAAACCGCTATTCCACTGAACTTCAGTCAGAGATAGTCTTCATCCTCCATCAGCCAGTTTGGGCCAATTAAGGTAAGACTGCTATTTAAAACAAAACGAATAAAAAAAATGAGATCCTGTGCTTTAATCCTACCAACGCCCTGGTAGCTAAAGTTGTCCTTCCATCCCTCCTTGGTCTAGTTCGGATCACCGTGCCCTGGAATCTGTCCCAGGAAGGCCTGGCTGTACAGCAGGGAACATGCTGTCACACACACACACCCATTTCCTGGTACAGCCGAGCATTATGGGTAATTTAGACTCATCCATTCCCCAGAGCTGCTTGTCTTTGGAGTGCAGGAGTAAATCAGGCTAACTGGAAGAAATCCAGACAAGCACAGGGAGAACATGCAAACTCAGCAGTCACAGACGACGGCTGGTTTTGAACCTCCAGTTCTGGAAGCGGGAGGTGAGACCGTGTATCCAGTGAGCCCCTGAGCTGTCCGACTGCCCATTCAGTCCATATTCAGCTGAACTCTTTTTTTTTTTTTAGCAATCTTAATCCAACAAGTCAGCACCCAAATACGGCTCCTTTTTAAAAGTTTTCATGGGGACTCTTCCCACCTGCATAATGTGTATTACGGTCTGCCGTTTCTCGAGCCCAGCGCAGTGGAATAATTTGAAGGCCTTCCTTTGAAAGTGAAACTAAAATAAAAATTAAATGGTCGATATTAACATATAGGACACGACATGGCCTATGTAGACATGCGGTTTGACGTTATCGACATCACCAATGAATACTCCTAAGGCGGCTACAGAGACAATGCCATTTTGACAATTTTCCAGCTGCCTGAATCTCCGACAGCTGGTTATGCGAACACCTTTACGTTTATTTGGAATGGCTCTCCAAGATTTCACATGCCAGGCGGATATTGCGAGTTTTACTTATTTAGGCAAAATACTGCAAACTTCACACCCCTTCCGCCTTTCAAAGCTGACAGACTCCTGATGCAATGGCGATACAGTCCAAGCAATAAGTCAGCTAACAGGGGCTCCTTGGTTGAACATCTGCTGCTTCTCCTCACTAGCATACCATTGTGAAGGGCCCATAGAAACATTTCACAGAAAGGAGGAATTCTTAGCTGCAAAAAATGTAATATTCATTTTCTCGAGACAGTGTCCGTAAAAAGTTTCTGTTATACAGACAAAATAATTAAAATTCAACAATAGATGTTTTTCCAAATACTCATCAAGAATGAATATTTATTCAAATACTATATTTATGAACAGAAAACTTGAAAATGCAACATGTTGCTTGATGTTTTTGAGGAGAGAGGCATTCACAAAGCACCGTGCGTGTCCTCATACAAAATATGTATCACGTCAGCCTCAATGATCCCGTCACCAAATAAGACTCAGTCCATCCATCCATCCATCCATCCATCCATCCATCCATCCATCCATCCATCCATCCATCCCTCACTTCCCTCTCCCCAGCCACTTCATCCAGCTCCTCTGGGGGAATCCCGAGGCGTTCCCAGGCCAGCCGAGAGACACAGTCCCTCCAGAGTGTCCTGGGTCTTCCCCGGGGCCTCCTCCCAATAAGACTCTATATTGGATAAATGCTTATGGAAGATGAATGGATAGATTTATATTTTTCATAGACTTTTGTGATCATCATTGAAAAAGCAATGGTAGTCATTTTATAGTACACTCATACTGGATTTTACTCTGTAAACTGTAATGTAATGTGTAAATTTTACATATGGCCCAGATATAAGAAGAACATGAAGAACAACAATAATAATAATACTGAAGTGAGGCTGTGGCGAGTTTGAATCTGCTGTGCACATCATTTACGTGTCTTTTCACAGGTTTTCCTTTGTAACGTCCTATTCTCCCATAACAAAAGCACACCTCTCCGTATTCCTCCCCAATGATCCCAATCTCCTGTAATTACCGCATCTAATGCTCGGTATCATAAATGCTACACACTCTTCTAGCAAGAACACTGTGTGGGCTAACATTTCTATTTCTGCGGTTTCTCTTTAATGTCTTCTTTACTTATAACTTCAGTATGCGACAGTGTATCTAAGTGAGTGATTAATGCCTCAGATTTGCCAAGGGATCTATCAGCAGTGAACACGACCCAGTCCATAATTATATCGTGGTCAGTTATCAGTGAAGTATTCGCTTTTATTTGGTGAACCCTTTAACTAGGGTTAATATCGGTCTGGAGTGGCTTTTCGGCGTGTAAGCAATTTCATACTACTTGGCATTTATATAGCAATCATTTAGTCACACTGCCCAAGGTATTATTCCCATTATCATCATCAACAACAACATTTTGCTCTACTAATTGACGGTACGTGTTAAAAAAACAAACTCTATAAACCCCCGAGCCCTATGCCCTCCGATGCCCGTCAATCGGGAGTCACCCTTCCCCGTCCGTCCCTTTGTCGCGGGGCGTGTGTGGGCACAATCGCGCCTCCATTCATCATTTTATGCCCCCCTCTCCGTGCGTAGCCAGACGTTTATTTCTAAATAATACAGGAGACTTCCAACTTCCCCATTGTTGCAAATTGGCTTTTTATTACATTTTCGATGCTATATGGTATGTACATTTGCTAGGGCGTCTGCGCAAGCACGACGCATGCTAAGAGTGAAAAAACCCATTTTGCGGTGACGTCCTTACTTCCAGCGAGCAGACCACCCCCTCCTCTCCCCTGCCAGCCTCGCTTAGCGGAATGCGGCTTCGCCTTCACCGGCCCACAGCCGCAGTAAGGTGCGTGTGTTTCTCTCTTCTCATTGTTATGTAGGGGAATGCTTTTTTCCCTTCTTTGTGGTGGATTAATTAAAGGATCGTTTCGTATGGAGATCCGACTGGGAAGTGAGTGAAGACGAAAAAAAAGCCGAAGATCCAATTGGCGTTCCAGGTAAAAAAAGACAGTAAGGTTGCGCGTTTTAGCGTTTTAGTGATGAAGCTTATTATTCGACTAGCGGTGGGCCTCCTTTTATCGTCATTACCCCCATGTAGACTTTAATTCCCGAACCGAAGTGGCCGCGACCTGTCATGCATAATCTTGCTCGTCTTTATTCTCAGCCTCAATAACGTGTGACACAGGGGTATGATTCCACAAAGCGGGAGGACGTATGAAAATGCATTTTGATGACACGTCTGTTGCTTGATCAGATCAAAGGACAATTTGGTTCGAACTTATCTTAGCGTTTTATTTTATTTTTATTTTTTATTTTGGTGGTGGTCCTCAGTGTGCGCAGCCGGCGAGCGCTCATATGATATCGGGGATCTTCTGACGTTTGGGGTCGGGGAGAAGCTGCCGGATCTCCCCAATCATATCAGATCAGCCGGCCTTTTGCTGCTCTTAGATAAAGCATTTAGTCGCCCAGCCCCAAACACGGTTATGCTACATGCATACGACAGATGAACCACCTGCGTTAAAAATATTACTGCCGGCAAATATTCCCTAAATGCCTCCTGCATAGCCACTGCAGCTGCCGAGGGAGGAAACGCCGTACCACCGAAGCTGCTTAAAGCTTTGCGAGGTTTAGGCTACCGGCGGGCCTCCTTTTATCATACATTATATTCTGCATGTGTTATTTTCCATCTAAATCACATATGCATTAATATCCTTGGTGCCTAAGTCAAGGATGGGTCCCGTGAAAATATGCATTTAACTAGAATTTCTTTGTTCCTTTGTCTCTTTTGTTTCTTTCTAAGACCACGCTGTTAGAAGGCAGCCGTAGGCAGCGATTTTTAAAATTGTCTTTCTATGTAGGCAACTACTGTTAATTCCTTTTTATTGTATTTAACGTAATTTTGGGAATTTAAGGCTAAATTTCAAAACTTATCACCACAACATAGAGGAGCAGGGTATGTAGCCAGCATGTAAACTTAAACACTGGAGTCACTATTAATTACGTATACATGGTAAATGGTTTAGGAGCTTTACGGAAGACTTGGAAAGAGAATGATGGAGGAATCATGTCACCGGGTGACTTCTTTTTCAAACAAAGCAGAAGACAGACGCATTTTATAAACACCAACATGCCAGAGCCAGATTACTGTTAATCCACGAGTCTTAATTTAGAGTGAATTGTGACATCTACCTACTGACAACCGCAAATAGTTGCTTTATTGCTTATACCACAGATTTACATGAATGCTTAAATAACATAGTGTGTTTAAATGTTTAAAGATAACATTTTCAGAATTGAGATTGTAATTGACATTAGAGTTCCTGCAATACATTTCAGTTTTTTTTATTCAGTCTAACTATTTGGTAATGATTTAATATTCTGTTGTGTCTTTCATATCTATCTCAGTATTGACTTGCCGTGCACCCTCACCCTTGATGTAATGAGCACTCGCTGTGAGAGATTTGATGTCATAAAGTTAGACATCGTGTCGGTCCCTGAAGTCTGAGCCCGCGGGGCATCGGGTTAGGGTGAGGGTTAGGATTGCTGTTGCTGGTGTGAGAGACTTGTTTTTTAATCTCACCGCGGGCAAGCCAAAGACTAACTGCTGTACTAATGCAGTCTGCTTTGGATGAGCTCTGTAATCCTAGTTAGCTTTTTATTTTGCATTTAGTAATTCTCAAGTTTCTTGTTTATTCAAGCATGACCGAAATTCACCCGTATTTATACAAATTATGATTTTGGGACTTGGAACAAAAGATCCAAGCTCTGATTCTTGCTATTTTTTCCTATTATCTTAGGAGTATCTTATCTTATCTAAACGCTTTGTAGGGCTGCTCAGTTCTGGCAAAAATTCATAATCACAATTATTTTGGTCAATACTGCGATCATGATTATTAAATACGATTACTCACTGACTTTGGAAATATCATGCAATTATTGAACTTTCAAAATGGTCTTGTTAACAGTGGATTTCCTTGAACTTTAAATATAGTTCAGCTGAGAAAGTAATCAAAAGGGATGTGCTGGAATTAGGAAACAATAATACTGGAACATAATTGCAAAACAAAATGTGACACGATCATTTTATGTAAGTTATTTTGTTTTGATAATCACTATATTTTACACATCATAGACAACTTTCGAAGCAGTGAAATTTGAACCGTTTTTTGTCCTCATCATATCTCAAGCAAAACTGGAGATAGTTTTGAATGACATTGTCTATTTAGAGCAGAGGGATCTCTGGATGGGGGGGGGGGGGGGGGTTGGGTTTTTACCTCGCCCTGAAGGGGCAACTCTGGCAAGTGTGTTTTCTGATAACTTTTTTGTGCACCGGATTTTTGAGTTTTTTGGGTGGGGGGGGGGGGTC
>JAABNY020000040.1:17045668-17058230 GCA_015164015.2 Brevimyrus niger | reverse complement strand
TTTCATTTCTTTTTTGTGAAGCTGCTTTGAGACAATGTCCATTGTTAAAAGCGCTATATAAATAAAAATGACTTGACGACTTAATGTTGGTCCCTACAACATCAAAATAACAACAGGTTTTTACAAAATAACAAGGGGGGGGGGGTGACACCTCATCCAGAGTGTTCCTTTGCCTTGTGCCTTGTGCTGTAGGCTTGCAGTGATCGAAGATGGGTGGATGTTTAAAGAATCCATCAGAAATTATAGGCTCTGTTATGATGATGAAGACTTTCAAAGTAATTGTCAGTTGGTAATGAGATTTCTTACAGGTGAAAACATGTAATCCATTTGTCTTTTACTCCATTTCATGGTTTTCTTCACATAATTTTTGTTACCTTTAATTATATAGAGTCAGACTTGATTGCTGCTGTGCAGTACATGAAATGGGAGGAAGAATGAAAGAAACTGCACCAGTACCATTCAGAGAATCCTGAGCGAGTTCAAAGCTGTATCTGCTGAATGCATAGGTGAGGAACTAACGTGTAAAGCATTGAGGGTTCTGAAGGCCCGCAGAAGGTATTGCCGTCTTTGTGGGCTGTTATTCAGGTAAAAAACAAGTAGGGTGAAGTATCTGAAATGTTCTTTGACAACAAGGAGAGGCTCCCAGAGGAAGCCTGAGCCGGTTTTAAATGAAAGGACAGAAGTCGGAGATGGGGATGAAAAGGGCGGCGTGCCTTAGGAAGTCTGTGATCTCAGGGGGGGGGGGCGGGGGGGGGGTTCTGGGGATGCTTCCTTACAGAAGAAGGGAGAAGGGCGATTATCTGCTGTTTGAAAGGAGAGGGTTTCATCTCTGAATTGTCTGTCTTTCTCGCCTTTTGTGAAATCTGTTTTTCATCCTTATTTTTAGTACCTTTTAATTTGGTATATCTGGTGGTATATATGGTACATTTTAATTGTTGTATATCTGGTCTCTACATCTCTTTCCCTGAATTGTCTCTGGAAATGCAAGAATTGGATCAATTTAGATTAGATTAATGGTGGCAGGTTGAATCGGATTTACTCGGAGGGAAGGAAACCTTAATTTTCCCGCAGTCGTATTTGTTTGTGGTTATCCTTTAAGAGTGTCTTATAAATATTTATGTCCTAATCATCTTCCTAAATTAAGAGGTTGTCTTACATGGAGAAAATATGGGTAGGCCTACAAAACATATATACAGTTTCGAAGGAAGTGGATTATTTCTTGCAAATATTGATAGCAAGCGGTAATGCAATGTAATAATATTTTGATTACACTGAAGAGTTGCATTTACGCTACAGTATTGATATAGTTGATGTGTTGTCATGACTCTGTAATGTTGTGGGGCTGTCATGTGACCTCATGTATCATGTGACCTCATGTAAGTCTATCTCCTTAAACGACAGATTTTTATTTTTGGCCATAAAGATGGTGACCAAGTTGTTTTTTTTTTTCTTTTTTACATGGATATCTTTACGATCTGTTTGTTATATTTTAGTAAAGTAATAACGTTTGATATCCTGCCCAGGTGTGAATAGTATGCAGCAGACGGTTAGATGCTGGTAATCCAACCGCGCAGTCAGCTGCAAAGTGATGTCATAGCTGTGGTTACCGGGTTTTATACCAGGAATGTATTCTTAAACATTTGATCTTCTGTAGTTTAGGACGATGCACTGATACCGTTTCCGGGGCATTCCTGCATACCTGTATAGCGCTATTCTGTCTTGAATTCTTTGAGATATAATGTTTACTTTTCTACTTTTAACCTTGGAAAACATGTCACTGACTTGGGTTCTGGTGCAGTTACGTTAATTAGAGGCTGTTTCTTTAGTTTCTCGTTGACGATGGATAATAGATGCAGAAGGCGACCTGCACTTTCCCTTGGGATTAGGAGGCTTCTTCCTGTCCATCGGTGAGGATCCCTTTGTCAACAGTGTCCTACCAAAGGCTGCCATTCCGGAGGACCCATAGATAGACTATAGATCTTCTCTACTTTCCATATCCTTCATATTTCCATGTATCTCTTTGACATGGAATGTTTTTTTTTTGCATTCTCCATGTCTGTGTCATGGAAAACATTTGCTAATCAGTATAGATATTTCTGTATATATAACTTGCGTGTATTGCTTGCCTTGCTAAGAAATGAAATGCACAGCAGTCTGGGTACCTGGGAATATTTTTCATTTTTTGAGGAACCGTGCAGATTTTTGAATTTTTGAGAAAATGTTGATCCACTTCTTGACCAGGATGGGAATGCAAGATTTAAGTCAGCCACTATGAAGAGGATTTAACCTCGTTTGGTTTAGTTGGTCATCAACTGTTAATTTTACTGTTTGGATGTGATTTTTTTCTCACTTGTGTTGATCTGTGTCATTTTATAGACATGGGTATAAAAATGAGTGATGTCATTTTATAGAGATGGGTATAAACATGAGTGATGTCATTTTATAGAGATGGGTATAAAAATGAGTGACGTATAAAGAGATTCCCACGTTGAGGCCAAGCTTCTTGTATTCTGGGTGTTGAATGACTGAGGTCACTGGGTTGTTAAGGGAAACCTGTTGAGTAAGACTTGAAGAGTAGGACAGAGTTCACAGTGTGAATTTGCTCCTCGTCCTTTAATGCTAAGCATCCCTCCGTCTCTCCATCCCTCCATTCCTCCGTCCATCTATTGTAGAGGACCCCTGTTTCTTGGCAGCCTTGGCATCACAGGCCTGACGTCAGGCTGTCTGCTCTTCCAGCCCCTTAACCCCCATCATAAGGTAGTAAGTAGTTATATCAACTATCATAATTTTTTCTCTCTCTTTCTAGTTTCTGGACTTTCTGGAGGTTCAAATCCTTATGCCCCCCCCCCCCCGTGGGTGTGGCTTTTGCATATCCTGCCCCCCTCCCCCAGTCCATCTGCATGTGCTCCCTGTGTTGCACGGATTTCCTGCGGGTTTTGCCTCCTTGCAGTCTGGCCCTCCTCTTGCGTCCACGAGTGAGTATGAGCTCAGTGACGGGCCGGCATCCTCTCCGGAATGTTCCCTGGCCTTGGGGGGGGGGGTTCTGCTTCCTGCTTCCTGCCCGACGCCACGGCCCTGTTTACAGGAGATGGATATATGGATGGACATTGCTGATTTATTGAATATATAAAAAAGGCTCTCAGGAAGTGTAACACATTCCACAATCTCCTCCTAAACCTTGTGTACAGATGTACACCCAGAACAAATGTCATTCAATATGTTAGTTGTTTTTTTTTTTTTTTTTTTTTTAGATGTCACCAAAATTTTGGTACAAGTATATGTTTCAAGAGGCTGTAGAGCTGAGCGTATCGGATAGTGGGCGTGTCGAAAGGTCTGTGGGCGTGTTGAAAGGTCTGTGGGCGTGTCGAAAGGTCTGTGGGCCTGTTGAGTGTGGTGAACTGGGAGGAACCATGAATATACCTTAATTTGCACTTCCTGGAAGCATGACGGTAAATGTAAACAAACATGGGATGCATTTTATGCTATATGAACAACTATGAAACATACATTTCATTATAAATATGTGTTAATCATAGTCATTGCCTGACCTATATGTCTGGTGAATGTCTGTCTGTTTTTTTTTTGCGGAAAAAATGACAAGATTTTGGCCAACAGAAATAATCTTTTTGCATCCCTGCTCTACTGCACATGTCCACCATTCGATATGCCCTCTACTCCGTCCTACAGAGACTCGCGTCTCTTTTGATATCAGTCCCCTGAACTGAAACTCTGCTCATGCATTTTCCTGGTTTCAGGAGACACGTTCACAGATGTCGCAGCAGATAATGTTGTGGATGACGCCCGAGTGGGCAGGAAGTGACATCGCGTTTGCTGAGTGATGGCACGCAGCTTGAGAAATGGGACTGTTCGTTTTTACCCAAGCCTGGTCATGGACTGTGATTGCCTGTAATTATACGGTTTATCTGCTCAGTGCATAGTTATCGGTATGCTGAGATATATCCTGCAGAAATGGCATGAGATTTAGTGCAGTTAATATATGGTTACTTTGGATTGAGTTGGACTGAATATCGCATGTGGTGAATTCAGATTTTAAAATGATGTTATTAGAGTGATTTTCCAGAAAGTTGTGTTTAATTATTAGTCAGTTTTTCTCTCTTACTGGGCCTGTGTCAGTCCAAGGAGGTGTGTGTGTGTGTGTGTATGTATGTATGTATGTATATGTGTGTCTGTGCATGTGTGAATAAGTGTGTGTGTTTCTGTGTATATATGTGTTTATGTGTGGGTTTGTGCTTGTGTTTGAATGTATGTGTCTGTGTGTGTTTTGTATATACACACACACGCACGCACATGTAGGGTAAACATATCCTTATGGGGACCACTCATTCATTTTAATGGGAAAAATGCTAACGCTAACTATGACAACCTTAACCCCTACCCTGCCCTAACCATAACCATAAGTAACCTAATGAAATACAAGAGTTTGTGTGTGTGTGTGTGTGTGTGTGTGTGTGTGTGCTTCCAGGCCGACTCGCCCTGCCTTTCACGCCTCCTTGCTTGATCCCCTAACCCTCACCTGACCCCCCGATGGCCTGAGAGGCATTTTGCCATCCCTCTCTATGCTCAGACCCTGACCAGCAGCGAGGCCCCACCCCGTTTCATCCGGCATGTCCCCAGAGAGGCTCGCCTGTGTAATGAGCTGGGCAGATATTACGTTCCTGCGGGCGGAGCAAGCGACTTTTAAAGATTAGGCCAAAAACTCTTTTTGGTTTCAGAGAAGCAGTATAAATTTTAAATGAATGTACCTGACACAGGAGCCTGTCGCCGGGCTGCTGATGGATCTGCTCTGTGTTGTGTTACGCCGGGCTGCTAGTCCTCTCCCTGAGACAAGCTGACCTCCTTTTTCATCACTGGGAGCCTCAGCATCCGTGTCGTCATCTTCTGAGGGATTTTCCCGCAATTATCGAAAGTTAGGACAAAGACGAGCGATGCGGGCCGGTCACCATCGGGGCAGATCATCCCTCAGGAAACGGGAGACGTAGGAGGCCGTAACAACAGAGGTAACTGGAGGAGGAGGCTCGTGTTTCACCTGACCGCCCGCCCGCGGCTTCTCCAGTGCTCGGCGTTACGAGATGGGGCTTATTTTAATGTACGCACAGTGCTAAGTACCATGTACCGTGGTAAGTAGGGTTTGGGGGCTGTATAGACTTTTCTTAATTCCTTGTATGTACAAGAAAACTATTCAGCGAGCAGCAGTGAATGGAAGCTGACAGTCGGCCAGCAGTAGTTATGGGTAAAGCTTCTCTGCTTGTTTATTTGGGCTTTCGGGCGCTTTGGCGGCAAAGCGAGCGTCTTTTAGGGACGGACATCGATTTCCGTGTTCAGCGGGATTAGGCACAATCTGCCAGACGGAGTGTTGCATGAGTATGAGATGTATTATTAGGTATGAGGTGCCGTTGAGGTTTTCTAGCGCGATGACTGGAATTTTCCAGACCTGTTGGTCTGATTCAGGTTATTTTTACTCAGCATGGTTAAGGTGGAGTAGGGAGGGAGGCTGGGGGTGGGGGGTCTGTGACTCGACTAAAGCCTCCACGCTACATATTCATGAAGCCGCTTATAGTACGCGAGTCGGATTTTAATAATTAGCTATCTACGGACAAAATAAACACAGATACGTTTACAGATGATGGCCAGACGCTGCTGAAGGTCCACACTTGGGTTTGTCCTGATCTGGGTTTTTTTGCGCATTATGTAAAGAAAGATAGCTGTGAGGTATTCGGATATTTAGAGATTAAGTTTAGCATTTTAGTGTACAGCCCAGACATAACCAGTAAAAACAAGGTGTGAGGTGTTAAGACGCTGCGTGCGTGTGGGAGGTCAGTGGCAGCGCGCCGGTCCTTCAGGGTGCCGACGTTCTGTGGGCGGAGGCCCATCGGGCCTGAGCGGCTGCCGGCGCGTCGGCCCACGATAGCCGCTGTCCTTCAGAAGGCCGAGCCGCTGACTCGCCGGAGGACAAGACGCCTCTCTGGGCTTTTACGTTATTACGTTATTACGTTATTACCTTCTGGTATTCTGGTAATTTAATCTAGTAATTATGCACCAGTTCCATAAGCTATAAACCTTTTAAATTAATTAGCGTAATAGTTGATTTATTTTAATTATGCAAAATGCATACTTGTAGGATAATTATGTCCAAGAATTGGGGTAAATGGTATGTATTATGTGGCTTTGTAATAACTGTAGCAATTACAATTATTATTATTATTCTTATTATGATCATTATCATTATTATTTTATTATTATTACTATCACCAATATGATTATAATAATAATAATAATGATAATAATGCATATTATTATCAATAATAATAACAATAAGAATGGTCATCATCCTCATTATATGACGATTCAGGCAGGCCCCCGCCGGGCCTCACAATGCCTATTCGTAATGTACTGCTGGCTAACTTGCATTTTATGGAAAACTTCAGTGTTGGTCGCCGTTTGTTTGTTTGTTTATCGCCCTTGAGTCTGAGAAGTGATTCTTCTTCGCTGAGGAAATCACCGAACGCGGGCAGCCATCGTCAGCCGGCGGCGCTCCGGCACGAAGTACGATGGCAGAGTGAATGTACGGTGGCGTTCCTAAGAGCTCCTTTATTCAGACTGCACCTTTTGAATGTGTAGGTGCAGTTATGCAAAAGCACGACAGTCCATGCGTCTGATTTCAGAGTCTGCTTAGCCGGTGTGGCGTGATTGTGGCCCCCGAGGGCCCGGCAGCCCGCCTGCCGCTTCAGTTTTGCTGTCGGCTCTTTTAGTAAGTGCCTGTAATCATGCAGCCTCCATGTGCACGAGTATTTATCTATGTTTTAAATGACTACTGGCCACGTCACACGCTTTATCTATTTTTTTTTTTCCCCATCATCGTTTATACAGCACTAGGTTGGGTGCATTGCTGGACACACACACACACACACACACACACACGTTTATATTAGTATCTTTGTGGGGGCTGCTCATTAATTTAATTTAATTTCATTAAACTCTAATCCCAACAATAGCAACTTTAACCCCTACCCAGCTCTAATGTTCCTAAACACGTGATTTTTGACATTTTTAGTTTTTTTTACTGCAGTCAGAGATTTTATCAAATTGAATTTTTTTCCTATGGGGTTCGAGATCGGTCAAAATAACTGTTTTTTTTATCACATTGTGGGGACATTTGGAGACCTGTGAGACGCCTGACAGACACAGGTGTAAACAGTGAGGTGTCCTTGCTGTCTGCTCGTGACCTGAACACCCAAGACGCGTTTAAAACAACACGTGAACATGCCCATAATCATATAGTAAGGAAGCGAGTGTGTTACCATTTTAACGAAAGATGACATCATATTTCCGAAGAAAACTTGACTACTAGTTGTTGTAAAATGCCATAATGCAAAGACACACACTGTGCTTCGAAGGGTGAATGGAAGTTGACACAATAACAGCTTGTTGTAGGTCCCACTGGAAAACGTCATGTTCAGTCACATTCAAGGATTTGGTCGCTGGCTGACTAATTCGCTTATCCTGCAGTCCTCAGTGCGAGTTCGCTCTCAGACACATTTGTCCTGGGAAAGTCTGTCTTTCTGCGTGTCCCACCTTCAAAGCGTGCAGCAAAATGGTCTAGGCTGAAATCAGGTCGCTGACAAACGTCGTCACGCCCGTTTAATCGAACCCAGACGGGAGAGATGCGGCGTTTCTGGAGACACGGCTGCCTAGTCCCAGTCTTTTAAATGCTTAGGAGCAGAAGGGGAGACTGTGGAGAAGAAGGATGAGGGAAACTAAGGAGTGTGGGGGGGGGGGGAATGTTGTGTCTTTAGCCTCGCAGAGGATTATTTGTGTTGGAGAGGAAGGAGTGCTTTGGGGGAAGAGAATTAGCACGCCATTGTTCCGCTTTCCTGCCTCACTGAACATTACAGGATGGCGCAGACCAAAAATAATACAGGCGTTCTTTCGGTGAATTAAATATGTTAATAAATGGATTTGTACATTAGTTCAAAATTTCGTTATCTGCCGCGACAAGGATTTCTCAAATCTTTCTTTGCTTGGTAACTGAACGCCAGTCTTTCAGCTCATCTTGTCACCCTGCTGTGCGTTTTGCGCGCATTATGGCTATAATTTCATCTGGAGTGAATAATAATAATTATGAAAATACTGAAATACTCATCTTCCCATGCAATGTTTTTGACCAATTCAGCCATGTCTCTTAACACTTTGACATTTTGCTTTACTAAGCAGCTTTTGGCTGTTTTAAAAATAATTGAATTTTTTTTTATGCTAGAATTTGAACAGAAGTACGGATGGCGCAAACCAAATAGGTACAGTTAATCAGCAAATAATGCTAGCCACAAAAAAAATAATAATTTTTTTTTTACTAAAATTCATGTCCTGGACCCATTTTTTTCCCACCTCTGGACGGTGGATCAAATTCCAGAACAATCCTGGAGAATCCAGGGTCAATAGTGACGCTATGTGTGACCCGCATGGACAGGAAAACCTCATTCTGTTATTTAAAAAACGGGAACATTTGTGGATTCTCACTATGGCTAAAATAATGTGGATCCTCATCCGGGCAGATTTCTGAGTCCTCCTGAGCCACTGATTTCACAGCAGGCAGAGACAGGGCATGTCGCGCCCCCCCCCCCAGACACACAATGGACACTTGCAGGTATAAATTTAGCATCAGTGAAAGCTTGGTTTTCGTTACCTTCATTGCTCCTGATTTTTTTGTATCTGGTTGAATTTACTGGTGCGTTGACATGCCCCATCGCTCTTCTTCGGCTGAATGTGTGCAGTGGGGACAGTGAGACCCCGGCAGCCTGTCGCCAGTGCCGTCCAGTGCAGCGTGGGGTCTGCTCCCTCCACTGCCGCCTCTGAGATGTCGGCTGGCACAGTCGCTTAACGAGACCGTTAGGCTCCCCTCATGTCATGAGGTGCTGGGGGATTTACAGAAGGTCCTAGTGCCCTGATGGGCACAGACAGCCGGGCTGAGCCTGCAGTGAACCGTGTTCCAGTGGCTGTGTGCTGCTGTGCTATTGCTGGGAGCTGTGAATTCCACTGGTCCTGGATTTTGCAGTGGTTGGCTCGGGGAGGGGGGGTTGGCACTGTAACTGCACATCTCCACTGTTCGGGGTTCGAATCCCCCTCCTGCTGATTGAAAGTCTATGTTTTTGCCTGCTTTTCTCACTCCGCCCAGACGCTTGCCCAGTGTGGGGATGTATTTGCTATTATTTACTGTTGTTCAGTCTTTTCCATTTTTTTATTATTTTTTTTTTTAAAACACATGCATGGTAAAAAAACGCCGACGTCACCCAGACCGCTGTACTGTGTAGCGCTGCCTCTGTCTCTGGCCTTCAGTAAGACTCCCCAGCCGGTGGGGTGGGGTTAATCGACATGATCGTTATCTGAGTTTATAATTACAATTTTATGTGCAGTGCTGATGTGGTCAAATTAACAGGATGAAAAGTTCATTATAAGTTAATAGATTCTTTAATTGAATAATGCTTATTTAGTCTTTCTAGGGATTTTCAATGCATTTACCGTGCCTTGTTGAGCTCTCATTGTTAGTGTGTGGTGTTTTTTTGGAGGTTCGCCAATGTACTAATAACTTCTACCAGATGACCTGCTTCAGCTGGGTCTGGACTCATTTCGGCGAATGTCTCGCGTGCCGGTCGAACTCCCTCCCCCGGCGCTGACGGCCGCGCGCCCGGCTTCTCTCCGCAGATGCTAAGCGCCTGGCCGTGACCATGCTCCTCGTGCTGATCATGGCGACGGGCGTGTTTGGTGCACGGGCCTGCACGGCCCCCAATAACTGCTCCATCATCTCCAAGGACTACTGCTACTCGGCCCGAATCCGCAGCACCGTGCTGCAGGGCCTACCCTTCGGGGGGGTGCCCACTGTCCTCGCCCTGGACTTCATGTGCTTTCTGGTAAGCTGGCGGCCGCTGGGGCTGGGGGGGCAATCTCCAAAATACCGTTGTGGGATTTTTTTTTTTTTTTTTTTAGTTTTTGTTCTGCTGGTCCTTTTGTTTTGTTTTTTTTTCCTTTTCTTTTCAATTTTGCGTCGCATTTTCATGGCTGCAGTTGACTGCTAATGCTCACAGAGTCTCAGGCCATAAAGCGCTGTTACTGTATGTAAATAATGATGGTAAGCAGACTGATACGCTGGTAACCTTACTGAGGTCTTTCCGGGTAAACGGACAGAGCTCCACGCACAGCTATAAAATGATCTAAAAATGTCATCAAGTGTATTAAACCATCCTAGGCTTAGTCGGTTAGGGTTTTGTTAAGCAGCCGCTTAACCCGTTAATGATTAAGCGGGTATGCAGACATTCTTTTGTTGCAGTGTCTCTGTTTTCCTGGTGGTTACATTCCCCAAGGCTCCAGAAGCTTTCAACAATAAATACTAATAGTTTAAAAAAAAAAATCAAGCAGTAAAACAGGATAAATGACAAACTTGGCGTCTGTGTTTGTAGTTAGGGTTAGATTCCACGTTCTACGGCGAGGCTAATATGGAGCTGGTAGATTCGGATCACTCGGCTCTTGTTAACTCATATATTTAACTGCTTTAACAGCTTTTCTTGATGTGTTTTAGTTGTTGAATAAGTGTTCAGAATCACGTACTGCCGTCAGCTGGAACGACAGTGAAATTAAATTTTGTAACATGAGCACTATGGCTGTCACTGCAAAACAAACTAATGGACAAATGAATAAGTACGACGTAAGAGTCTTTCTTTTCGTGAATCCTGCCCATGGGACTTCAGCCATTTCAGTGACCGCGCAACACACCTTGCCCCTAGGAATCTCTTTAGGTGCCGCAGCACAGAAATATCAGGATTCAAAGTTTGTATCCATCATGTTGAAGTGAGCAGCTAATCAGAGGGATGGGAATCTCTTTTTACACCGGAAGTGTTGTTTGTAATGCAATCCCGCTGTGTTAATCTGGTGTTTGGGATGGTGCGTGATCTCGCCGTTCATCTTGCTGCCCTTCAGGTCCTTCTCTTTGTGTTCTCCATCCTGCGGAAGGTGGCCTGGGATTATGGACGCTTGGCGCTAGTGACAGACTCAGACAGGTAAGGGCAGCGGTTGCTTATATAGAGTTTCTCTGTGGAGCTTCTGGCTTTAAAAGACCTTGTGGTGACTCTTCCGTGTAGATTCACAAATGGGAGTTTCACCGATGGGTGTATTGATGGGTGGACGTGTGAATAATTCATATATACGTCTCCAGCAGGAAACCTTCGCTGGAACTAATGTATATTTTTCATTCTTGCTTTTCAGACCTAATGTCCTAAATGTCTGCGTACAGACTGTTTAGAAGTTGATTCGGCGAACCTCTATCTCTATGTTTTCTAGACTTTAATATGTGCTAACGATAACCTCTTCATTTTCCAGGTCCCTGTCTTTGCATTCCAAGGTCTTCTCGACTTGAGTGCATAGAACGCGGGGCGAGTCTCTCTCCGCGCCATAAATCTCGGTCTCCTCCTTGGTGCAGTGACAGTCACGGCTGTTCTCTCATTACCGTATAAATCCATCCGTGCGAAACAGCTTTGCTGGAAGGTGAAGGATCCATTCAGACTCCATGTAGACTCTGCGTCAGGGTGGGCAGTGAGCAGACCGCTGAAGCCCCCCCCCCCCACCTTCACACTGCTTTTAGCCTGCAGGGTTTGCGAATTCAGCTTCGATTTCGTTGCCCTCCTTGGGAAATCCTTTGAGGAGGTGCAGGACAGAGGATCCTGGTTCCCAAGTACTGACAGACACACTGATGGCCTTTTCCTTATCTCATACTGACAGTCCATGATAAAATGCACAGGCAATGATGAGCAAGATTTTCATTAGCTGATATAGGATCTCTATGACTCGGGTTATTTGGCAGCGTTGAATCTTCCTCTGGTGAACTGGCTAATATAGCAAGAAATGAAGCATTGCTTCGTGATGCGGGACGGTGGTGCCCCCCTACTTCGATGAGGCTTCAGGGTTGTGTTTAAGCCGCCAAACCGTTAGGGCCAATCAGAGCTTCGGCTGACCATGTGACTTCCAGGATGTCTTGGTCCTTCAGGTCTACAGCCAGCGTTTGCCGCACTGGATCTAATGCTGCCATGCGGCTGTAGAATTTAAATAAAGTTCGGAAGTAATATTTGCCACCTCGTTGATATATTGTTCTTAATATTAATATTATATTATTCTGAAAAGTGTTCTACAGAACGCAGAATTCTAGTGTCCAGTTATCATAGAACAGCTGGCATGCTTTGTTATGGATACAGCACTTTTATTTGGTCTCTTGATTAACAGAATTAGCTTAAATCCTTTTTGCATATTCCACTTAAGTATAATATGATTTGCAGAAGGAAATCATCCCCCTTAGAATCAATATCATTCGTAGAAATGTGCCATTGTTGTTCTTAACAGTAGCAGTGTGTAGCAGCCTTATACGGTAATCAGGTAAATATGCCTCCCATCCTTCACCTCCACAAATGGGCTGTTTTGCTGCTGAAATTCATATTGGACCCTATGTGGGTATAGCTGTAAGTCCCCCCCCCGCCCCCCCCGGTAATCTCTGTTATCTGCTTAC
>JAABNY020000040.1:16978008-16997445 GCA_015164015.2 Brevimyrus niger | reverse complement strand
AAATGGTGGAAACACTCGCTACTGACATTGTCAAGTCAATTTTTGTTATTTGGGGCTATCCCTGTAATTGTCTAAATTTTTAGGGTAATAAATAAAAGTATTAAAGTCATAAATACAGCTGCTTTCCCCCATATTTATTCAATAAGGTGCAATAATCTATTTTCCCTGAAGAGTCTCCTTTGATCACATTCAAACTTTACCACTGACATTTTCAGAGGCGTTTCTTTTGTGTATGTGCTATGAGAATAGTAGTATTTCAAGTTATACACTGCAAGTTGCAGACATAACTGCATTGAAAACATAGGATCTGTTCAGTAATTCCCTGTTTAAGTCAGTGCTGTCCTGTTAATCCAGTTATAGACTACGTTATGTATAGTTTGATCGATGTTGAAAAGTGAGATGTTGAAACAAAATTGAAACAAAATTCAAAAGCGGGTCCCCATACCTGGTGCTCTACGGCATGGGTTCCCAAAGTGGGGGTCACGAGATAACTTTCAGAATACTTTATAAAAATTCAGATAAAAGCAGTACTGTGTTCGTTTAAAGTACAAAGGCTGGACCAATGAGTATAAACGGGAGCGCAAATCTATTTAAAAAAAATTCCCACCCTGTCCTCTTAGGGGCTCCGTACTAACAGCTTGAAATAATGCATACAGCTGCTGTAAATTAGGAAAAAAATAGCCCCCCCTGAGCATGTCTCAAGACCCCTAAGGCTTGGGCTTAGGCGCAGAATGTTTACGTAAGGCTCCGCCCCTGAAAAGAACCAACCATTACAGTATAACCTGCATGAGGTAAATCGAAGGATCAAAGTAACCACACCATTCCCAGCATGGCTTACCAAGTGAGTGGATTAGTTCTTTAAATACGCATGATCTTGACCATTTCTCTGTTGCCGTGACTCCAAGGATGACATCACCAATCTGAAGGTCACCAGAATATGCTCTCTCAAACCTGCAGAATTAAAAGCCAGTGTAATTTACTCGGTGTGCCTATCTTGTTCAGCTATAGATCTATTAACCCATTAGTGTGTTGCCCCATTGCACATTAAATGGATGCAATACAATAATAAGTAGTACAGACAAAAAATGTCTGAAAATCCAAGAGGTGTGCATTGTTCCCTAGTGTCCACTGATCCAAACACACCTCACTACATGTGCCTGTCTTGTTTTACAGTTACTAACCCATTCACATATTGTCCCACTGGACATTATATGGACCACATTGAAAAATCAATTAAAATTTGCCTGTAAAGCAATCTGGAAAACCAAGGAGTGTGAAGCAGTTGCCACAAACCCAAATCGTTAATTCATTACAGCTGAAATTACCTATTTTCTTAGGTATTAACGAGATTTTGCACAAATTATGAAATGGCCCAAACAGCAAAAAAACAAAAACTGGTGTCCATCTCAGTTTACTGCGCATCACAATTATTTTCCGTCACTGCCGTTAAAAGTTATTAAAGCCGGGAAACTGATCGTGGAATATGAGGCTAACTTAAGCGCCGTCCTTCACCTTGGGCTGAGGAATGTGCAGAGGACAAAGGAACGTGGACTTCATGGGTTTCATGAGTTTTTAAAGTGAGTTTATGTTTAAAGGTTACATTTATTTAGGTTAAATATATCCTGTGCATCATGTTTCATAATTGCCAGTCCATTATCAATAAAGTCTTTCAAAATATTCATTTTAATTTTGTTTTTATTATTTAAAGTTTTACTGTTCATTCGTAATAATTCACAAATAGCATTTTTGCTGTAATCAGCAGGTAGCTACGATTACTTATCAAAGTCCTGCCTAGACCATTTAACGATCACTTTTAATTTTACATTCTGAAGCATTCTTTATATTAATTCAATTAAGCCTATAACAGTTTCAATGGTATAACATTTTTGGAAACATCTATCGCAGTATTTATTGCGTTATTCATTCTTAATACATGAAGTGCATTTACATCAGCACTGAAATATTACTGAAGTAATACTGTTACATGATGAATCTTGAATTCATTTTATTTTATTCCCTTTTTGCCCATGTGGGGTCGAAACAGCGGCGGAGCCTGAGGGGGCCCCTGCAGCCAGCCACCACTCACACTCCCTGTGGGGGATGCAGTTCACTGCAGGGATGCTGAAATAGGTGTTCCTGTTCCCTATATTCCCCCAATCATGTTCAAACATAGTTGGGTTGTCCTGGTTGGAAGGTCCGAAAGTGATATACATTCATGGAGCCCAAGATCTCCAGAAGCACCTCTGGTTATTTATATTCATATCTATGCAAAACTGTATGATTGATGGCTGAAATAGTCATTCAGTGGCATATTTCTGTGTAAAGGGAGAACATGGGGGTACTGAATGTCCTGGAACACTTATACACCTGAAAAAAACTTAAACCTAAACTTAAGAACAGTAACAAAGTTTTTTTCTACTTCATTACTTTACACCTCTGCAGTTTATATAAAACAGCATTTATCAACCAAAACCCAAACCGGAACATCCTTTCCATGTTTATTTCATGATCACAAATACTGCTTAACTACAATGCTTAACTTAGCCATATAATAAATAGACTGGCAGGTCCCCATTCTGCTGAGTTTATCACAACTATGATAAAGTTCAGTTCAGTTCAACTTTATTCGTAGCCAAAGGTAAATTTTGCTTTGCAGTAAAGTGAGTCACAGAAATAACACTATAACATAAATACATAACCACAATTCCACATAAAAGGAAAAAAAAAAAGAAAGAAAAAGACTGATACCTCATTCACTCATTTAGGAGGCTTATAGCAATAAGGATGAAGCTGCTCTTACAGGGGCAGAGCCTTAAAATAGGCACATTCGCCGTGGGGGAACGATCGCCCCCCACCCCCCTCCGTTCCAACACCTGCCCCTCAAAAGTCACGAAGAACCTAATTAGCACAGACTAAGCTGGTACCTACTTACCCTATCGGAATCCGAAAAGAGCAACTGCTGCGGATGAGTGGAACCTTTTTGAAATTTAATAACTGGTAATTGTAACAACTGGGATAATATTAAGGTGATACAGCACTTACAGACTTCTGGCACTTGAAGGTACTCCGCCAGAGTGAGTGTTTCTTATCGCCATTAAACCATAAGCTTATTTTTTTTGAGAAGTGTGGCTTTTGTTTGAAAGCATGACAACAATCAGCTGATCACGTTAGTTCCTGGTAACGTGCTCAGCATGAATAATGCCTAAACTAATCATACACTATAAGAAATATAGACTAATAAATTGATTAAATGAGATAACGCTGAGCGAAAAATGCTTAAGCACCTAAGAATACCACTGATGTTGAAATAAAATTTATGGCTATAAGGTTACTGGTCAACAAACACAAAAGAGGTAAAAGCTTTGCGGGACGTTTTAATCTCTCTTAATACTTTTAAATGATGCTTAAAGGTTTTCATAACCACAATTAACTTAAGTTTGAAAACATTTATAAATCTAAATAAATATGAAGAGGTACGCTGAACTAAAACAAAGATATACTCTTGTTTATAGTATGAATTCTCTTGGTCGTGTTCAGAGATCGCAACTAAGTGTAAGCAGAAAGTATTGCGACATTTTGAAAAAGAATTAGGGAAGTGATTCTAGTTATCGTAACAGTTTCAGTACTGCATACCCCAAAATGCAAAAATAAATGTATTTCATAAAAGCAGGAGCATTAGAAATTGGGGAGACAGAGGGACATGCCCCCCCAGTATTGGGAGACCCTCCCCCTTCCTTCCCAATAAAGAAAGAACATAAGAAGTTTACAAAGAAGAGATGGCCATTCGGCCCATCAAGCTTGCTTGGGGAAAATTCAACTGATAGCTTGAATTTGTTCAAATCTTATCTACTGTAGCTCTGATCTGAAGAAACCCAAGGTTGCGCTACATTAAGATGAAGATGATTCCGCACTACTTACAGGCTGTGTAAAGAAGTGCTTTCCCGGATCCAGTTTAAAATGTTCTCTTGCCAATTTCCACCTTTCTCCACGAGTTCTTGTATTTGAACTAATATTAAAGTAAGTATTTGCTTGAACAGCATCCAGACCTGTTATACACACCTGGTTCATGTCCCCCCCTAGTCTCCTTTGCTCGAGGCTAAACAGATTTAGCTCTATCTTAGACCAGCGGCGGCACACCAGTGAAAGTCTTGAAGGGTTCACTCCCAAGACAGAAGTTACTCTTACTTCCCCAGGGCAGAACGGGACGAGCTGACCCTCCACGCTTTCCTGCGACCACGTTACCCAGAAGAACTGCACCGTCTCCTGTGCCTGATGTAGCCGGAAACAATGGGGAAGACTTTAGAGCAGGCAGAAGAGCCTGAGAAGGTCCACAGTGGAGCCCATCGTGTGCCGAGGTGGATGAGGACGTACGCGCCGTCGCTCCTGTGCCTTGCCAGCAATTCTGCCCCCGATGCCTCATGTTCTGAGAATGTATTTCAGACTGCCACAATGCCTGTTTACATTGCATTAGCTTGCGGTGGCGTTTTTTTTAACTAGTTACTTATTATTTTTTGTACCATCTACTTTTAGTTT
Organism: Brevimyrus niger; assembly: GCA_015164015.2. Classification (NCBI taxonomy): domain Eukaryota; kingdom Metazoa; phylum Chordata; class Actinopteri; order Osteoglossiformes; family Mormyridae; genus Brevimyrus; species Brevimyrus niger. Next base: position 16,992,912 of record JAABNY020000040.1, on the reverse strand, counting down.
CAGTCCATAGAAATGATGGCAGCATTTTTTGATAGGGTAGCACTGATCAATAGATATACCTCTCTTAACATGCTACAGTAGGACAACTCGACAAAGTAGGACAAATGGACAGAACTGGGACCCTACAAGTATATTTTTAAAGCAACATTAAACTATACCAATATATACGATATTGACTCATCTTATCGCTTGTATGAAAATATATCCATATAGCGTAAAAACTCGATATATGGCCCAGCCCTAAGTATGACTGACGCAAGTTCAAATAAAACTACTTATGATCAAAACTGGCATTGCCTCAACTATGGGGCGCCAAGTGTCAAGCGCCCGTTTTAGTGTACATTTTGTAAATGAAAGACAGAGATTTAGTGGACGAAATTAATTTCATAAATTAAACAAAGTCATTTTGTGGACGAAAAGCATCTACCCCCAACCCCATTTTGATGTAGCTCATTTTAGACGCGCCACCTTCTGGTCATGGCAAGGTACTACCCCTCCCCCTGTGGGCACGCGCCTACTACATACCTCCCCATTTTGTCTTGCTCTGTAAAATTTGTCAATTGGCAGATGATACATCCATCTTAAGAGATAAATCCATGGTAGATAAAGCACTTCATATAATCTCAGTATTTTCCAAAACATCAGAATTATCACTCAATGTTAAGAAATGCGAATTACATCCCATTCACACATGTACAGAATCTTCTATTATAGTCAAAAATTTAGGTATAACAATAACCAGAAATGATACCAGAACAGAAGACATTGATATTTCCAAGCACATAACAGATATGAAAAAAATTGTCATTGGCTAACCAAGGAACATACACTTTTTGGTAGAGTTATTTTATCTAAAGCAAAAGGCATATCTCAGTTAATCTATCCTTCTCCCTCCCCGTATGTTTCCTCCAGTAATATTTAAAACGCCAATTCTTTTATCTTCCAATTCATTTGGAAAAATAAAACTCATTATATCAAAAAATCACAGTTAAAGAATACATAAAGGAGGTATCAGGGTGGCAGAATTTGAATCAATGTTTTTATTAAACGGTTAATGAAACTCATCTCAAAATAATGCATAAGGTTTATCTGGTTGCAGAATTTTTTAAGGATAGGTTTAAACTCAAGGCGGAACTTCATACATTTTGTGATATTTCAGATTTAACATTATAGCACATGCTTTTCTCATGCCCCATGGCCAACAGTTTTTAGCTAGATATTCAATAACTAGATATCACTTCTAAATGCCATTCCACATTCTGATACTTCTCGTATATTTTTTTACATGGATAATTTGAACCCTTCTATTTTGGACGTGATTAATAAAGTCATTCTTATGAGTAAAAATTGTACCCATTGTGCCAGAAACGTGTGGAAAAATGATAAGCCCTCCTTTGTGCGTTTTATAAACGATTTTAACCTATTTTTTCATCACTCAGTTAGATAGATACCTAGAAAGATTAGTCTGTGACTGAATTCACTGTGACGACATTTTGTCTTAACAATTATTAACAGAACTGATAACAGTGCTGGAAATTATCAGTAAATTCTAAATGCTGGCTGTGGCTCGGGCAGATTTGTCTTGATTAGTGAGTTTGTTATGTTGCTTTTACAGTATTTCATTTCCTATCTTTATATGCATGGGATCCTAAGCTTTTGTCTTTTTTTTACTTTTGTATAGTCATAACAATAACAATAACAATAATAATAATAATTGCTACATGGTCTAGCTGACCCTGAAATCTCCGAAATGATTAAATGAGATGTGAAGTGTAAGGTCGTCTTACACGTCCCCAGCTGTGGGTGTGAATTCTGCCCCCTGCCCCCACCCAGTGTGGAGTATGTCTGTTCTTCCTGGGTGGGATTCCTCCGAATAGTCAAAAATCCGTGATTAGGCATATGTCAAAACTGCCCATATGTGCCCTGCAATGTAACTCCATTCCATGTCTTATGCAATAAGCCGCCTGTGATTATAGTCTCAAGGCTACAAACCACCTCCTGTACTTGATAAGCAATTGACTGTAGGATGGGAAATAATACTTCGCCGGAATCAGATATCATTTGCGTAAGAATAAGATCATTGTATAAAAGCATTCATTATATTTTTCCCATTCACTCACACATAAATTTTAAGTCATTACCACTATTCATTTTAGACATATTATAAATGTTCCTATTTATCCCAAGAGAATCTGCACAATCTGATAGAACACTTTGAAGACTTCGACACAGTTTCATCACTCAAAACCAAATGGAAAACTAAAGCATTTATTTATTCGAATCAGCACTTTGAATTTAGCATTTGTTGTCCTAAAATAGATGGTATGGTACGGCTATTTAAATATTAGAATGATTATGTGAAAGAACATGTGTACTTACTTGCAGTAGAAGTCTGTCTGAACTATGGCACTTGATGTCAAAATACCCAGAGTTCAAAGAGCGTTGAGTAGCTTATCTCCCTCTGTGGGAGGGAGAGATATACACAAACGGCACAAATGGTTAATATTATCAACCGATCTCCTTCCTCAGTAACGTAATATCAATATGCTTTTGGATTTTTTATTTTTTATTAACCTTCCTGGTTAATGAGAGAAACACTATTATCTAACATAAATAATTATAAAATCATTTGTGGTGCATTGGCTGTGAATATCCTGTCTTGTAATCCAGCAGAAGATGCAGCAGGGATGGAGTAATGCTGCAATGGACCCAGACTTGAAGATGTGACACTAAACATGGTCAGGGGTGGAGGAGGGGGCACAGCAGGGGGCAGGGGCAAGAGGAACCCTCAGTAAAATTTGCTGACCTGGGGGGGGGGTTCCTGGTGAATGGTCGTGAATTCTGTGTGATCATCCCTTATGGAAACGGGCATTCCCTGGTGAACCCCGCAGTGGACCCCCCTGCCATGAAAGTTGACGCTGTCCTCCCCCCCACCTCCTCCGCTTACTGCATATAGTGCTGGGCGTGGGCCTCGCGGTGATGAACGATCCACTGAAGGAGTTCTAAAATGGAAGATGTGTGTAGGAACTGCGGGTGTAACTGCAAACGTAAGCCAGCTGATTCTGGCCCGGAACAGAAGTTTTTGCTTCACAAGGACTATTCAACTCCTCTTTTACGCTCCTTTCTTCTTTCTTTGTATGCAGTGCAATAAGTCAAGTGGAAAAAGACAATGTAGTCGGTAATATAAAGACTAACTCTCAAGATCACCTATATTTCCTTATAACTATATATAACCACTGTTATAGATTTCTATCATTCAAGAAGCAATCTTTTAAATGAAAGAAATTATCATACTTCATGAATTGTTCCTTCGGAGATTCCCCGTTCATGAACATGACAATCTCTCCTAATCGCCTGCTGGTGTAATGAGGTACTAACATCTAAAACAGTCCATCCATCTATCATCCGACTAGTTTCTATAGCTGCTTGTCCTCGGGGTCACAGGGGTCCTGAACCTATCCCAGAAGCTACAGGCACAGGGAGGGGGGACCCTGGATGCGGCGCCAACCCATGACTGGGCACACTCACATGCCATGCAGGTACACATGCCAGGCAGGAGACCACCCAGGATGAATGAGCTGCTGGGTCTGAAGTATGAGCGAGCTCACCTGCCATGGAAGCATCAGCATCGGGGGAGGCTGAGACCAGGCAGGACCACTGAGCAGTTCCTGAGCGAGGGAGACCAGCCACATGCCTTTGGGCCATGAGAAGATCCAGGCGACTGGGGTGGAGTCTGTGTCCAGATAATAACTGGTCGATTACTTAGGCAGGATCGTACGTCAGGAACCAGCCATATCCAGACTGCTGCCGGGTTCGTCTGGGTAGATATGCAGGTCTGACCAAACCTGGAAAGCTGCTCGGAAAGTAATGCTGGTGTCCAGGTGAGAGCAGCCCATCTTATCACTGCTATTCAAACTGCCAATGTGATGTCGAATTAACAAAATCCATTTTCTTTGTTTAAATCTATATCTATATTCAGGGATTGCTGTGCCCCGTTAAAGGTCCCGGGCCGCGTACCTGGTGAACTTCTCTGGGATGTCCGGAAGACTCCTTCCCCCGGGGCCGTTTCCGGGCACCTGACGGGCATCGCGCTGCCAAGTTCTTCTGCCTGGGCACCTCGGAGCGCCGCCCTCCGCTCGACACCTTCTGCCAGCTTCTCTCCGCCTCCTCCTTCCTGCTGGATCAGGAGGATCTAAAGAGGCTCCGGGACGCCTGTGTTCTGCAAAGTCGATCCCACCGAGCGTCACGTCTGCAGATCCATCTCTGCATCAGCAGCTTTCTGCTTCATGTTGAGTCGCATTAAACCAAGTTTTTTTTTTATTAATCTATTTATAGATTTTATTTTTACATAATCATACACCCAGTTGTGGTTATTTTCTACATACTTTAAAGGGTTAATTAAATTGTTCTGGATGTTTATATAATTGAATATAGATTCTGAATAGATGCAGATATTAACATGTAGACCTGCAAATATTTTCACATCAAACTGTATATACAGAGTTTGTATTGTTTTGTTGTGCAGATCTACATAGTGCCCACTTTCTAGTTATTTGGAGCACAGGGATACACTGTAGGTGTGTATGCTTGTCAAATGTTATATTTTAATGCTGGTCTAAAATACCAATAAATACCAATAAAATTCCATATTTCGAAAAGAAAAAGGATGTGCACACTGATAAAAACCAACTTATTGCTTTTTTATATATATATTTCCCTGCTAACAGATTTATTTTTCAGTTGTAGGTCACATTACAAGTGGGAAAAGTTTTGAAATGACCGATCGTGGTCTCAATTTTTTTACAACATTATTTTTCACGTAATTACAGCAAACAAGTATGACAGACAAAAGTCGGTCATTATCTCCCATCAAACAAGTGACATGACTGCAAGCTGGTTACTCGTCCTGCATTCACAGAATTTTGTCCCTAGAATAAAAGTTTTTAGAAACTGCGCATCTTTCGAATATGGGAACAGCGCCAGAAAATCGAAGTGGCCAAAAATATATTACATCCGTAGTGGTTTAGCGCTACAACAAAGAATGAATGGGGGAATGTGGCAGGCGAAAATTCTACCACTAAACACGCAGCACTGAGAATATGAGCTGGAGCCTAAAAAAAGCAAATACATCACTTACTGACAGGGTTCAATAAGAGGTGGTGCCCATGTGGCACAGTGGTTAGCATTGCTGCCTTATAACCGAGGGACCGCGGTTCAAATCCCTTCCCCCCCCAAAGCCACATGACTGCCACCCCTCCACCCCAGCCTCCTCGAAAACAAAACAATACTCAACAGATCCAACTGGGTTCCCATCCAAGTACTGACCAGACCAACCACTGCTTAGCATCATACAAACCACCAGGTAACAACTGCAGGTACCAAAGCCTCTGACACCTGGCAACACTGATCACTAAGAATATTTTGTAACAAAGGTGTCCATAGGAGGGGGTCATCACTAAGAATATGAGCTGGAGCCTAAAGAAAGCAAATGCATGTTACTGACAGGTTTCAATAAGAGGGAGAAGCGATAGAAAGCGCATTTAGCTAACCGACCCTAAAAAAATCCCATTCATTCTCCATGGTAGTGCTAAACCATTACAGATGTAGTATATTTTTGTCCAGTGGGACAATGTGACGCCAGTTCCTAAAAACGCGCAGTCTCTGAAAACTTTTATTCTTAAGATAAGTTCTGTGGAGATAGGTTAGACTTTTCTTTGTCTGGGTTCGATCCCAAACAAATATATGACTTTTTTTGTGGATAAGAAGCCGGTGCTTTGACAAACAAGGGAAAACCTGAAAAATCAGTACACTTTTAGCGAGTTACTGAATGTGGTATAAACTAATAACTACGCATCTAATCTGTCTTTAAATAATTTATCTTAGAATATAAGTTTTCGGAGACTGTGCGTCTTTAGAAACTAGCGCCACAATGTCGTAGTGGACAAAAATATATTACATCCGTAATGGCTTAGCACTACCATAGAGAACAAATGGAATTTGTTTTAGGGTCGGTTAGCAAAATGCGCCCCCTATTGCTTGCATTGGTGGTTCAGTGGTAGAATTCTCGCCTGCCACGCGGGAGGCCCGGGTTCGATTCCCGGCCAATGCATCGCTGCTTTTGTGAATTAGGAATCGATGCTCTCTCCAAGTGCTTGCCATAAACATCACAAACCGTTTTCGGAGATTGCGTATCTTTAGAAACTAGCGCCACAAGGTCTTAGCGGGCAAAAATATATTACATCCATAGTGATTTAGCGCTACCACAGATAATGAATGAGTTCTTTTTTAGGGCCGATTACCTAAATGCACCTCCCCATTTATTCTCAATGGTAGTGCTAAACCAGGGTTCTTCAAATCTGGACCTCGATTCCAAATCCAGGTCCCACAATCGAAATTAAAACAAGGATCCCTCTTTATCACTGCAGCTGAATCAATAGCCATTTTAATGATAACCCCGGATATCTAAAAACTAAATGTATTTGATTAAATAAAATCAAAATTTCAGGTGGCACTACTCTAACTCTTAAAAAACAAATTCCCAAGGTGCTACATTAAATTAGTTTTTTTTTTCCCCCTAATGTATCCAGACTACGACCGTCTGAAGAAGTGTTACCGGATGGCTTCACACAGCAGTATGCCGACAGAAGCATATAAAATAAAATCTGTTGTCAAGTACCTTGGTATTTAACTTACAAAAAATGCTAATGTTAGTGATTGAGAAATTAAGAATTTCATACCTAATATATTTAAAATGTGATTCTTATACAGTTTTCCTTATTTTAAATAAATGTGAAACATACAAAATGAATAATATGAAAAAAAACTAGAACCGCCAAAAAATGTAATTAAGAAAATTCTTTGAAAAGGTCATAATGGAAAATGGTAAAAGGGAACAATATATTGTATTGGACAACGTCACCTTCCTCTCAGCCCTCAAAAAAGTCAATCTTGCTGGAAAGAAGATTTTTTTTAAATGGATGCTCAAATACTTTCTAATTAATATAATAAACCGTAGAACAACAACAGAAAATACAATTGCATTTCTGAAATAGCCGATCAGAACATTTTTTTTCTGGTTGCCACAAACACGAAATGTTCGAGTTTCATGTGCATTATATGGTTGCATAAAGCGAAAAGAATTCTGCCAGCTTCATACCTATTTACACACATTCCCCTATGGAAGCCCGTTTCCGTCAGCTTAAACAGATACATCAAATAAATGTCAGAAAAAAGTTTACTGAGTTTCTAACATATTGCTCCTAAGGCAAATTTGAGCCAAATTTCACATAGGTTGAATGCATAACACAAATCTAAAGGATTTTTCAGTCCCCCCTCCAACACGAAATTGATTTTTTTACTTCGAAAAACGCTTCGTTATAACCATGACAACAGTCCAATCGCTTCGAAGGCTGGCGTTCGCAGCGTCACCTGCCACGTGACAATCGTGACGCGGGCTGTTCTTTCCTCTCTCGCTCCCGCATATTGTCGGTTGCTGAGCTTTCGGCTTGCGTAGTTTTTTCTTCGTGGTTTATATACCATACGTGTTAGCCATGGCTGCGGCCCCGGTACCTGTAAGGAAACGGCTCCTCAAAGACGAAGACATGACCAAAGTGGAATTCGAGACGAGCGAAGAGGTCGATGTTACCCCGACGTTTGACACGATGGGCCTGCGAGAGGACCTGCTCCGCGGGATATACGGCTACGGTGAGCTTCGTTAGCTACGCGCGTTAGCTAGGCCTGTCGCGGGAACCTGCAAGCTTCGGGTATCGGTCATTCCAGTTAACGATAGAGCTCGTTGGCTTTGGCCTTGGTTAAAAGTTGAATTGGTTGAATTAGTACGGATAATGTAATTAGCTTCTTGGCTAAAGGGTAAAAATGGCGTCCAGCGTGAACCCAATGCGGTTGCGTGACCAATATAGCGAATGTAGTTTTCTGTGGTCTTTTTGTAACGTGGGTAGTTCCGTGGCTTGTATCCGTACTCTGTTCTCACTCCCAAACACAATTAACTTACGGATCCTGTAATATGACTAACGGGCTAATGCTTGCGATCCTCTGTTCCGGCTAGATCGGCCGAAACACCAAACATTTTCCGGTGCTCGTCGGTTCCAGCGAGATTGCGTGTTTTGAGTTAATGAGGACTGTATGGTTTTCCTGAATCAGCCATAGTGAGATTTGTCTGAATTCGCGATTCTTTCCAGGCTTTGAGAAGCCGTCTGCTATCCAGCAGCGTGCCATCAAACAGATCATCAAAGGCAGAGACGTGATCGCTCAGTAAGTTACTCTGCTACATCTTCCACGAAATCATGGTATATGCAGGTTTTACACGCGTGCAATATTTACAGTGCTGCCGATTCATCATTTCAGATCTCAGTCTGGCACAGGAAAGACGGCCACGTTTTGTGTTTCGGTGCTTCAGTGCTTGGACATTCAGGTAAGGCTGGTGTATTTATGCAGTACATTATACACTGGAGGTTAGAGTCATACCCATAGACAGAAGGCTCTAATGCAGGCATTCATTTGGATTCGAACGAAAAATCTGTCAATATTTACAAATGATTGATTCCATATTTTTTTTGTTGTTGGGGTTACTTTCTGAATTAAATGTCTCCATAAGTATACGTACATTATATACATTTATCACAGGTCCGGGAAACCCAAGCTCTGATTTTGGCACCAACCAGAGAGCTGGCCGGGCAAATCCAGAAGGTATGTCTGTAACTAAATTGCTAGTCTTGAAATCAGATCCTTTATTAAATTAATACCTAAATTAAATACTTTGATTACTAAGACTAACAATGTCGCTCTGATGGCAGCAATGCAGTCCTCCATCCCATTATCATCACACACGAAAGCAGGCGGTTCACTTCCCTGATCTCTCTTCCCAGGTGCTTCTGGCCCTCGGTGACTTCATGAATGTGCAGTGTCACGCCTGCATCGGCGGCACCAATGTGGGGGAGGACATCAGGAAGCTGGACTACGGGCAGCACGTGGTGGCCGGGACCCCGGGCCGTGTGTTCGGTGAGGGGGCCTTCGCTAAGCAGCCGGTGCTGTGACCGCGGGGCTCCTTCCGTCCGCTGACTCCCGCGTTTTCTCCTCAGACATGATCCGCAGGCGCAGTCTGAGGACTCGGGCCATCAAGATGCTGGTTCTGGACGAGGCGGACGAGATGCTGAACAAAGGTACGGCTCTCCGACGCGACCCTGACCGTCGCCAGCCCGTCCGCCGCTCCGTCTTTCTTTCCGAACTTCAACCACGTTCCCCGCAGGGTTCAAGGAGCAGATCTACGACGTGTACCGCTACCTGCCCCCCGCCACGCAGGTGTGCCTCATCAGCGCCACGCTGCCCCACGAAATCCTAGAGATGACCAACAAGTTCATGACCGACCCCATCCGCATCCTGGTGAAGCGGTATGTGCCCGTCCAGTAGTCAGTCCGCCCTGGTGTCCAGTCAGTCCATCAGAGCAGCCCGTGTCATTGTAAAGTCTGATCTGGACTGGTTGTGATGGACCACAGTACTTATCATCTTGGGCATAGCATGACCTTTGCTCTCCCAGTTTGACACTCTCTCACCCGTGTGCCTTCAGTGACGAGTTGACACTGGAAGGGATCAAGCAGTTCTTTGTGGCCGTGGAACGGGAAGAGTGGAAGTTCGACACGCTCTGCGATCTCTACGATACGCTGACCATCACGCAGGCCGTCATCTTCTGCAACACCAAGAGGAAGGTCGGTTTGCGAGCGCAGCATTTACGTGAAATGAGATGCGCTGGGTTTACAGATCTTGGAAGTGCTGCAGTGTCTTTAATTACCCCAGAATGGGGGTTCAAGACCACTGCATGACCTTGGTCTTTCTGTGCAGGTGGACTGGCTCACTGAGAAGATGAGAGAGGCCAATTTCACGGTATCCTCCATGCATGGAGACATGCCTCAGAAAGAGAGAGACTCCATCATGAAGGAGTTCAGATCTGGAGCCAGGTGAGTCATTGAGTAATTTCTGTGGTTTTATTGATAACACAATGTGATTGATGTATAATTGGATGTGTGTATCATCAGTGTAATGGCTTTAAAGAGCAAGATGATTGTTTAGCGTTACACTGATACACTTAGAATGTACACTTAGAATAACAGGACTGGTCTGCATATTGGCAAAATAACCTCCGGGAGGATGACCTTGGTTAACCCCTCATGACCCCTCGTGGGTTGTCTATCTCTCGCAGCCGTGTCCTCATCTCCACAGACGTGTGGGCCAGAGGTTTGGATGTCCCACAGGTGTCTCTAATCATCAACTACGACCTACCCAACAACAGAGAGTTGTATATTCACAGGTACCCCATCCATATGGTTGTTGAGCAGCTCCTATGTTTGGAGGTTTATATACCTTGCGAGGTTCACAGCCTTCATTAAGTGTGCTGTTTTCAGCTGCCCTTTTTGTCTCCCTCCGCTCTCCGCAGAATCGGCCGTTCAGGTCGCTATGGCCGCAAAGGTGTCGCCATTAACTTTGTGAAGAACGATGACATCCGCATCCTCCGTGATATTGAGCAGTACTACTCCACGCAGATCGACGAGATGCCCATGAATGGTAACGAGCCGTACTCACATTCTACGCAATCCGCTCCCTATTGACATGATTGTGGAGCCCTTTGAGTGGATGTTTCTTACTGATTCGGAATACTTGGATGTGTATTTGGTATTTTAACAATTTAACTTGTCAAGTAGCATTTCTGAAGTAAATTTTGAAGGGCAGTGCCTGCTTGCCAATTGACAGTGCTTAATGGGGTTAGTATAGCAGACTGGGGATGTTGTATGGGTGTGTGTATTGAGTTTCATTCGGTGTTTGGTTAAACTTTGGGAGTATTTTACAGCCATTGGTCACTGATTACCTGATTCTTTGTTTTTTGCCTTCCTTTAGTTGCTGATCTCATCTAGAGGAAAACAACGGGAGCTGTGAAGATTTGATTTTTAACTTCCCCCCCACTCATATTTAAACTTTTCTTCTTTTACAAGTTAAGTTTAACTTACTTTTACGAGTTTGCTTTGGCAGAACCACCCTTTTTTTGCTTACTTAGTATGATGTTATAGCTTAAGTAATTTTTGTAAATAAAATGGTACACACTTCACCTTCTGAATGCTTACTGTGATTTGTGTTGTGCAGTAATAGTGTTTGCAGGGTTACATTTCATTCCATGGAGACCATTTTGCATTCTCCAACCAATCCCCACGAGGGCGCTATTGCTCTGCATGCATCATACAGGACAGACTTTATGCAGATCAACACCACCAGCTTGAATGGGTCCAGACCACATACATAGTACATATACAGTGATCCCCCAGTATATCGTGGATTTTTCTCCAAAGCGTCACAGTTCTCTGTGAATTGCGTACCTTGCTTGTGATCCGATTGTTTTCGCCTCGTTTTAAGCCCTACGATGGCTCCCAAGCGTCCTGCAGCTTCTAAGCCTTCTGACAGTAGTGAGCCTAAGCGCCAGCGCCATTCAGAAGAAGGTAAAACTGGATATGTTTCAGGAAGGAAAGCGTTCTGCCGACGTCGCTCGCCATTGTGGCTTGAATGAACGGACGGTACGATACATCAAGAAGGATGAAAAGAATATATGAGCCGTATGTCTTTTTATTTTTATATATTCTATTATGTATAGAGAGGTGTGTGGGTGTATATATATATATATATATCAATGTATGGTAACATATATATATGCCAAATATATATCTATAGGTTTCCATACATTGAGATATATATATATATATATAGGGGTTTCCCAGAGGGTGTAGGGGTTTCCATACATTGATTTTTGGCAGCCCAGTCTGATAATCTGAACTTATCATTCTGAATTTCTGAATGTTTCACAATATTTTGGGAACGGTTAGCCATTAGCCACCGTAATGTATACAGTATTAGATCTCAGTGGTATATGTACGTCTCACTTCATTGTCATTTATTTCTCAATCGATTTGAGTTTAATAGTTAGATATTCAACTAAAAACTACATATACATTTTTAAAACCAGTAAGCTGGGAAACACTTACAGGACTACTAAAAATATTGTACTTGTGTCACACGGTCAAATACGCTGTGGAATACGAGGTGCATCATGGTTGATGGGTCAAAACAAGCTTTGTGTGGAAATGGGTTTTGTCCACGTCGGATTTCGCAAACAAAATCTATCGCAATTTGCAAACTTTGCGCAGGTACAGTTTATATAACCGGTAGCAACACAATCAACCGTTTTAAACACTGTGGGGCTGCATCACAATGCAAGATTGGTTGGTTAGTAAATAATGCGTCAGGTTTAAGGTACCCAACTTTAAACTAAATACTTTCACATACGATTAGCCCATACCATCTTAAATTATACGTGTAAGTATGAACACATCGTCCTCAATCTCCCACGGCACCAAACAAACAAACACTTCTTACTGAAGCAAAAATTGAAAATCTTATTTATTGATCCATTGTTTGTATTTCGTATAAGCAGAGCTCAGAAGTGTGCAGTCATTGACTAAAGTGATAAATATTTATTCATACATTAAACTTTTGAAACTATAAAAAAATTAAGCACTTTTGCCACGATGAATGAAGTTTTTTTTTTAATATACGTTAAGTATTTTACATACCTTTTATTATGCTATGAGCAGTGTTTCTTTTAAGGACAGACTTGTTGGCTAACATAACTACATACATTCCAACAAGATCACAACCAAAAGTAAAAAAATCTGTTTTATGCAACAGCTTCCCTGGAGGGAACTACTCCAAAAACACTCAGAATAACCAATTTAGTTAAATTTGCAGAGCCATTTTACCTTAAAAAGGTTTTTAAAAAATCTTTTGCTTGCAGAATTCATTAAGTTCATTAGGGTTTAAAAAAAAAAAAAGAAAAAGTTTAATTTGCCAATTAAATTAAAGACAATTGGAATCGGCTACGATCAGTATTAGCAGGTCAGGCTTAGAGAGGAAGTGGGTAGGCCAGTCACTCACTCCGCCTTATTTTAGGAGCTCAGCGTTTACGTGTGATGTCACTGGAAGACATTGAATGAGCAACAGGCACAGAGGCGAGTACTAAGCTTGAGGGTTAAAGGAAAATTCCCTACCTGCTGCTGCCCCACCTGACACGACATTAAGGAAAAATCAATGGCTATCAAACAATGACCATTTTAGAGTGACTCTTGAACATTTTAAACGGCTTTCAGATCTCATCCCCCTCCCAAAATATAAACATTCATATACTGGTGCACAGACTTTGAATGTAGTAGTTTTAATCTTGTATTGAAAAATAAATTACAGAAAATACCTTTAAATTGCAACAGAAGACAGACTAACAATCCAAAAATGTTTTGCATGAAGGGGTGGAATCGCGGTGCTCAAAAGGCAGGTTCTATTTTTTTTTATTATTTAAACAAATATACTTAAAAAGAAAACAAAACAAAAAAACAAAACCCAACCTGACGTACACAACCACGGAACATTCCCTGACAAACTGGTCTTCAGCCTAGCATTGATTCACTGCTCCACTGCAAAGGCTACAAAACTGATCTCGTATACATGCTGTTCGATCGGACTTAAAAAAAAAGAAATTACCATCTAAACTGTACAAAATTGCGCTGAGATTTTTGGATGGAATTCCAAACATGAAAAGGATTGGCAGAAATGAGCATAAGTACTAATACATTACAGAAAGAAACATTTTGAACAGTTTTGATCATTTTAGGGTAGATATGTAGGCTTAGGTGGGAAAGGCAAGACATTGTACAGTTCAGATTCCCTCTGGCTACGACCACTTAATTTACTTGTGTGCGTGCACGGTGTAAATCTGCTAGCATGCAATGATTAATACTGGCACAGGGATACTACAGGATTACAGTTCGTGTAAAACCACAGTGGCTCATTCACTTCTCTGCTTCTAAGTGGTAACCGTCGCCGACACCAGTGTTGCCACGGAGACTGTAGAGTGACGGGGCCACTAGATGGGGCAGTCAAGCTGCTGCATTTCCCTGAAATTCCATTGAACATAATCAAAGAAACAAACCCATGGTGGAACATGAGGATGGTAGGGGAGGAGCCTTAAAACAGCCTACAATTCCTAAACTGCCTAAGGGCTGGGCAGGAATACTGGACTGCAAGACATCACATTTGACAGGGTAAAGGAGCTGGGGTGGGGCGGGTGATGACTCCCTTCCGGTACTCAGTGATTGGAAGCCAGGTGAGCTATATCTACAGTAAAAGTGTAAACTTTGGTTTGCAGGTCCTCAGTTCGTGACGAGCACTCCGAGCGCCCAATCAGGTGGCCTTTAACTTGGTGTGCTGGGTCACCTGCTCAGTCAGACTGGCCTTGATGGAGTTTGCCACAGTCTGCCTAATGTTATCCTCCATAAAGTGATCGCTCAGGGGCTTCAACACCTGTAGAGATGATGTGAGAGACGGGGAGACAGGGAATGAGAGGCAGGCAGGACGCGGGGCCAGCTGGGAATGTAGAAATTAAAACAAACGTAAACACAAATACCGCAATGCGGAAGCAAACGTCGGCAACTGAAAAGATGCAGAAATGCCACTAGGCAAACAGGCCGCCCCGCCCCCAAACACCCCCCCTTGCATAACAGGAAAAGAAAACCTCTGAGGAATGCCAACCTGTTCTGTACCTGGGAGTGACCCAGGCACATGTTAGATTTAATAGCGGCCAGCACGGATAGTAAATGAAAATAAAAAACAGAAACTAAAACAGAGTACAGATGATGCTATTTCCTCTTCTTGATATTGTTGTTTGAGGACAGTCTCTTTCTCTGTGCCGATACAAAAGAGTTTCCCTTGACGCGACTCCTCGCCACCTCAAATAGTTTGGAAAAGACCTAAAACAGGGAATTTTAGTAGGTTAGCAGGACAGCGAACACAAAGGGGAAG
>JAABNY020000040.1:16955607-16976410 GCA_015164015.2 Brevimyrus niger | reverse complement strand
AGATGTTCATGGCCTAATAGGCCTTATATATGTATCCCCACCATTGTTAGTTAAGGCCTTATAGGTTAGTCCCCACACTAAGTAGTGTTTATGTGCAGCAGTGAAGAGAATAGTTTTTTTTATTGTTCAAACACACATCGAACAGTTAAGCCAAGAATATAGTAGATAGGAGGACGGGTTGCCTTTATTGTACAGGTAGCGAGTAGAAGTAAAGTCAATATTGGAATGTGGGACCTTGTTTTTTTATGAGAGAAAGAGGCCACAAACAGGAAAGAGCGAATGTTGGGTTAAAGTGATTGGTGATGTTGATGCAGTGCAAGCATTCGGAGAAAGCACCGACTCCTAATCCACGGAAAAATGGAGATGCATTGGCCGGGAATCGAACCCGGGCCTCCCGCGTGGCAGGCGAGAATTCTACCACTGAACCACCAATGCAAGCGATAGGGGGCGCATTTAGCAAAACGTTCACAAACCGTTTCCCATTCATTCTCTATGGTAGTGCTAAACCACTACGGATGTAATATATTTTTGGCCACTACGACAATGTGGCGCTGTTCCGAGATTTTAAAAACCTTATCATCGGAAGAGTAGTTACACGCATGACGTTTGTATCCCAGGCACTTCCGAAGCATTATCTGTTATTTCTCCAGAATATTACGTAAAGCAATGAGAACTAGTTTTCAGTTAATTTACCCGGTAAAATGAAGTTTAAATAAATTATATAAATGCTCTAATAGTACACGTAAATTAGTGGTTTATTTATTGTTAGTTACTGTAATTTTGCACTGTTTTATTTGGCTAATCGTCCACTCCGTGAAGAAGGCAATCAAGTAAGAACTGCATTGTAGTATGAGTCATTTCTTGGCGCATAGAATTTATGTTAGGTCAGCTTTCGCGGTTCGACTTCTAATATTCAGATCGAGTTCTAGGTCAAACTGATTTGTTCGACTTTCAAGAAATTCGAGCTCTAGTGAGTTTTATAACCGAGGTACCACTGTATATGTAATCTGTGTTTATGCGTATTCTAGCTTTTTGATTTGTTTCTAACTGAATGTAAGCAAAACCTTGATATTACACCTCATAAATGTCCCTCACTATATTTATGCCTAGATCATAATAACTGCTAACCTGTTTCACGAATACAATTGAATTTCAAAATAATAATGATTGCCAAACTACTGGCTCAAACCAACAAGCCCCGATTCTTTCCGGTGGGGGGGGGGTAATAGTTTTTTTCTCTTGCTCTGAACAATGACACGGCGGTCACGTGACTGATTTTTTGAAACATTTCGTAAACTCCGTATCATCGAGACCAGAAGTTTCGGACGTCTTCGGAACTGATCGGTCCTGGGTACCGGAATTACCATCAGTAGAATCTGGCACCTTGTTTTTGCATGGGACAGATACAAGCCCACAAACAGGAAACAGTGAAGGTTAGGTTGAAACGGTTTGTGGTGTTGCTGGCCTTACTATAGTGCAAGCATTTAGAGAGAGCATCGACTCTTAATTCACGAAAAAAATGGGAATGCATTGGCCGGGAATCGAACCCGGGCCTCCCGCGTGGCAGGCGAGAATTCTACCACTGAACCACCAATGCAAGCGGTAGAGGGCGCATTTAGCAAAACGCCCCTAAACCGTTTTCCATTTATTCTCTATGGTAGTGCTAAACCACTACGGATGTAATATACTTTTGGTCACTTCGACTCTGTGGTACTGTTCAGATATTCGAAAGACGCGCAGTTTCTAAAAACTTTTATTCTGGGGACAAAATTCTGTGAAGACAGGACGAGTGACCAGCTTGCAGCCATGTCACTTGTTTGATGAGAGATAATGACCGGCTTTTGTCTCTCATACTTGTTTGATCAGGTGTGGATTCTGAAAGTAATTTTGTGTTACCAATAAGGTATCATCGCTAACTCGGATTCTTTTCTACACACTGCTGTTTTTTTGCAACTTAATTATGCCATCTAACACGATTGGTTCTGCGTCATAAGAATATTCCGATATGTTGGGTGAGATTATTTAAGTGATACATCAATAATCCTTGTGGGGGATATTAATGATAAACAAACTTTGACAAACCAGTGAATACCTGACAAATCAGTACACTTTTAGTGAGTTCCTTGCAATATAGTATAGTCATTTACCATCTTCAAAGTAGCAGCATTCATTGAATACATTTGGTAAAAACTACAAAATCTAATTTTAAATTTACAGTTACTTTTCACATATCTCACATTTGATCATTTACGCAGTACATCAGCAGCCCTTTGTAAGATATCATTAGATATATAATCTGCTTATCCTACTGGGTCGCGGGGGGATCGGAGCCTATCCTTTAAGGAACAACCCTGGACGGGGGGGGCAGCCTATCGCAGGGCACACTCCTGTGTATCCACATGACACCCATGGTCAATTTATCAACTCCAATTAGCCTCAGCACGTGTTTGGACTGTGGGGGGAAACTAAAGTACCCACGACGGTACAGGGAGAACATGCAAACTCCACATACATGTAACTCAGGCCGAGACTCGAACCCAGGTCCCAGAGGTATGAGGCAACATAATGTGCTAACCACTGCACCACCATGCTTCCCAATAAAGGAAATCCCCGAAATTACCTGGTGTAGTAATTTATTATGTTCAGAGTAGCAGCATTTATCCAATTAATCTGGTATTAAGTACTTTTAAATTTACGACTAATTAAATTTTATTTTATTTGCAATAATTTCCACTCACATATCTCATATTTTATAATACCTCAAGGCGGATTCGAACCGTATCTCTCTTTGAATTTGAACAGCACAGATGAAGCAAAAACAGCTTTAATCTGATTGGCTGTTTTTCTGTTACAGCTATTCGCAATGGGCGCGAACTCGGGCGGCGAGAATAGTTTAGCTAAACGGCCCTAAACCGTTTCCCATTCATTCTCTATGGTAGTGCTGAACCACTACGGATGTAATATATTTTTGGCCACTACGACATTGTGGCACTGTTCCGAGATTTTAAAGACTCAAAGTTTCTAAAACCTTTTATTCTAGGGACAAACTTCTGTGGAGACGAAAAGAGTCACCAGCTTCTCGCTTCGGTTATTTGCACTTAGTGTTTATCTATCAAAGGTAAGACACGCTGATTGGGATAAATGTAAAACTACAGGATAAATGTAAAACTACAGGATAAATGTGCCGTTATGTCGCCAGGTGTTTTCATAACACCCGCATATGGTAACATTAAAGATCGCAACTGTTTAACGTATTCGATGAGAGATATCTGACCGACTTTTGTATCTTATCCATGTTAGCTTTAATGATTTAAAAAATAATAATTAATCTTGTTTGCAATACTTTCCACTTAGGTATCTCATACTTTATAATACCCCAAGGTGTATTCTAACCGTGTCTCTTGTGGAATTTAAACAGCACAAATGAAGCAAGAAAATCTTCCCTCTGACTGGCTGTTTTTTGTTAAAACTATTCGCAAGCTGCCCCCGCATAACTCGAGCGCGGAGAGTAGTTTAGGGTAAACGGCCCTAAACAATTTCCCATTCGTTCCGTATGGTAGTGCTAAAGCTCTACGGATGTAGTATATTTTTGGCCACTAAGGTATTCTAGCGCTACGCCATTGTGGCGCTAGTTTCTAAAGACGTGCAGTCTCTTTTCGCTCATTTCATATGAGTGAACTGACTGGTTTTTCTCTCTCTCTCTTGGTCAGGGTTAGATTCCCGGCCAATGTATCACTCTTTTTGTGGATTAGGAGCCGGTAGTTTTTCATAATATTTTTATCCATGGTTTTCTTTCCCCCCAAACTTTACTCATACTAACCAATTAGTGGCAGAGTTTGGGAAAATGCACTGAATTATTTCTTGCACTTTAGATCAATAGCAGTGCTTCTTAGTCGCCCGCAGAACGCGATTGTCTGTATTGCAGTATGCCCTAGCTACAGGCAGACACACGGTCCCCCGTTTGATCAGGTTTTGTTGTTTTTGAAGGGAAGTTTATCCTTGTTGATGAGTGATTGCTTGTCATTGCAGTTATGGTGGTTGGTGGTGTGGATGCAAAGCATTCGGAGAAAACACCGACTCATAATCGAGGGATAAAAGGGGTTGCATTGGCCGGGAATCGAACCCGGGCCTCCCGCGTGGCAGGCGAGAATTCTACCACTGAACCACCAATGCAAGCGATAGGGGGCGCATTTAGCAAAACGGCCCTAAACCGTTTCCCATTCATTTTCTATGGTAGTGCTAAACCACTACGGATGTAATATATTTTTGGCCACTACGACATTGTGGCGCTGTTCCGAGATTTTATAGACGCAAAGTTTCTAAAACCTTTTATTCTAGGGACAAACTTCTGTAGAGACGAGACGAGTTACCAGCTTCCCGCTTCGGTTATTTGCAGTTAGTGTTTATCTGTCAAAGGTAAGACACGTTGATTGGGATAAATGTAAAACTACAGGATATATTTGAAGTTATGTCACCAGGTGTTTTCCTAACACTCGCATATGGTAACATTAAAGATCTGAACTCTTTCACTTGTTTGATGAGAGATAACTGACTGACTTCTGTCTCATAAATGTTTTGCTGTGATTAATGAATTACAAAATAACAATAATGAATTAACATGACCGTTATTTGATACTGCACATGGTTTTCAAGTTGTTATATGATAAAATCTTGTCCTGACAGAAATTTTGTGTCACCAATTGGCTAACATTAAAATAAATCTTGTCAGACTAACAAACTTGTGTTGATCATTGACCTGAGCATTGCTGGATTGGTAGATAATTGTCTGTCTGACCAAATGGTTTTTGATGTTTTATTTTGTTTTGTTTTAGTTATTTTAAAACATACAACATTATAAACAGGTATGTGTTTGTGTGTGTGTGTGTGTATATATATATATATATATATATATAGCCATGTTTATTATTCATTATGACTGCCTTATGAAGCTCTCATCTATAATGCTTGGTAGATACCTTTATAATACAGGACAAAGCATCCTTAATGCTTATACCAACCATTACAATGCATTATTAAGGAATCTATAGTGCATTCATAATGCATAACACACATGGCCATATTTATAGCCTTGTATATAATACTTATTATTATTCATATATATTATTATTTCTTATGAATGTGTTTATAAATCACTAAAGCAATTGCCTTAAGTAAAGTGTTAACTGATTTTTGTTTATAAATGTACATTTTTTTCTCGAGGGGATCTCTAACCCCAAAATGGCCTTAGATGAATTTGCAAAAACAGAATTCTTCCAGAAGGAGCTGGAGCCTGTCAAGAAACGGGTGGAGGAGAATATGGAGAAAAAGAGGAAAAGGCCAGACTCACGAGAAGCAGGCCGCCTTTGCTGATTATGCCGCATGAACCTGAAACGGGACCCAAACAGCCCACACATCCACACCGGCTTCCCTGGAGTGGCAGGGAAACGCATTTAATGCCCATCTAAAGTGTACTCTGTATACCGAGATAAGCGCATGGCCGAGGAGATTAACTGGAGGGAGTCTCAGGTGTCTCCCTACATTGAGGCAGAGAGACAAAGATAGGTAAACCTAATCATTTTAATGTTATATCTGAATGCTGGCTTTAAATGTTCCATGTTATTTCGATAAGGCCTCTCCTTATGAATATAGTCCATGCTTTTACGTTTATGTAAAACACTAAAATACATTAAAAATGCTATATATTTGTGTAGAGGTACTTTCATCTTCAAGATCTTCCTGTTTGATATTTTTTGTTTGTTATACATGTGACTGTTTGTTTTATGTTATATTGGTGATTAAGACTGTGTTACACTGACCTTGATGCATGGCTGAAAGCCTGTCATGCTCTACTTACACTGTTAACAGGCACTCTATGCGTCGATACTGCATACATATCATCTTCTGGCCCCCTGCCCCCCATAGCTGTTAAGGCAGGGGCATGTGATCTAGTAACATATATCACCAGGGTCATGTGAATCCTGGGGTCTACATGACTGTGAAAATGCCAGTCCTGAAAACGCTAATGTTTATAATGACTATAGGTTAGCACATAGAAATTACGATTGGCTTTTGTGATGGTACAACAGAGGTGTAGTCTTTATTTTTTAGATGGATATATATATATATATACTGATACAAATGTAAACTATGATGACAGTAATATATGACATTATACATCCACATTTTCTATGTTCATTTATGATTAATACTGTATTATACTGTCATATGAGAAATGGACCCATAATATCGGTTATAGTTCTTCAAGAACTCAATTCTATATATTTATTAATGTACATTTTATAGTTTGTGCCTTTATTTACAGTTTTTACAAAGAAGTAAACAACATGTAGATTTACATTTTGCTAAAGAAATTTCAATAATGGAATGCAGTCACACATCATGACGACCCGTTGGAGCATCTACTGCAGGGCCCCAGCTTAGAGTGGCTGTAAAAACACAAGAGTTACAAACAAAGGTTCACTTTGGCCTAAACAAGGCAAAGGTTAGCACTGCATTATCCAGTGTTTCTGAATCTACATTTTGCTGCAGACAAGATTTTTAGGAAGTGAAATTCTTAGGAAGGAAATGTATTTTTTGTAAAGGTGTCATTGCTGCATGGATAAATGTATGTTCATCTCACACAAAAATGTATTATATCATGAGATTCACCTTTTAAAACAACATAACTGAAATTAAATTATGAAGTCATCCTAAATGCTGATAATTTAATTATGTGCAGATACAATTTGACAATATGCAATATGGGATTCTGAATATCACGGAAGATTTAGTGAAACAAACTGTCAAGTTATGCATAGAGGACAAAGAAGGTTATCAAAAACATCCAGCAGTGGACCAGTGACAGCTTTGCAACTGCAGCATTGTTTTGAAACCACAGACTGGGAAAAACCTCCTTTCCACCTCCAGCAACATCAACAAGCAGGTGGACACAGTGTCCTCATACATCACCTTCTATGTGGACAGTATCATCCCCACCAAGAAGGTTACCATCTTCCCAAACAATAAGCCCTGGATTACTAAAGAACTGAAAGAAATCCTAAATTAAAAGAAGAGGACATTCTTCACCGGCTGAGTCTGAGGAGAAGGAGGTAAACAGGGAGGATTAGCATGCCATAAAGGAAGCCAAGCTAAGATACAAAAAGAAGGTGGAGAAATTTGCACAGGGAAGCCTCCACTCAGCTTGGTAGGGGATGAAGAACATGGCCACTGTGAACACCTTCTCCACCATCCCCAGGTACATCCAGGTGGCAGGTCATCAGCCCTCCCCAACAACCTCAACTTCTTCACTAGGTTCAAGACTGACAACACCTCCCATCTCAAAGACATAGTCTCCTCCCTCACGCCCGCAGGAACAAGGAGGAGGTGTTGAGCGCCCTCAAAAGGACAGAGGTGAACACAGCACCCGACCCAGACAACATCAGTGTCCAGGTCCTGCAGTGCTGTGCAGAGCAGTTGGGGGGCCTGTTTCAGTGGCTGTTTCAGAGATCAATGGACAGCAGCACAGTCCCCCAGCTGCTCACATTCCACTGTGGTCCCCACTCCGGAAAAGCCCTCAGTTAAGGCCATGAAAGATTTCTTACTTTACCTGCAATGAAGGCCATGGAGAGGGTCATTCAGGTTCATATCGTCACGGTAAATGACCCACTTATGGACCCTCTCCAGCTCACATGCCGGCCAGGCAGGGGGGTTGACGATGCAAAAATGTTCATCATGGACCAAGTACAGAAGCATCTGGAACTCCCCAACACCTCAGCTAGACTCCTGTTTGCAGATACCTCATCTGCATTCAGCGCTTTGCAACCACGCATCCAGGCAGAGAAACTTTCCACCCGCTTCCACCTGGGCGACCAGCTCACTCCGCAGATCATCAACTTTCTGAGCAATAGGATGCAGAGAGTGCTGGTCAACAACACTTTCTCTGATCTCTCTATCACCTCCACTGGCTTCCCCCCCCAAGGCTGCGTCCTGTCACCTCTTCTGTTCATCCCGTACACCGACGACTGCAGGTTCTCCCACCCAGACTGTCATCCAGTGAAGTGTCATCCAGTGAAGTGCTCTCTGGCTCCTCACATCAGCACAGCTCAGTGAGCTTGTGCAGTGGTGTGACAATGCCTCCCTGGAGCTAAAGATGGAGAAGACCAAGGACGACGGAGAGAAAGTGGAGGTGGTGGAGGAGTACAAATATCTGGGCACCATTTTCGGTTGCACCCTAAAGTTTGCCTCCAACACCGAGGACATTCTGAGAAGATGTCAGCAGCTGCAGCTTTGAGGTCAACAAGGTCATACTCAGAACCTTTTACTACTCCTTCATTGAGCATCCTCTGTTTTTCCATCACCTGCTGGTATCACTCCACCAGCCAGCAGCACACGACCTGCCTGCACAACATGGTGAAAGTCTGCTCTAAGATCATCGGCCTCCCGGTCAGAGCCCTTTCATCCCTGAGTGAGCAGCAAACTCTGAGAACCGCATGCAGGATTCAGCAGGACCCTCCCATGCTCTGTTCCCGGAGTTTGAATGTCTCTCCTCAGGACGACGACTCCGCTGTCCCAGCTGCAGGATGCAGCCCCCCCTTGCCCACTAACAATCCCTCCCTTTAAATATTTATTCATTTCTTATCTACCTAATTGACTGCAATTTTGCACAACATCTTACAAATACTGTTGCACTATTGTTCTTGTTCAACTGCCCTGTGTGCCTTTAATTGCCCCTCGGGAACAAATAAAGTTAGTTTGAATTTGAATTGAATTGAATAGGACTCCATGATAATCCAGGTCCTGGCAGTCCTCACTGATACATTACACACTAGCTTTACTTTGCCATGGCCCCTTGGATTGCATCAGTGTTTCTTAACCCTGTGCTTAGGGACCCCCAGACAGTCCATGATTTTGCTCAAAGATGTAGACCGTCTGGTAGGGAGCTGGGAGGGAGCAAAAAGGTAGACTGCCTGGGGGTCCCCGAGGGCCAGCTTGAGTAACCCTGGACTACATGCACATATTACATTGACCTACCACTGGAAGCCGACTGAGAAGCTCATCTACAGCCATATCATCCAAGGTGTCTTGGAAAGAAGGCTCACTTCTAGTGGATTCCTCTTGGAAGTTCGCAAGGTCATCTTGGCTGCTAGAGAGAGTCAAATAAGGTTATTCATGAAAAAAGTAAACATCTCTTGAAATTGATTAATCTAGATTTTTATTAATACATGAATGAAATAAACATAAAAAAAAACAAATACTGCTTTTATTAGCATTTTAGTACCATTCATAGATAACACACACAAGTTCCATTATAGCAAGGACTGAAATACCTGCTTTGTCATAACAGTGAACGTGACAGAGGGACTGGAGGATGGAATGAGCCAATTTATTTATACCCACAGAATAGTAGGAGACCCAAGCAACTCAAAAATGCACAATACTGTGAACCGTTGGAGGTCAAGCACACATAGAAAACTACTTCTTTCAATACTAGTGAATTGAATGGCCTGCCACCCCCCTAACGCACAGACACGCGCACATACACAATGGTAAGGGCATGATTTAAAACTAATAAGCTGACAGTGATTTGCTGACACACAGCGGTAACTTGGGTAAGAGTTAACATTTTTAGGTATGATAGATATGTAGATACTATTATTTACTAATTGCCTATAATGATCATACCTCCGTTTTCCTGCCAAAACAGAGTCCAGGTATTTCTTCACTGCCATCTGTTTCCGGAATCGACTGAAGTTGTCTGTGAAAACAGCGTCTGAATGACGCTTCACTGGTGATTCATCTTCCAGTAAGTCATCACTAAGAATGAGGAAAAAGACTATTATTGGTCTTTATATTTGTGCATATTCTAAGTGGACGTTAAAATATTAAATTTTAATTCAAGTTCAGTGAAACCTAATTGGTCCACATGGAGAAATTCTTTGACACACAGACGTGTTAGGAGGCCAGAGGAAGCTTAGCAGCCTTAAAGGGGTTAAGGGCCGTTCTGATGGGCCCATGGACGTTATTCTGCAGAAGTCAGGCTCATATTTTCTGATCACAGGCAAAGAGACTTAGCCTGTTAAGCCACACGCTGCCCCACCAATCCAACTTTATTTATCAAATGCACAGTAGTACATTAAACAGGAGCGGATACGGCCAATTAAATGAATTCGCTGACTGCTCCCTGTCGTAAAAGCAAAGTGGGAACCCAGAAAAGCTTTACCTGATACGTTTTCCAATCAGAGATTCGAGGTACCGTCTGGCTGACAGCTGTCCAAGAAGTTTGCTGTAGCCACTTGTAAATAAGCCATCTGCATGCCTTGTGGGTCTACAAACATATAAAACTGGCATTTATCAGTAACGTGGAACAATAACTTTGTTCCTCATCAAACCCTTTGAGGTTATATATTCTACATCTTCTACATATTTTCTATATCTGTTTGATAGGACCTACTTCTGCCTGCCGAACCACTTCAAGGGTAGGTGAGCTGTGTGATCAGAGAAGGCTCTTTGCAACCATTGTGGTACTGAGCTCTTATTTTTGCATGTGTGGCCTTCCTGTTAGCTTTAATGTGTCTGGTCATTCTCTAACCTCCCTCTTTAACAAGGTCTTCTCAGCAGCAGGATTGTCATTGACTGGACCTTTATTGTTCCATTATTTGTAAACTACTGTTAATTTGCAAGTGAACACTCCTGCAGGGTGGCTGTTTCTGAGATGCTGGGTTCTCAACATCTGGCACCAACATACACATCACGGTCGTTCTGGCGTCTGATCAGGCAGCTATTCTGAAGCTTAGCGGAACGGTAACTGGATTTCTTGAGCCCTATGTGACGTACATATGTCTCAGGTAGGTCTTTATTAAATGTAATATACATAGAGATTGTTTTTTATGTATTGTCTTCATTTATATATCGTCTTCACTGTATTCCTGTATGTCTAGTTGTGTATCATCTGTTTTTTCTTTATCTGCTGTACTATTGTTCCTTGTACCTGGTGTGCTTGAACAATTACACATTATTATGCATTTGCAAAAGTGTCAGTTAAGGTGTAAAAATGCAGTAAACACCTTTTAACTTAAAAAACTTTGTGTTAAGTCCGTGGTGATTGCCAGACACTCAATCCTCCTTACCTTATAGAGGAATACGCTCCTACTGCCGGCAGACTCACTGCCCCTGAGCAGAGCACACCCCACAGGAGCAGGGAAAGCATAAGGTGGGTGCTGGTACAGGCTGGCATACCTTCCAGTATAGATCTATCAAAATCAGGAAAGCAACTTCTTAATAAATGCATAAAAACTAATAAATACTCTCTGCAAATAATAAATAACGTTATCAGTGGCTTTATAACAATCTGATAATAAATCTAAAACGTAAATAACTGCAGATGTGCACATAAAACATCAAACCATTGTTCAGTGTGTGTAAACCTGAAATAAAAATGCAACTCAGTATAGATTGAAGTCTGAAAATAGTGAATGTCATGTTTGAACAATTTGATTGATGCATCTTTTCAATACTTTACAGAATTGTGGTTATATGGTAAACTGATAAAAAGACTAAAACCAGTAGCTCAAAACACAATGATGGACACAATAATACACACGCTAATAATACTAGAATAAAACAAGAATTGCCGACGTAGAGAGTGCAGCGTGTAGAGACAGGGTTTTAATACTTGCACTCCCTCTAATTTAACGAAAGTTGTAATTGGTTTACTGTATTTAGAAAATTTTACATTTAATTCAAAGTAAATAGCCAAGGTAACTTACGAATGCTTCCGTAGATATCCCAAAAGCGTACTGGACAGGACCGTTTACTGTCTGGGGCTCTTCCAATTCCTGGCCTTTTTTTTTGAAGACTTCTTAGACTTACTTGGCATCCGTGTCCACTCTTCTCCATTTTATACATCCGAATGCATTTCACCTCACAGGAAAGCAGTATGATTTCATTAGCATCTACACGTCATTTCAGGTCCCACTGGACGAAACGTGTTCGTCAGTGACTTGTTTTCTGAAACTGTTCTGGTGGTTCAATCTAATACAGGAATTATGTTGATTTTTCTTTCTTTCTTTTTCTTTTGCGTGATACTGACTCATCTAGGGCGTATAACTGCTTTCTAATCATTATTCTGGAACGAAATGGATGAGAATAACTTGGATTTATTACCCCCTGTACTGCATGTCATATTAACTATACTATATGGTAATTGTTTTAAATGCGCATTTGAAAATCGTTCCTATCCAGTTCGTAAAAGATCATCCACAAATTACTCTTCCACGGAAATAGCGTAAAAACGTTATCTACGTTATCTACGTTTAAATTAACACATCGAACCGATTTACGCGTGATTGAAATTTTACGAAATGTCTCTTACAAATTTGTAATGTTTATAATAATTTTACGAATTACTTAACTTTTGGCGTGTATTTGAAGAATTTAAGAAATACACTCTCCACAGTTCTACTACTTCCGAAATACTTGTTTCAATACGGATTTATATTTATATACCTTTAATGGACTATATATTGTGCAACCAGGGTCTGTCAGAGAAAAGGATAGAGCCAACGCACATGCGACATAGTGTACCTCCAATAGTATAAAATGTTCCTCAGAGTCAACTTATGTACCTTAAAAGTTCACTGAGTAGCATTCAGACCTATAAGGTCCATGCGATTGGAAAGAATAGTGCAAAACATTACATAATTAAAGGGATATGCGTTTTGTACTTTGTAAATTCAAGAAAATATCTTTACAGAAGAAGAGGATTGTCAACTTGATCTTGTAACTTTTAAATATCAGAATAACTTAAACATGATAAGCAACTCAAACTTTATTCAGACAGAAATTCACAAGGATTCACTAAAATTACAGAATCATTGAAATCTAAAACCCTGTGTGAACTGGAGCAAATTTAACAAGGACATGTTACAGTTCAATCATACATTCATATTGCAGGGGACAGGACAGGACATGAAATGAACTATTTCCAGGCAGGGTCACCCGTAAGGGGGACAAAGCGGAAGGAACTCAGACACCTGGGAAATGTAACAATCATTCAGGGTGAATAGTTATGTTTCAAGACTGGCATTGCTGGTACCAATACGAACCTAAATACCATTCGAAAAAAAAATAAGTGGTACTGCCCACTGAAAAACAGAAGGTGAGGAGACTCTTGAGCTGACTTTCGATTACCCGCATTACAATTGACCCAGATCAACAAACACTTGGTTAAAAGTTAAGCTAATGCAGAGGCTTTGCCCTGCATTAGATATCAACCAATTAAGCTAGTAGAGAAAATACATGTGTTCAGTTCACATTGTTCTATCAACATTTGCCATGAATTTGGGCTTTATTACATGACCTAGAATTCCCCTGATTCATGAAGTGCAATTGAATTATCCCTCAGCAGCTTTGGTGAGCAAAGTTGTTGACTGTCTTTATCACTGACATGGAGAAAAATTAGTTAAATCTACTGCTGAAGGGGTTGGTGTCCTTTGCTGAGCTATAGATGAAGCCTGGGACCAACATTCCGACCAGAGGTGTCATTTTCTAAAAGGTTGAGTCAAAGTCAAACTATCACATTTTCCTATGTGACACACCTCTAGATCGTTGTCAGACTGAGACCCTCAATCTGTGACACAGACAGAGCACTGGTGGACAGTATTGAATAGTGGGTGACTATTCTTACAAATAAAAATATGTTTTGTGTTCCTTGCTAGAATTGTATTATAAATTATGGTATAAGTTATATTAACATTACATTAAAAAAGGGTAGGATAAGGCATGCTGAAATACCAGGTCCTCAGCTGACAGGAATTCAATGGAGTGAATCTTTAAAAAAAGATGATGACTGATTTCCTTCCCTGATCTCACATGTGATCGTCATGCAGAATCATTTATCTCTCTGTATGAATGTCTGTTTCCTGTGTGACATTTCTTTAACCACAATTCGTTTGCCATGGCTTTGTGCTGCTGAATTTACGGGTATGCAACTATGCATACACGTTAATTTGAATATCATTTCAAAAACTGTCCTCATTTGAGTATCAGTATGATTTTTAATAGTGGTCGTGCCAATGTCCATTGAACTTAACGTTGTAAAGCTCTCACTGAATATTTTGTATGCACCTTGAGACACTACAGTCTGCCCTCATGCATTCGTGCTTCGCGAATTCACAGATCCGCGAAAATTTAATTCTACTGTTTTTATTCAATATTTTTAATGCATGTATGCATTTTTCTTCTCTCTTTTTCTGGTTAGTGCACACATAGCATTTTTACAACTTATTATTTCTGTGTGTCTTTACGTAATTTTTAATTGATTGAATACCTGCAAGAGAGTCTAGCTGCAGACGTCTGTAGAGTGGAGCTCCAACGGAAATACGTCTCCCCCACAGGAAACACGTGATCGTTAAGGGTGTACTCTGGTTAGGGTTAAGGTTAAGGATAGTTAAGTTAGTGTTTATTTGCTGTAACATAGAGTTGAGTCATGTGTTTTTTGTGGAGGTGACGTATTTCCGGTGGAGTTCCACTCTACAGGCGTCTGCAACTGGACCCTTCTCAATACCTGTACCCTGTACATACAGTACGTTTCCTTTACGTATTTTATTGAATTGTACCTTGGCTACGTATATGACTTCTGGCAATAAGTTTACAGTCCCGTTCGTTTACTCATTTTACCTTACTGTGAATGCAAAAGAAAATGGCAGCCAGTGCTGTGTTCTATGAATTATTAGGGGTAACATTAGTATACTGTAAATGTACTAGTGTGACAAATATCCGTTAGGCTATAATGTACTCTATTTTTACATCAAACATTTTTTTTAAGCTAAGTTTTAAATGAAATTAAATTGTTTTGGGAGCCTGACTGGGTCATATTTAAGGTTTAAACTATAGAAATATGCACATATTACCATTTTTAGTGACTACCAAACATGAGCAAATCCTCATTCACGACGGGTTCTGGAACCTGACCTCGCGAATGGCCAACGTCTGACTGTATATTGGAATAGAGGCTATACGATTCAGGAGGTATTCAGCTACTTAAAATATGATGACAGATTCAGTCCAGTTGAAAGTATTGTTCAAATAATATGTTTATAGTGCTTGCAGAAACTCCCATCTGTGTGTCAAGACCAAGATTAGGGACTACTGCTATCAAAGTATGTGTATGTGTACAGAAATTTAAAAACTTAGCAAAAGTTAGGAATCCTAATTAAGAATTAACCACAGCAGCAGAAATACTAAAGTGACTCCAGTAACTCATTAGAAGGTAGTATCATGTGTCTAAAAGAATCTATCTGCAACCATCCATTATCCAATATGTATGTAATTTGCACTGGTTTCAACTTTTCAAATTTTAAGGCATGCACCATTCAGAAGTAATGCCTCAGCCTCACGTTCAAAGCTATTTCATGTCCAATCAGTGGTCATTCTGAGCTTGATTATGCCACTAATGTGATTAGAAGAAAAATTAAATTAATTATACACAAACCCCAGGGAATACGGTCCCATAATTGAGGGTAATGATTTAGAACAGAAGCCCGATGAAGAAGCCTGCATCCAGGAAATTCTTTTCTTATTTCAATGGAATAAGAAGGTATCACGGTTCCCTGTGGAAGGATTCATTCTGAGTCATTCGGTATGGAGAAATTTTTAATCGTTCATAACATTTCAGATTAATTCATGATGATTATTTGCATCCAGGTCAGACTCAAGCTTCTTTTAAAATAATTTATCTTGCCCATCACCAGTAGCATTCTTGATGTGTTGTGGCACATTTTTAAAATCAGATATTTATCGATTTACAAAACACCAGAATGTGTTTGTAACGTTGTGAGAGGGTCGCAGGAACAAGAAGGCAGGAGTCGTCGGATTGAGAGCAACACAGGGGTTTAATTCGTAGAAACAGACAGGAAACTCTCACAGACGCACTTCAATGACTGAACAAGGGACTACTGACAGAGACACTGACTAAATACATAAGACAAGCGAGACTAAACGAGCAACAGGTGACTACGATTAGGTCAAAACAGGAGGTAACGAGATGGGTGTGGCACACAATGAGGAGCGTTTGGAGCAGGACGTCACAGTGTTGGTGTGTGTCTGTAGAATAACTGCAAACAGGAACATTTTATGAAATCTTTGTAAGCAAATGAGGCCTCCTTTGGCCACATGAAATGCCACAAAGGTGCGCTTTCACTGCTAAGGACATGTTTCAACAGGATGGTAACAGGGCTTGACAGTTAACACTACAGTGTTACACTTTCAATATCTAAATGGTATTGATAATAACTGTGCAATATCTGTATATTGTACAATATCATTGCTCTGTGTCCAACATCCACTACTCACTGCACATGATCATCATTACTGTGTAATAACTAAGTAATGTACAATAACTCAAAATGAATATAACTCTGTACATTTATATATTTGAAAAACTCAATTTAGATATTTATTCCTTCCATATGTATATAGCGCCGCAGAACCTTTTGCACTATTTGTTTATTGTTTGTTCTGTTCTACATGTTTGCACTGGAGGAGCTGCTCTTAACCTCATTATACATATGTATAGTGACACTAAAAGGCATTCTTCTTCTAATTCTTTCAGGGCTGGTGGCTGAAATCCTGCTCCTGGTTCCTTGAGTTTGCAGGTTTTCTGGTGTTTGCACGGGGTTCCTCCCGCTCTCTGAGAACATGCAATGGGTATCATTATGCTGACATTATAGTCAAACTACATGCTCAGAAAAATGACAAAAAAAATCTACCTTTGGAAATGGACTCGCAGGAACATCCCAAAGGTACAAACAGCATTAATGTTCTTCAGAGTTAATTTCTGTACCTTTAAAGGTACAATTACCTACAGCTAAGGGTACAGTTGACAGACCTTTGAGGGTACAGCCCCAGTGACAATACAGATACAATTTTTTTTTACCTTTTTTGTGCAAGTGCACGCATAAATGAAAACGAGGCTGTGGCCAAATTACCAGGGAGTGAGATTAGAGGATCATGACTATAGACTGTTGTGTGTTTGGTTGTAGCAACAGCAGCAAGAAAATCCCAAATCAAAGCTTCTTTTTTAGACCTTAGGTTCGTAAAAATCAAGGCAAGGAAACCAAAGAGCTAACAGAATGGCTTGGCTAAAAGCTATAAATCAAAAGAGCTTGATTGATGGTACTGTCAAAAAGTGGCACACTGTGTGTTCTTACATGCAGAGATGGCCACTGTTTCAATCAAATGTATTTAAAATATGTATCTATTTAGAGTATTTTGTAATTTGTATTTTGCATAATGTGTAACAAAAGACTTTCACAGATTGTATTTTATGCATTTCAAATTTAAATAAAATACTTAAATGTTTCATATATTTATTTTGTTAATTATTAATGAACGATCGTCACCAGGCTTACAGACTTTTAAATATAGCCTATCACCATCTTTGGCAGTAATCCATGGAAAGAAGCTGCTCTGATGATCAGTGCAAAGTGTTTAAGGTAAAGTGTGTAGTTAAATATTTTATGAGTCATTGCTCAGTATAGGACAGGAAAAATACAGCGATCAGCAAACTGCAGCGCTGTGCTCTAGGACTTGTTAATTAACTTACTAGTCTGCTACCGTATAATAGTGGTATTCGAGGTAATTTCAATACTCACACTCAGTCAGTTTGTCATATATGGAAGACTTCATTAGCGTTAAATCGGGCTAGTTCATATAGCCTGATTTATCATTTGTTCATATAGCTACTGAACCAGTGTAAAAGCGAGAACCAACTGGTGAACTTCACATTGCATATCATATGTCACAGCCACCGTTTTTTTGAGCGTGTATCTAAAAAACAGTCTCTTAGAGTTTGCGCATGTTCGGCACCCTACTGTACGGTGGTCGAGAAAGCCCAATGCAATTCAAAATAAAGAAATGCACGCCTAACAGAAAAACACAAAGCAACAAAAGATGTTATTCAAGTTTATAACGAACCTGCAAACAGACTGCAAATTCGTAAATGTTACACAAATTCTGAAAACATTTTAAAATGACAACACATACAAACCACATTTTACAAAAGCGCTGCACGTTCACAGACGTACTTTAAATACCCCCAAACACCTGCAACTACTGTAAGACAAAGCGAGAAATTCACACATTTTGATTAATTAGTTTAAGAAAGCGTTATTGTGTCTCATTACACGTGTATTTAGACTTTATGGACAACTGTGGTGGCAGATTATTTCCTTTACTCACACACAGCTGCTTTTGCCTGAAAAAAATGAAGCTTTTTTATGGTCCTCAGCAATTGCTATGAATTTTATTTTATGAAACTTTCTGTAAAATTGAAAAGAAAAATAGAACAATCTGTATCTGAACAAAGTACATCTTCAACATTTCCGGATAAAATGCCCCTATGCACAAACGGTGACATAATATGCATGTAGTTTAATACAACCTATTAGGCAAATGGTCTGTTATTTGCCAACAAGATGTACTGAAGAGTAAAAAACTCAAACTGGGAAAGTGATTATTTCAATAATTAAATAGTACATTTATCGATTATTGAGCATAGTTTAAGTAAACTTCTTCATATTAGTCTGACACAATAAATTGGACTAAAAGACACTGTTAAACAGCAGATCAATCAATGAGCATCAAACATCAAAAATATGAATATATATGTTTTATTTTAGCCTTTCATGTAAGAAGAAGCAATAACTCAGTAAGGAGATAAAGAAGATGATAAAGGAGCAAGTCTCTTCTGCACGTCTTCCCTTCTTATTACTGCGTAACTGCTAACAATATGAATACATCTGTGTTTAAAGTCTGGTACGGATGTTGTATTCAGTAATGTACTCAGTGTGTCATTATGGGCACACAGCACAACACAGTCATAACAGAGCAGCCTGTCTACACGTCATTACAACCAATCAGATTACAGAATGCTCAGTAGTTAATTAAATTGTTTAAATAGCCAACATTGCTACTCAAGTTTCATAAAATGCAGGAAGCTTGTTTTATTGTAAATTATTTTCTACTTTTATGTATAATAATCACCTTTTGGATAATGCCTTTGAAAAACATATTTGTGTTTGCTTTTGTAAACTGAGAGTAAGTTAATAGAGGAGGAATTTTGATGTCTTATACTGACGTCAGGGAAAGCAGAGTCTGCTATATAAATGCAGGCTTTCTTCGTGTCTCAGTTGGGGTGGATAAACAGTGAACTGAATCAGAGAGAGCAAGCTTCATCACAACACACATTGTAGCCATACTGAGTCTGCAAAGTATGTAGCCAGCAGTTTTGTAATCTCAACGAACAATAAAAAATGTCCTTGTGAGTTTAAAATATTAATGTTAGAATTACAAATGCAGATGATTGAAATTGACCTAACTAGCAATAATACAACCTACAGGACCTCAGTGGTGTCAAGTGTATGTAACCTTTGACATTTGGACAGGAACAGTTATGCTTTGTTAGCTGTGCCATACACTCAATGGGAGAAGGTTATAATGCTGTTTCAGGAGACAGAGGAGCTTAACTGTTACACTGTACAAGAAACAAGACCAATCATCAATTAACTGATAATTCAGAGGAAGTCTTGTGACACTTGCTTAATCCAGTAATACTGAATTTATTGGTTTTATAGCAAAAATCATTACTTTATGCCTTTGTTTACAAAAAAAATTTAATTAGAAGCATCCAGTAATTTGAAGTAAAACATTAATCTGAAGTAGTAATTGTCAAGATGCAGGCAGGAAAAAAGTGACGATCCACTTGTGGTTCCAAGACCAACAAGGGTTTAATAAATCAAACAGAAGACACTAGGTAAAGGGAGAAATTAAAGTGACCACGAGGGGTCAAAACGGGGGAAAATAAGAACCAACTAAAGACACCGTAAAATAATAAAATGACTTAAGCCCTTAAATTCACACAGAAAACCAGAGAAAACAAGGGACAGGTGTAACTCATAATCGATTAACTAGCTGAGAGAGGTGCAGGAACAATGAGAAACAGGTGGAGGCAGTAACTGTACATGTATAGTCACACATTAAGGGCAATTCTAGAGACAGCGGTTTAATTCAAGCACATGCTTGGGGTTCACCAGGATGAGGAGAACATGCAGAAGATTAGTATTTACTGAGTCAACGTGCTACTGAGACTCTGAAATTACTGCTGTGATATCAATCCCATTAGCATGGAAGCATTCTGCCTTCAGCCTATTGGCCATTCTAGGATTTGACCCTTGGGGGAGATCCCGATAGTAAAGTTTGCTGAGCCAGGGGTATGAAATGTATACAAAAATCTGGGACATATTGCTAAATAAAAACTTTTTCAGGGAGACGATTGTACGAGTGTAAAGCCTACGGTTCAGCCAATACTAATCCTTTTCTTAAACCCTTTCGAAAGAGAATGATATGAAAGTTCATGTTTTATTGAACATGTTTGATTTTAACATTCACGTAAACATACTTCTATTGCATTTTAACACAGCAAGATGTGCTGGTTTTACTTAAACCTGAACTCACCCTCCTAATAAGTCACAATAGCTGATGTTTGTGGAGTGAATGAGGTACTAATTAAAATATCAGAAGCCAACAGACCTACGGACATTGAGGAGAGGAGATTGATATCCCTGTCCTGACACAAGTGGTACACGGGGCTGGTGCTTTTTGTCCCGCCACGCCGTGCATCTCGGAAGTCAGATGCCTTATAACAAGCTGGATGCTAAATCGTTTACTGTGCAGAAAATGACTATACAAATAATGAGTAAGTCTGCTTTGACACACACAAGACACACAGAAACTCAATAAAGGAGGA
>JAABNY020000040.1:16853127-16866379 GCA_015164015.2 Brevimyrus niger | reverse complement strand
GGGGGGGGGGGGGAGGGGGGGGGGGGGGGGGGGGGGGTGGGGGGGGTAGATAGAGGGGAGGGTAGGGGACACTGGAACCTGTCCCAGTCAGCATAGGACACAAATTTTATTTGTACTCAGAATTGCCCCATATTAATTAAGTATTGTATTATAAGTATTGGAATGATTCATATGTCAAGGTTTCCATATGAGTGCTTTAAAAGCACAAATGTAACATAATTTATATGTGACCTGTAAATAGTTGAAGGAATCAGCTGTTCTGTTTAAAAACTCATTCCTGAACTTTTTTTTTTTTGAAGTGAGATATTGTAATAAAGTCACGGAAACTATTCCAAATTTGATCCACATTTGCTTTTCATTTCCTTCAAAGATGTTTAAATTATGATGCATTATAATGTGTCACACAGTGAGACTGGAGCCTATAGGCAATTGTCACACCCCCTGAGAGTTATTTTTCTAAATCCATTTAGCAAGAATCTGTCCTGTATTTTTGTATCCATTTCGTGACCATTGTGACCAAATGGGGGGGGGGGTTCAGTACTTGTTCTGATTGAAAGTACCAACCTTATGTCAGATCTTAAAATTGGCCCTGCTGGAGCCTATTCCAAGTAGCACAGGCAGGCCTCGTCCCTTATGGCAGGACACGCAACACATACACACAGCCACAGACTATTGCATAGCCTACTACAGGCAATTTACACATACAGACGTATGTTAACACAGGGAAGAACATGCAAACTCCACACACAGAGTCAACCCACAAGCCAAGAAGAGCAAAGCCACAACACCACCCTCTGTGACAGGGGTACTTTATTCACGTGTGTAAAGACTTCATCAGGACAATCATATTCGGATAGTTCTTTTGAAACAGCAAAAAGGAATTCTGAGCAAAAAACAAAATTCGATCAAAACACACATTAAGAAACTTGGGGAAGTTATATCAGTGTGCTTCAACATTCAGTACAAAAGCCCAAGGAAAAGGTGAAAAGGCACTCTTAGTTTCATCTGTAATGAAAACAACAAACTGAAGAATCAAAATGGAATTGTTAAATGTGCAGTTTGTTAAATGTGCACTTACAGTAATCTCCACAAACTGAAAAAACAGCAGCAGCTGGATTTAACAAATTGTTTTTTTACAATAACTACCAAAGTAGTGTTGTCTTTGAGTTTTTATTTTGCTAAAATATCATTCTATATTTAGTGATAAAAAGCATAAATAATAACAATAATAATAATAATAATAATTTTGCTGTCACAATTTTGTAGAAGTTCAACTATTAAAAATGCCAGTACATTTGCCTGAAAGCTCTGTTACCCCCTTCATTGGGCTAATCAGTTACATAAATAATTATAAAACATTTCCTGCCAAAACCGAATGATACAAAAGCAGAACAGAGTTCATTCAATGTGTCAGAAGTAGCATACGATATGACCAGAAAGTGTTTCCAAAACTTTATATTTACACACTTATAAAGCAGTTTTATTTACCAACATAGAAAAAAAATTCAATAATTAAAATAATATAATTTATTTATTTGTAAAAAACCCATACGTAAACAACACTCCTCCTGACCTCTATATAGTATCAGAATAAGCAGTTTCTGTGAAGGAAGCTCTTTATTTACACAGGTTTTAATGCCTAATCCCCTGACATCCCCCACCTTTTCTCCTATGGGCAATTTAAGAAGTAAATCTGTGGCAAACAAACAAAAACAGGTTCACAAATGGGCTTCCATGAAAAAGATGCTGTGAATATCTGTGAGAGCTACTATTAAATAATTCACTGTATTCATACAGATAAATAAATGCATATGCTGGTGTGAGGACTTACTGTATCTGCCTTCAATACACTAGAATGAAAACCCTATTAAAGTGTAGACAAATTGACAGTGGGTTTTCACTTGTACTTCCTAGCCTCGGCAAAGCGACTAGCTTTAGGTGGTGATCAAACACTCCCCCGACTTACAGAACACCTCTAAATGCTTTCCTAAGGGTAAATAACAGTCTAACAAGGTTAGGAACGGCTAGAATGAAAAGGTCACCTACAAACAGGCCTCTTAGTGACGAAGAACGGTAGCTTCCCTGGAAAAGCAGCACTGCAGGGCTCCCTGCTTCTGGACTTGAAGGGCCGGAATCCAATACAGTTTGCAGATTTCCCTGTGCAAATGCACCCACTAAGCCTGGCAATTAACTGATTGAGATATGCCCGATTAGGGAAATCTGCAAATGGAGTTTTATTCTGGCCCGGAATGCAATTGGGGAGCCGTGCTGCACTGTGGTCCATTTGTCTTCTGTCTTGTTCCAACAGGTCTGAAAACACTGAAAGAGAAAATGAAAAAGAAATTCTATAAAGAGATTCTTTTTCAAAAATCAGTCAAATCTATAATGTAGCTATATATTTCACTTCGGTTCAACAAAACAGAATAATACTATAAAGGTCAACTAGTGGCTATAGATATCGGTCACTGATTATTCATTTAAATTCACATTCTGTCATATAAGTATTCTTTGTGTATAAATAATGGAATACCACAACAAAACAATATTATTTCATGTTTAAACAGAGTTGTGTTGCACATAGCTGTGTTCCCTTCAAAACAAGCCATTTTAGCCTGAAACCATGTGCAGACAGGAACTGAATTTGCTGCACGTGTTTGTGAAATACTTCTGCAAGCTAACCTAAGGGTATCAGCAAAGGCATACTAATATGCTCAGAGACACCCCCCCCCCCCTCATTTTCTGTGATTTTGCAGTAGAAGCTCCTGAGCATCAGCCTGTGCATCGACGCCCCCCTTTTTCTTCGCCTTCATGTTTTGTTCAGACAGATGAAACGCTTCCATGTCGATACCTGTGCAGCCGCTTATGCTTCATATAGGGGTCCGGCAGTCTCTTCAATGGGTCCTGCAAGAGAGAAAAATGAAATGCAGGATGACAGAGCACATGGAGCACACAAAATTTTGTGATTCAGATTTTGTTTTCTAATTTGTGGTTATTTATTTTGCAATTTGTACAAGTACAACTACAGGTACGCAGAATTCCTGTAGTCGCCCATGAGATGCAAGTGAGTAAAGCTGGGGCTTGGAGTGCAATCGTGATATGAACACTCAGTCGGCAACAGGATTTGATCTGGCGACCGTTTGGGCGCTGGTATAGATTTCAAACATGCTGAAAATTTCACTTCTTAAATGAATGATTAAAAAAACACACTGGAATTGAGTACTGTAGATAAGGATCTAGAGCAGGGTTCCAGAGTCCCAGTCATTGTGAGAGAGGACACAGTTTACAGATTTCCCTGCTCAAAAACAACTTTTTGAACTCGCCACCTAATTCACGTATAAGTTTTATTTATAAAGGCACTCGAATTTAAATAAAGCATTAGTACATATTTTAATCATTGGGTCCTTATGCCAAAAGGATACAGCTACAACCTGAACTTGCATGCAGATACACTCTTACCACGTAAGGTTCCTTTCCTCCTGGACCTGTAACGGTGGACTAGCACGCCTACTAGCAATATCCCTGAGACCAGTAAGACCGCCAGGGTGGAGACACTCGTAATGGCTGCCAGCTTCCAGATATCAGAAGAGTCATCCGGAGACTCACCTGTAAATGAAAAACAGTGAGAGAGAATCCGAGCAATGAGGGGCTATGCAGTGATCTGATATCAGATGAACTTTGTAACATGTGTTGGAATAGTACAGGGTAATTGTACAGTGATCTCATTTAAAATGTGCAGTAGTATGATGAATGCCTTTTTAATTTTTAAATTTCCTTTCTAGGTGTCCAATTCATGACCAGCTCTAATTGAGCAAATAACACCTTAAACATCACCACAAACAAAATGTCACTCTGAAATGATTTATTGTAGTAGCAAGGATGAACAGGGTACACCTCATGAAAAAAACACAAATGAACACCCAACCATGGCAGCAAGATGTAATGTGTTGACTAAAGTAGGAAAATGAAAATTACTTCAAAAGCAGATTACAGGATGAAAGATTCCGTAATGGTTCCACAACATAATGGTAACTAGCTGTTAGAAGATGGCAATCCACATAAAGAATATCATGTTACTCATTTGAGATGTTCAAAACGTTCGATATTGTTGCTTCAATACGTAACTTACGAACAATCTAGTCTAGTCTAGGCACAGTCTAGTAAAAACAAAAGTTAAAAAAAATACAATTTGTAGTATCCCAATGCACTTTATTACTGGATAGTTATGTAAATTAACAAGGTCACCACTGAGGTACCCTGAGCAAGGTACCGTCCCCAAGCACTGCTCCCCGGGTGCTGAATTAGCCGCCCCCTGCTATGTCATGAAAGTCACATATGGGTTAAATGCAGAGGACACATTTCGTTGATGCGCACTGTGTGCTTTGCTGTGGTGTGTTAACAATGACCTAACATTTCTAACTAATATGGGGAGAATTATTATATTGCACCCATATGCTTCTCCATTCTGGTCTACACCGCCTATTTTACACTTAGGATAGGCAATCTTCAAGTTGCTTAGGTTCTAAAACAGATTCTGGTCCAACCTTTGGCTGGTCCCCTACAAGACATTGACTTTCCACACTGTCAGAAAAAATGCATCTGCTTTAGCTGTGAGTTTGGGCTCATTGTCTGGCTGGAAAGTGAATCTCTCCTCCTGCCTTGAGTCCAGGTTCTTTGCAGACCAAAGCAGGTATGCCCTTAAAAACGACCTTGTACTGAGCTCCATGCTCTTTGTATTTCATTTTGATAATATTGAAAAAACAGTGCGATGACGCTGCCACCATCACGTTTCATGGTAGGGAGGGATCATCTCACCAAGGTGAATGGACAAACAGGAGTAACTCATCACATTAACGGTAAAATGATTGATTTGCTGAAAACTGCAATCAATACTTAAACAGATTCATGTTAACTATAGCACTCTATTTCCTTTGATAAATTCCTTTCTTGACTGAAGCAAAGAGGTGAACTTGTACCAGTGTTTCTCAACGTGGTCCATGGGGACCCCCAGACAGTCCACGTTTTTATGACAGACAGATAAAATTAATTGGTGAGTTTTACAATTAAATAGTTTGACAATACAATAAGCTTGGTGAGTTTTAGATATTTAAAGTATTATGTACGTGTTGTAGACAAATTATCAAATGTTAACAAATGCAACAAATGCAATGAGTAAACACTACCACTAACCTTGTTATCTGTGTACAAATAATTAAAATGTTGTAGTAGGATTGATAATATATATATATAATCACACACACACACACACACACACCCAGTGGGCCAATTGTGCAAATTCCCCCACTTAAAAAGATGAGAGAGGCCTGTAATTTTCATCATAGGTATACCTCAACTATAAGAGACAAAATGAGAAAAAAAATCCAGAAAATCACATTGTCTGATTTTTAAAGAATTTATTTGCAAATTATGGTGGAAAATAAGTATTTGGTCACCTGCAAACAAGTAAGATTTCTGGCTCTCCCAGACCTGTAACTTATTCTGTAAGAGGCTTCTCTGTCCTCCACTTGTTACCTGTATTAATGGCACCTGTTTGAACTCGTTATCAGTATAAAAGACACCTGTCCACAACCTCAAATAGTCACACTCCAAACTCCACTATGGCCAAAAGCTAAGAGCTGTCAAAGGACACCAGAAACAAAATTGTAAACCTGCATCAGGCTGGGAAGACTAAATTTGCAATCGGTAAGCAGCTTGGCATGAATAAATCAACTGTGGGAGCAATTATTAGAAAATGGAAGACATACAAGACCACTGATAATCTACCTCGATTTGGGGATCCATGAAAGATCTCACCCCGTGGGGTCAAAATGATCACAAGAATGGTGAGCAAAAATCCCAGAACCACATGGGGGGGACCTAGTGAATGACCTGCAGAGAGCTGGGACCAAAGTAACAAAGGCTACCATCAGTAACACACTATGCCACCAGGGGCTCAAATCCTGCAGTGCCAGACGTGTCCCCCTGCTTAAGCCAGTACATGTCCAGGCCCATCTGAAGTTTGCTAGAGAGCATTTGGATGATCCAGAAGAGGATTAGGAGAATGTCATTTGGTCAGATGAAACCAAAATAGAACTTTTTGGTTAAAAACTCTACTCATCATGTTTGGAGGACAGAGAATGCTGAGTTGCATCCATAGAACACCATGCCTACTGGGAAGCATGGGGGTGGAAACATCATGCTTTGGGGTTGTTTTTTTGCAAAGGGATCAGGACGACTGATTCGTGTAAAGGAAAGAATGAATGGACCCATGTATCATCAGATTTTGAGTGAAAACCTCCTTCCATCAGCAAGAGCTTGGAAGATGAAACGCGGCTGGGTCTTTCAGCATGACAATGATCCCAAAGACACCGCCCGGGTACTGAAGGAGTGGCTTCCTAAGAAGCATTTCAAAGTCCTGGAGTGGCCTAGGCAATCTCCAGATCTCAACCCCATAGAAAATCTTTGGAGGGAGTTGAACGTCCGTGTTGCCCAGCGACAGCCCCAAAACATCACTGCTCTAGAGGAGATCTGCATGGAGGAATGGGCCAAAATATCAGCAGTGTATGTACCTTGTGAAGTCTTACAGAAAACGGTTGACATCTGTCATTGCAAACAAAGGGTATATAACAAAGTATTGAGATGAACTTTTGCTATTGACTTGCAAATAAATTCTTTAAAAATCAGACAATGTCATTTTCTGGATCATTTTGTCTCTCATAGTTGAGGTATACCTATGATGGTATATTTTAAGTGGGAGAACAATTGGTGGCTGTATATATATTTTTTTTTGCCCCAATGTGTCTTT
This sequence comes from Brevimyrus niger, assembly GCA_015164015.2. Lineage (NCBI taxonomy): Eukaryota > Metazoa > Chordata > Actinopteri > Osteoglossiformes > Mormyridae > Brevimyrus > Brevimyrus niger. Next base: position 16,859,577 of record JAABNY020000040.1, on the reverse strand, counting down.
GTATGTATATTATATATATATTTCATTTTGAGTATTATGGCATTCCATACAACTCTGCATATTGCATATATTGTACAACTACAATAAGGAGACTAAGGAATGCATATTGTAAATTTGTAATGAGAACATAACAATAGAGAAACATTTATATTACACATATAAATGTGTATTACAATGGTTGTAGGTGTATATCATGACCACATAACCAATATTCAGTTAAACACAATACGTGAAAAGTAAATATATAAAAAGAATGTTAGGCAGTAAGTGTAACAGTTAGGCACAGGAGTCATTCCTAAAATGGATACGCATGCATTATAGATTTTATGACAACATTTCTCATGTGTTATGCTAATGTTGTCTTGGCAAGTGTCACTTACATGTCTCACATGACGGAGTTTTAGGATATTCTCTGCACATGGAACAGGGAAGACACGTTCCTGCATCCACATTCCAGAAATGCCCTCTGTGGCACTGATCTGCAAAGAAAGATACAATAAAACATGCTCTTTAAGTCTCAAAAGTATAATGCAAATCTATTAAATGTAAATAAAATAAAAACCACCACCGAGTACAGTTTACCCGAATTTTATTAACGGACTGCCTGTGTGGATTTTCATTAGTCTGGTTATTATATAGTTTTAAATATATAATATAATTATATACGAAGTAAAGTGGAACATTGGAAGGACATCCATATACATATATCTCCGCACTGTTTATTTATTGCCTGCTTGCACTTTGCACGCCCTGTCAATGTGATGTTAAGTATTACTATATGTTACTATATGTTGCACCGGAGACATGGAGAAACGCTGTTTCATCACCCTTTGTACAGGTATGAAGCTGCTGATGACAATAAAGGGACCTTGAACCTTGAACACCGTCTGTGTCCAGAGGGATGGGATACGTGAGGGATCCCCCATTTCCCCCCAGGAATTAAGGAAGCATCACTATTTTGTACAGTTATCTACCACCTTTCTGTAATACACGCACAAACTTTCCTGTACATAATCACCTTTAACATTACTTAAATTTGTAGGTATTTTTTTAACACAATCCACATTGCAAGTTCTCAGTTACATTCAGATAGGGGTAGGTGGACCCAAGGCTGCACTCCCTGCAAAGCAATTATACGCTTTGTAGTTTCAAAATCATGCCTGTTGGTACAGAGGAGCTCTTCATTGATGATTTATTAGTTTAAAGTCTTGGAAAAGCTGTCATAAATTAAATGATCCAGTAAAATAGCTCTCCAACTCTATAGACCCTTACATATATTTTCATCATGCTTAGCTAAATTTAGACAAAATCGTCATATAAACATTAACTCTGTTCACACCTGGTATAAACCTGTAACATGTACCAATGATAAAATGTATACACATAATAATTTTTATCCCACCTTGCATCTGTAGGATGTAAGATTGTACAACATGTCATCGTCGTAATGTGTGCATGCGCAATAATCACATCGTATTTGTATGCAATCCTCTGTTTCTGCTGCCACAACACAGCAACACTACCCACTTATTATTTTAATCAATCAATCCTTTATTGTCCCTCATGGGGAAATTCCTTTTTACGCCTCCCTCAAATTGTTCTTTTTTTTTTTTTTTTGAGCATTTCATACACTCTGTTGGTAGATAATTTGGCTATAGTTTATTTTGGGTAAGTTAATTTACTTTTTCATTTTATAAATATCGCAATATTACTTTAAGACATTTAAGACAATTTGATACTGTGCAGCCCTAGTTACAGTTCTTGGTCTACCGCTCAATCACACTCTGCCCTAGACCTCCTTAGGAAATGGCTGTTAAATCTTTGTCTGCCCTTTAACATTCAACTTACCAAACATGTTCAAACAAAGGCAACAACTTTCCATTAAAGACAAAAAATTACTGAGCAAAATGCATTTGTCTGTGGGCATTGTACCCTTTGTTCTCTTTGATTATTACTCAGGAATTACATTTTGGAAACGTCTTAAAATTATTGATGTGGACCTTTGTTGTCTGAAATGAAATAAACTAACTCAGCATATTACTCCATAATATGTGGCATATATAACTATGTTAAACCAATAATATGTTGAACCAATATAAAACTGAATAAATGCAAATTTGTATGGCAATTAATTTTTGACTGGAATAAAGTCACCGCTGCATCCCCGTACTGAACAAAAGCATGGAAAATGGATAGAAAGTTTTCATCGGTATCGAGACATTCAGAGAAATGGAAGGAAATATCATAGGACAATCAATCTATGGAGCCCAGTGTGGGTTTCTGGTTCTTTAAGTGTGTTGGGGATTTCCGCTAACCTAAGATGCTGACAGTGCGAGAAATGCACACTTACTCCCCAGAATGTCTCTCAACCTCCGTGAGGTGCGAGTGAAAACACGCCTGCATGTATCACTCTAAAGCATCCCGAGGTCTGCATTATGCACCACAATACCCCTTAACATTTTTGCTGGGCCTACAACCTAGAAACCAAGTAGGGTGCATTATTACTGACTGAGTGTTCAACTGTACTATTAACTCCACGCAGCGCAGTGAAAGTTCCATTCACTTTGAGAAACATAAAATGTGAATAATAGCTGAAAATCCACAGCAGCAGCCCAAATTTAAACATGTTTTAAAATAAACAAAGTGTAAACGAGACGTCTCTATGCACAAAGCTGTCCTACTGCTCCTCGTTTTCCGAGCAGCACATGGTGCTGATGGGTTCCTCGCTGCGGCTTTGGAGGGAACTCATATTGAGATTCATAATGGACACGACTGAAGTGCTTTGAAAATGAAACATGCCGGTCATGTCCTGTGGACAGTTCTTATGTAAAGGCGAGCTCAGAAATGAGTGAGCAGGAAACTGGGACAGCGTTGCGTACAGTAAGTATACGGCAGAGCAGGAAGTTACTGCTGGTGTTTCAGTGAAGCTGCTTTTTTGCTGAGATCTGCAACCATTCAGAGAAGTCAGGGAACTGCTTATACTTGCAAACAAATTGTATGATTTTGTAATCGATCTTTTCTTCAGAAACGGAATAGCCTGTGTTTTTTGATGACCACTGCTTAACAAGTGGTAAATCCCAAAAAGCTTTTGAAAATGGCTATATAAAGATACACTTTCACAAACTGCCATCACTTTATGTTGGCAATATACTCCCCCCAATGTGGTGATTTGAATGAAAACATCGAAATGCTCATAGTGCTGTCTTATGTGGGGCTGGGTAGCTCCGGGTCTGAAAGTAAAAATCCCGGGCAAGATTTTAATTGAACCGACCAGCTGAGTAATCTGTAACTGTACCTCTTTATATACTCAGCTGATTGCCTGAACCAAAATCATAGCCTGGATTTGTACTTTCTGGACCTGAACTATCCCCATCTGGCCTGTGCTCACTCAGAGTTCCCCCAATCCATACATTTCCCACTTCCACTTGTTTTCTATGAAAAGGAGCCATAGATCCCACCCACTTCATCCATTTATTTTTAGTCTCCCATTCATAGTCCCTCAGAAAAAAAAACTGTGTAATTTTTAACAAGCTTCCATTTCTTCCACGTGGAGGTAAATGAACAAACTTCACTATTCACTGACAGGAAGCTCATTACTGCCCCACCATGCCCATCCAAAGGTACTGGCAGAATCTTGGGGGAAGGGGGGGGGCAGCCAGCTCTCCTCTTTCGGAATGAGGGTGTCATGGTGCTTCCAGAGGACAGAGGCTCCATTTTAACTTCGGAACCACACCACAGCCTTTAGATACCTGACTCTTTTCTCATCAGACTGCTAGAGTTTCTGATCGCCTCTGAAACATCGTAAAATTTGCCAACTCTTAATCATCTTTGCTTCAGCTCCCATTCAGTTATGTGCAGTCCATTGAAACTTATTAACTGGCCTCAATGTAGATGCAATACAATAATTTGTTTTGCCAGAATGCAATAAATGGCATTTTAACCAGTATGAGCATCTCACAGCAATACTTAGCATACTTTCCCCTTTGCTTCCATTCAATAACTAATTCAGCACTGTCATCAGATCATAGTCTCCTGCCCAGTCCTCTAATCCTGTTACCTTCAATAATCTTTCTCTTTCTCCATGGCTGATTTACGAATTGTGGTGCTTTTTGTATATTTGGAACCCGAGTGATACTTTCTTAAAATAAGGCAGTCTAAAACTTTTTCATGATGTTCCTCGGCTATCAGTGGTGTTTCAGGATTTTGATTTTTAATTTTTTAAAAAAAGGTGTCAAAGAGACAAACATAACAAACCTCGTGATAAAACACAAATCTTTAACAACTTAAAATACATATGAATAATCATGCGCGTAGATAAAATCCGTTATAATTTCCCAAATATCTGTCAATAGTTAAACAATCCGCTTTATCCTAAGTAACTCATGTGGATGAAGTAAAGACACTGGAATGCGGAACCGGCTGATGTAACTTCAGGTTAAAAGAAAGCCAGATATTATAATTAATCTTTTCTTTTTCAATAGATTATAGACATTAATTGTTTTATTAAAGCAACCAGTATACAAGTGCTCGCTAGTTGGCTAACTAACTTCATGTAACGTAACTTGCGAAGTGTATTAAAACGTGAAAGACAAGAACGAAACACTATGGAGGACAGAACACGGGATATGTCTTACTGTTTTGCGCTTTTGTTCCAGCCGGAATGACGATCGCGATCAACATATAAGAAATAAAGTTTGGAGCCATTTTATGTGGAGAAAGCATTCCCTCAAACTGAATATCGCAATCACGCCGGGGAGGCTGCCATAGGAATGAGTCAGCCGGTATAATACGTGCCCTGTTTTAAAGCCGGCTACACCCACGCAGGAGCCCCGAGTCACTTCCGAACCGCAGTGCAAAAATGTGCGCACCGACATGCTCACATTTACTAAGAAATTCTGCAGAACAAGCTAAGTGCTGTCAATGACGAATGTTTTTCTTCTTTCCTTTTAGATCGGATATGAAACTTTTCGGCCATTATGAAACTACAGTCACCCGATTTCTCCAAACAATGCCATATCCGTCGGGAAACCGATTTAAAGTTTCTACTTCATCCGGTTTCTACTTCAACATAGGTGGACCGTTCGGCATTCATACTTTATATGTACAAAAATGCAGTTTTGGTCTCCTTTTATTAAAAAAAACTTTATTCTTCAATATTACTTTGTCATAAACTCTCAGTAGCGTTACCAGACACGCACCACAACGCGAAGGGCCGGCAGGGTCCCGGGCGCCGAGACCAGAATTTTCCCACTCAGAATTGCGGGCGGTGTGCCAGTCGGCCCAAGCCTGACAGCAAGGCACTCTTTGTCCCTTCAAAGTCAATCAATAATCACTTATTTTATTAGTATGCTAAAATGACTTTAGATGAATGTATAATTAATGGTATATTTTGAACCTTATGCAACAATTTAAAGGATTTTTCTCACCTTGAAGCCGTTTTAAAAAACATGTAGTCACAATCTGTCACCATAATAGACTCAATGTTATTGCAGGTGAGGACTGGCACTTGCATCAGACGACTGCAGTGACTCAGTGGGTAAGCCTCACACCTCCAGCTGTACATGCTTGTCTTGTGTTTCGTGTGTGTGGGTGCCGTGGGTCTCGCTAACAGTCAAAAGACAAGTCCTAAAGCATATGAAGATTACACACATTCAAGAGCATGACTTTGGGTTCAGCACTGCGGGTGGCGGGTTGGGGGATTGTGGTCTCATTGAAGGAGATCCAGGGGGTTATATTGGCTTGCTTTGATTATTAGGTTGGTTACAATCCCCCACCCCCTCCATATACTTTACCTTAATGCCAAGATTACACCCAGAGTTTAATTATGTGTGAGTGTGTGTTGGACTCGCATCACAGTTGCAAGGCTGACCCAGCCCCCCCCCCATCCCAAACGTGATCATGATAGCTAATGGGAAGATGAATGTTAAATTAAATGGTTTAATCGCTGAATCGTTTAAATAAGTATTACTTCATGATGTTTGCAGACAGTGAAGCTGCTTGCTTTTTTGCTGATATCTACAACCATTCAGAGAATAGTAAGCCTCACACCTACAGCTGGTGACTGGTGACATGGTGAATTGCAACAGCAATAAAGGGTTTTCATCATCATTATCATCATCAGAAGTCAGAGAACTGCCTATACTTGCAAACAAATTATATGATTTTGTAATCAGTGTTTTCTCCATATACTTCAGTAGCGTGTGTTTATTGATGTGCTCACTCAGAGTTCCTCCAATCCATGCATTTCCCACTTCCACTTGTTTTCTATGAAAAGGAGCCATAGATCCCACTCACTTCATCCATTTATTTTTAGTCTCCCATTCATAGTCCCTCAGAAAAAAAGAAAAAAAAAAACAGTGTGTAATTTTTAACAAGCAAAGGAGACTAAGGGGGGATATGATCCAGGTCTATAAGATTCTAACGGGTCTAGATGCTGTTCAGCCAAATGAT
>JAABNY020000040.1:16832231-16845030 GCA_015164015.2 Brevimyrus niger | reverse complement strand
ACCTGCAACTACTCCTCGTCTTGGCTGTGAATCTCTTCCCATCAACGGACCCGGTGGAGACGCCGACAACTCCAACACGTGTGAGTCTGAAAGCCTGGGTATCATGCCAGATATGTGAGAGCTGGCAACCCTGTTTCCGTGTGCGTGCTCGGACGTTCAGTGTCTAGGATTCGGTATTACTCAGGATTAGGAGCCACTTGCATTCATAATGATACATTTCTTTTTCCCCTTACAGTCCGTGTGTTTTTCCTCCTTCGTTAAAAAAAATCAAAATCACGAACATTGTCTTCTAAAATATTTCCATCCACATGAAACCGCTAAAATGCGCTGGCAAGAGCATGCCAAAACATTAGGCAGCATTATAACTCTAACTGTACTGCCATATTAGCCAATCAGAAGCCTAATTGGCAGTGCTGTTAAGTTGAAAACCATGGCGCATATTCAAACGCCTGTCTTGATCAATATGATGCGAGAATGACTCAACATGTATCTGTACACATATTTGAAGTCCTGTCAGCAAGGTTAGCACAAGCACTACTTCGGCTAAATCTACCATTGCTCAAACTCAATGTTTTTTTTTTACATGTCGATGCTGAAGACGGAGTTTCTTAAAATCTTCACCCTGGAAGGAGTTTTGCAAAAGCTCCGTTTTCAGTGACGTTTACGTGTGGGCAAAAGCCGAAGATGTATAGAAAAAGTTACGTTTTAAAAAAATACGTGTGTATGTGTAGACAAGGCATGAATTCAGGTGTTTCAGTCAGACCCATTTCCACAGGTGTAATGGACTGTAAATGGACTGCATTTATATAGCGCTTTTTTCCAAAGTGCTTTATACTATGCCTCAGATTCACCCATGCACACTCATAGACCGGTGGCAGAGGCTGCCATGCAAGGTGCCAACCTGCACACCGGGAGCAATTTGGGGTTCAGTGTCTTGCTCAAGGACACTTCGATGGGGTCAGGCAGACCCAGGGCTTGAACCTGCAACCCTCTACTTGCCGAACTGTAGCACCACCACCCCTGCACCCGTATACAATTAAGCACTTAGCCATGCAGTGAAGTTTGCAAACATCTGTGAAAGAATGGGTTATTCTGAAGTGTGGTGCTGTCATAAGATGCTATCTTTGCAAGAAGTCTGTTTGTGAAATTTCTTCCTTGCTAAAAATTCCACGGAGAACTGTGAGTGGTATTATTGCACAATGGAAGTAGTCGTGCCACCTCTTAATAGTGCTCAAATCTGGTGGAACGGAATGAAATACTTCTTTAGATGTTTAAGGGGTGTGTGATTTAGCAAATGCTCCCGGTCCTGATGCACCAAGCTGTGAAGCCCCCACACTACCAGTGATGGTTTTATGGCCTGTGACCAAAACTTCAGTTTTCCTCTCTGTTCCCCTCTCAGTGGGCAGCAACATGGATGATAAGGAGCTGGACATTTCTCACAAACCCATCTAGGAATGCTTTAAACAAGGATGAAAATGATTATGATTGTCTCGGAGAATGCATGCAGCACTCATGCAAAGGCTGGGGAAGTAAACTTTAAATTGATTTTTAAACGTATAAGAATCCATTTTTGCATTTGTAATTAAAATTTCAAAGCTTGCTAAATGTTTTGTCCTTCAACAGAGTAACAGAGTAAAAATATTTTACCTCTTACGCTATAATGTCCGTGTAGAATTGAAAGTAAGAAAAAGCCTTATTTTAATATAGCTGACTAGTGATGTGAGAATTGTATGTGCATAACATGTTATGTTGGTATTAATACTGCAAATCGCTAAGCCTTATAATATACTACAACCATTTTTCAAATTCAGTACAAAATACCCTGCTGTCATTCAGTGCGGTACCAGTTTGTATGCCAGTGGAACCTTGAAGTACCATACTTTTGGTACTTTCTGGTACCAAATTTAAGGTACTTGGTTCAGCATAAAAACACTCAAGGTTCTCCCTTATAACTATCTTCAATACTGTCTGGTACCTGCATACATTTTTTCTAAATCAGGCGTTTCATTTAGACCCATTGTCACAGATGTACTGTATAAAATCAAGCACCTAGTCATACAGTCAGGTTTGCAAACATTTGTGAAAGAATGGGTCATTCTGAAGAGCTCACTGAATTCAAGCATGGTGCTGTCATAGGATGCCGCCTTGCAAAAAAGTTAGTTTGTGAAATTTCTTCCTTGCTTCATATTCTACAATTAACTGTTTGTGGTGTTAAGAACATAAGAGATTTACAAATGAGAGGAGGCCATTCGGCCCTTCAAGTTTGTTTGGGGAGAACTTAACTAATAAGCTCAGAATTGTTAAAATCTTATCTAGCTCTGATTTAAAGGAACCCAGGGTTTTAGCTTCTGCTACACTTGGAGGAAGACTATTCCATACTCTAAGTACACGTTGTGTAAAGAAGTGCTTCCTCAAATTTGTTTAAAAATGTTCTCCTGCTAATTTCTACAATGTCACAGTAGGCCTGCGTTTATAGTGGGGTACCACAGGGTTCAATTTTAGGACCACTATTGCTCCCAATTTACATTAATGACATTGACACCAATACATACAGAAAACTGGTTAAATTTGCAGACGACACCATGGTGGGTGGTGTAGCAGAGACTGAACTAGCAGCATAGAGGCTACAACAGGGTCTTGATTTAACTAGTGATTGGGCTGATACCTGGCAGATGAAATTTAATGTAGATAAATGTAGGGTAATCCATGCAAGAAGCAGAAATATATAGTACAGATATTTAAGGGTTCCATTGGAATAAAGGTAGCTGATTATGAGAAAGACCTCAGTGTGTATGTCGATGCTTCCTTGTCCCACTCTCGCCGTTGTGAAGGCTGTTGGGTTACATCTCTAGGTATGTGGAGTTTAAGTCAAGGGAGGTGATGCTACGATTATACTATTCCTTGGTAAAACCCCACCTAGAATATTGTGTGCAGATTTGGTCACCATACCTTAAAAAGGACATTGCTGCCTTGGAAAGGGTGCAACATAGGGCTATAAGAATAATTCCTGGTCTTAGAGGAATGTCTTATGAGGAGAGGTTAGCTGATCTGAATCTGGTCAGCCTCATGCAAAGGAGATTAAGGGGGGACATGATCCAGGTATATGATTCTAAAAGGCCTCGATGCTGTTCAGCCAACTTCAATATTAGTTTAAATATTAGATCTTGTGACCATAGGTGGAAATTAGCAGGAGAACATTTTTTTAAATGGATTTGCGAAAGCACTTCTTTACACAGTGTGTAGTTAGAGTCAAGGGTGTAACTTTGGCAAGAAGAATGGGGGGTTGAAGTCTCCACCAATTACAGAGGAAACATGATTATTGGGGAGGTTGTATTAGCTGGGTTTGATTTATTGGCGGGGGACTACAACTCCCCCATCTCCCCCTTAATTTACACCCATGGTTAGAGTATGGAATAGTCTCCCTGTTAGTGTAGCGCAAGCTAAAACCCTGAGTTCCTTTAAATCAGAGCTAGATAAGATTTTTACAACTCTGAACTATTAGTTAATTTCTCCCCAAACAAGCTTGATGGGCTGATCGGCCTCTTGTCATTTGTAAATTTCTTATGTTCTTATTAATAATCTAGGAATAAATATGCATCCAAGTCATTGTACACTGTAAATTGATCAATTTGGTTGTCAGTAAGGTATTTCCTGAGGAGGCTAAAGAGCCCATATGCCACAACAACTCTTGGTGAACTTCTATAGGAGCACCACAGAGAGACCACATCACGGCCTCCAACTCAAGTTGTTCTGCTGCTGAACAAAAAGCGCTTAAGCACATAGTCAAGACAGTATTGACTAGCGAAGGTCCTCAGTATTACTTTCAATATTGGTTAGAGGAGGCTCTAGGTATTATGTTCAGCATCATCTAGCTGAGGCTCCTGGTATTAGCTTCAACATCAGCTAGCGCAAAACCTCTCTGCATTAACTTCAGCGTCAAATGGCTGATGCTCTTGGTATTCAGTGTCAGCTACCAGAGGCTCTTGGAATTAGCTTTAGCAATCGACTAGCAGAAGCTCTCGGTATTAGCTTCATCGTTGGCTAGCAGAGACTAGTTAATAGCTTCCGCATCAGCTAGCAAAGGCTCTTTGTATTAGATTCAGTGTCTCTGCATTAGCTTCAGCATGAGGCAGCGGAGGCTCATGCCCTGCCTTTCCCTCCCTACAAGAAATCTACAACAGCCGCTGCAGGACCAGAGCAATAAAAATCTTCAAGGACTCCTCCCACCCCAATAACTCTCTATTTTGCCTGCTGAATTCAGGCAAATGCTTCCACAGCCTTATAACCAGAACTTGAAGGTTAAGGGGGAGCTTTTTCCCTCAGGTCATGCGGCTCCTAAACCAGGACAATACTCAATGCCTCTAAGTACTGCTTCATACTGTCCAAACCATTGGCACACACATCAGGCCTCTTGTACATTGCACTCAAATTGCACAGCAAAATACCTCTTACCTATCATTTATGTACAGATTATGTACAGTTGAACATTTCAGATATTTTTTTATCTTATTATTTTTCTTATTCTTTTCCTATATTTTGGTATTCTCTTATCATGCACAGCTGCTCGGAGTGACTAGGGTTACATTCCACTACATGTTGTATGTGTACAACTGTGTACGTGACAAATAAATCTCTTGAATCTTGAGCTTGAGTTATTAGCTTCAGCAGTGGCTAGCAGATGGTCTCTGTGAGCTTCGGCATTGAGTAAATGATTCTGTCAGTATTAGCTTCAGCATTGGCTAGCAGAGTCTCTCAATATTAGCTTCAGCATCTGCTAGCAGAGGGTCTCTATATGAGCTTCAGGATCAACTAAACGATGCTGTCAGTATTAGCTTCAGCATCGGCCAGCAGAGGTTCTTGCTATTAGCTTCAGTATTGACTATTGAACTTCAGCATTGGCTAGTGTAAGCTCACAGTGTTAGCTTCAGCTTTGGCTAATGAATGTAATAGCTTCACCATCAGCTAGTGGAGTTTCTGGGTAGCAGCTTTAGCATTGGCAATGGAGACTCTACGTGTTAGCTTTCCACATAATGGAAGTGAAATTTTCACGCTAGTGTGATCGTATCTTTAGTGGGATGCATCACCATGGAAACTCGTTACACACCTAACCTGCTTTGGAATACATAATCTGTCAAACCTATTGTGATCCTGTTCAGCCAGCAGAAGTCTCTGCTAACCATCCTGTTAGTTTCTCCTTCTGTTTCCTAGTGTTTGATGTATTGTCTTCCTGTGTATATCATGTATGTAAGTTCTTCCTCAAATCATGTTCCTCAGTTGGTCTTCATCAGTGCTCAGTACTCATGGTTTATGTTTGTATTTAGTGTTATGGTTTTCCTTTTGCCTTCTCATTGTTTAGACCAGCCCTTGTCCCTTCTGACCTTAACCTCCTTGCCACCTGTATTGATCCCTGGAGATCTAGTGGTTAGGATTCAGTGCTCTCACTGCCACAGCCTGGTGTTCAATTCCGGGACAGGGAACCAAGCACTACATGCACCAGATTAGGAAAAACAAACATGAGACTTTAGTGAAACCCAAGAAACCAGAACGAAGGGGGCAGGGCACGGACCACGGCAAAAGCAGGACAGACAAGTGGAACAGTGGACAAGGTAAACAGGACAAGGTGCAGAACTGGGACCAAGACTTGGGGTCTCGGAGGGAAAATGATACAGATGCCCAGAAACATGGAGCAGGCATTCCCTCTGTTTCACACCCTTTCCCATCCCAGCCTAGGACTCAATGGCTTGTCCTTGTATACCCCATTCTGTCAGTGTCCATCCCAGGTCTGATCCAGGCCCCAGATAGCATGGTTGATCCTCTTAAAACAAATTATCCATGGTGTGGGTTAAAAGTGTAGAAAATATAATCACAAAATAATCAGTGATGTTATTACAATCCCTAACAATCCAAACACAAGCCATTATCAGTCTCAGTGCTGTGCAGGAGGTGCTCGCTTCTATCACATACAAGTAAATTATGCCAGAACTGTAATGCATAAATATGGGATTTTTATAAAACAATGCCATCAAACATTTTATTGTATATATTGAGGCCCTTGGTTTCATGCAATCTGGATAGCACTTTTGGACAGAACAGAGGTTTAAATTAGTAGAAATTATCATATTATCATTCATCTTTCTAATCCCTGCAATGAATAGGACTATTAAAGTTTTTGCCATCAGATAAAGTAGTCTATTGCAGATTGCTCTGGCTACTGCAACAGTACATATTTTTAATTGCCATTTATAGATGATTTTTATTCAATCAGATATTGTTCAAATTCTCAAATAATAACCATATCCTTTTGGAACTATTTTATATTTAATTATATTACATAATCAGATTTTACAAAAATAAATGGATCATTGTAACAATAAGCAAGTTTGAAATAAAGACTTACTGGAAGATGCATTGTTTTTTCACAATAAAAATGCAGAAATTTGTATTGTAATCACCGAGACTACTAAGAATACAGAACTAATAGCAGTACAACATAAATGACAAACTGGAATCAGAGCTGGAAACATTGCCGTTTATTTTGAAATGTAATGGTTTTGCAGTGACATCTTGTGGTTGAATTGCACCCAATAGTACTAGTGCGCGGAAGTTATAAAAAATTTATTATTATATATATATATATTAATGTATCCTGAAATAGATGTGATCCATTGGGAAAAGAACCATGAAACAACTGGAATTTTACAGGGATTCTTCAGATTATTTGTAGATTTTGAAATACAATAATTGTTTTCTTCATTTTAAACCTAAATTAGGATATTTTTCTAGTGTTAAGATAATATTATTCTAAACATTTTTAAATTTGGACATCCTTCAAATACAATGACAAAAAACCCACAAATACAATAAATAAATATACAAAAAGGTATCGAGCTTCAAGATATTGATCAGTGGCTCAGTGTTAAGTCCAGTGGTTTAGCATAACTTTCTTTTTCATGCGTTGCTTCCATATGTCCTCTAACCAGCTCCTCTGGTTTGGTTTGCAGTCCTGGAGCCGATCCACACCATACAGCGACAAGGCAGGATCAGAACAGGGTTGGGGCACAACTTGCATGAGATGCCAGTCCAGAGCAGGGACTTTATACTATGTGCAGTTTATGTGCCAGTCAGCCTAACTGCATGTGTTGCCTGTGTAAGGAAACCTGCACAACACAAAGAGAGCATGCAAACTCCATACAGACATCGCAAAGGCAGGGTTCAGTCCCCCAAGCCTGGAGGTGTAAGTGCCACCGACTGAGTTACAATGCCATCTTAATTATGCTTCAGTTTCAATTGATTTATAAGGTTTATTTTGGGTAATGTTATTATTTCTGGTGTTGTCTCACACCATAATGATTTAGCATGTGGTTAATGTATAGAGCTCTTTTAAAACTGTCAGAAAGCTACTATTGAAAAACTGACAGTCAGATGTGAACTTGGTATTCCAAAGTAAAAATGTGTATACATTTGACTGGCTAAAAGTTTGATTCAATGTTAAGAAAACTATTACTTTTTAAAAATAAAAAAAATGTTAATTAACCATTGTTTCAAATTCAATAATAAATGTCAGCAGGCCAGCATACCAAACTATTTTCCTCAAGTTTTCATTTGCGTTGTTTGAATCCCATCATTGATTCAATATTATTCTCTCTCATAGTGTATGGAGTAAACCTATTCCTGTCAGTCTATCGTCCCTGTATCAGCTGGAATAAGGACTTTTTAACCTGCATATTGCTCTTTCTGCCACAACTCTGCCACTGCTGAAACGTCCAGCATGACACACCTGAATGACTACTGCCCAGTAGTACCAACCTAATTCGCCGCAAAGTGTCTGGAGCGACTGGCAGAGCATCTCGTCGACAGAATTATTCCCAGCTTACTAGACCCCTACCAGTGGAACGGGTGAGTGGATGCTGTCTCTCCGGCACTCCACATTGCCCTGGAACACCTGGGCAACAGAAATACCTATGCTAGGCTGTTATTCTGTTATTCTTTGACTTCAGATTCTCCTTCAGTAAAATGGTACTGGGCAAGCCATGATAAGAGTCAGGGGACTTGGTCTCAGCAACACCATCTGCAACTGGATCTTGGACTCCCAGGCAACCAGAACCCAGGAGGTGAAGATAGAGAAGAAAACTACAACTACTCTGATCCTCAATACAGGACCCCAATCCCCTCGCCCCAAGGGATGCTGGCTGAGTCCATGGCTGTTCACCTTCTTCACTCATGACTGTATTGCAAAATTCAGCAAGTCACATCATCGAATTTGCAGATAGTACTAGGTGGTCGGTTTGGTGGAGTGTTGCCATGACAACCACCTAACCCTGAACACTGCTAAAACAAAGGAGTCATTGTGGACTTCAGGAAGAACTCTAGAAGGCACACTCCAATCATCATTGATCGCTGCTCTGCGGTGGACAAACATTAAGTTCCTGGCTCTACCGTAATACCACTGAGAGTGTTCTTACTAATGCTGTCACAGTATGGTATAGTGGAGGCACAGTTCATGTCAGGAAGGCATTACAGAGGGCTGTGAAGTCTAGAATATCACAGAACTGACACACCTTCCATTGACCCGCTGCAATATAACAGTTATGTACTGAGGCATAATGTAGGGCTAGTTAGCCATGCTGCCATTTTTTCTGAATGGAGAGTTATTTGGAAAAATAAAGAGTTTATTGTTTAATTGAAAGGTTATGTGGTTTTATTTTCTTAAATATAAAAATACCAAAACCATACTACCACCATGGTCGAAAACCCATAACAGATAGTGAACATAATGTGGGAAAACGCATGATCACACTCCTAGCAGTTACAATAAGTATTACAGTAATGTACAGCACTTTATATTATAGCACAAACTATATGACAGCTTCCTTTTCGTGTACTCTGGCAATGTGTTTCAGAGTAGTCGTCTGCTCTACTTTGAATCTTTCAAAATGAAGCCACACACGCTCCTCATGAGCTCATCTTTATTGATGAAGCAATATTCAACTTGATTAGTTTTTCTCAGTTGCTTCGGTACATTTTTCAAATTATCTTTAACATTTGCAAAATTGCAAGTGTATTTTCTAGAAACAATTTGTACAAACAGCACCACTTGCAAAAGTAAATATTTATGTCAATGAACTTGTGTAACCAGAATGACAAGCCTTTGTGTCATTGTTCATGAAGAAGATGGTCAAAATGCTTAGCCATATTTTCAATACAACAGTGTACTCTGTACATATTTTCTGATATAAACTATGGCTAAGGTTTATGATGGCAATTTGCATAAACTCCAGAATGTTAGAAAGAGTGATCAGATGAATTGCAAAAGTCCCTGTTGCCATGAAAATGAACTTAATCCCCAAAAACCCATTTCCACTGCATTTCAGACCTGCCACAAAAGGACCTGCTGACATCGTTTCTGTGAAATCTCTCACTAACACAGGTGGGAGTGTTTATGAGGATACTGAGTGTTGAGGACAAGGCTGGAGATCACTCTGTCATGCTGACTGAGTTAGAATGGCAGACTGGATGCTTTAAAATGAGGGTAGTACTTGAAATCATTGTTCTTCCTCTGTTAACTATGGTTTCCTGCAAGGAAACGCATGCAGTCATCGTTGCTTTGCATAAAAAAGGCTTCACAGGCAAGGACATTGCTGCTAGTAAGATTGCACCTAAATCAACCATTTTTTCAGATCATCAAGAAGTTAAAGGATAGAGGTTCAATTGTTGTGAAGAAGGCTTCAGGGTGCCCAAGAACGTCCAGCAAGCACCAGGACCTTTGATAGATAGAGAGATAGATAGATGGATGGATTAATGGATGGATATATGATAGCCTTTATTGTCCTATTAGGATATTTGTCTTCACAGTCTGTTCCAATATAAACACAAGTACATTACAGGCCTCTAACATGTTAAACATGTTAGGCACACATAAACATATACACACAATATACACACAATTAGTAGTGGCAGTAGCGACAAAACTCTTGCCAAAGTGAGCCCGTTTCCTTCTCAGAGTCCTGTATCTGCGACTTGATAAGCAGAGTAAACTGTGTGTTAAGAGGGTGACTAGAGTCATTGGTTATGTTCTGTGGTTTTCGTCCGCCCATCTCCTAAAGTTGAATGAGCTGCGGGATCAGGGCACCACCAATGCAGAGCTTGCTCAGGAATGGCAGCAGGCAGGTGTGAGTGCATCTACACACACACAATGAGGCAAAGACTTTTGGAGGATGGCCTGGTGTCAAGAGGGGCAACAAAGAAGCAACTTTTCTCCAATAAAAGTATCAGGGACTGACTGATATTCTGCAAAAAGTACAGGGATTGGACCGCTGAGGACTAGGGTAGTCATTTTCTGTGATGAATCTGCTTTCCGATTGTTTGGGGTATCTGGAAAAAATATTGTACGGAGAGGCATGACACAACACCATCCTGAAGCCATTCATGTGTAGGGTTGTTTCTCAGCCAAGGGAGTGGGCTCACTCACAATTCTGCCCCAGAACACAGCCATGAAAAAGAATAAAACCATAACATACTCTGAGAGCAACTTCTCCAAACCATCCAAGAACAGTGGTGATGAACAATGCCTTTTCCAGCATGACGGAGCACCATGCCGCTACGGCAAAAGTCATAACTTAGTGGCTCAGGGAACAAAACATTGATGTTGTGGGTCCAGAAAACTCCTGAAACCTTAATCCCATTGAGAACTTCTGGTTAATCCTCAAGCCGCGAGTGGACAAACAAAAATCCACAAACGCTGACAAACTCCAAGCATTGATTATGCAAGAATGGGCTGCCATCAGTCAGGATTTGGCCCAAAAGTTGAATGACAGCAGTCAGAGCGAATTGCAGAGGTCTTCAGAAAAAAAGGGCCAACACTGCAAATATTACATAAACTTAATTTGCCCATGACACTTCTGAAATGCTTGAAATTATACTTCTGTATACCATAGATACATCTGACAAAAATATCTACAAACACTGAAGCAGCAAACTTTATGAAAAACCAATACTTGTGCCATTCTCAAAACTTTTGGCCATGGCTGTATAAAGTTTACCTAATGTACACTATAAAATGTAAGTGGAGTACTATAATATAAAGCATTACAGTAAGTATACAGTATTACAGTACAGTGCATATTGAAGGGTTACATACCGGTTGTGTCTATGAAATGTTTCAATGATTGAGAACATGGATGTTCTCCCAACATTCAGCTGTACCCTTCAACCAGCCTCAGTCATTGTAAGGCCATGACTGAGGACACGGTCCACAATTGTGGGCAGTATTTAATGAGGAACGTGCCTCTGTTCTAGACCTCTTCTACCTCTTCCTCTGTTTTGCTTCTCTACCCTTCTACCATGTAACCTTACTTCTCTTCTTCTTACCAGCTGTTGACCCTGTTCATTTCCTTGTTCTTTTCATTGTCAAATTGTAACACTGTGTTGTGCTCTGTCAGTATATGCTTGCCAACTGACGGTTCATGAGATACACCTCTGAAGTATTTTAGAAAACTTGTTGATCACTGGTAAATTTAATGCTTTAAACATTCCCCTTTATTGGTGAAGGTCAAGATTCAACTGAGAGCAATTCATCAGTTCAGCACACATGTATTTAAAAAATAATAGAGAATATGCTTGATTAATTATGACAACTGGTTCAACCATTTTGCATGGAATGATTTACACAATTAACTAATGCCTAGATGTTTTGGGGGTAAGACTATTTAACAGATAATCAGTATAATACATTTTGACCAACATGTCATAAACTATTGAAAATGTAGGAGTCAGTAGATGATTGTACATATTCATTTGCAGGATTGTGCCAAAGGATTTGCAATTTGACTAAAAGAATGAGACTTCTTATTTATGATGTGCACAAGTGACTCAGTGATGTGGAGGTCGTGCAAGTAGTTAGTAGTTTCATTCCTAATCTGAGAAATGTACCAAAGTGACTGAGAAAGACTGTGGGGGGGGGGGACTGGTATAATTGGCCATACAACACCATGATCCTTCTGGCCTTCCTCGATGGTCTCCAAGATCAGGTAAACCAACTTGACCAAAGGGAACCAGCACAACCAGACTCTCTGAAAAAAGGGTAAAAATTTGTACCTTTTCTTCGCACTGGGGCTTTACCTTGAAGGGTCTGCAATTTGTACCCTTAGCTAAAGGGGAGGTAATTGTGGCATCTAATATACAGAACATGGACTCCGTGGAACATTTCTGTATCACTGATGGTACATTAATGTTGTTTATACCTTTGGGATGTTCCTCAGAGTCCATCTCTGTACTTTAAAAGGTACTATTACAAGGGTACAGACCCAGTGACAAGCAAAGGTACAAAATTTTCCCATTTTTTAAGAGAGTGCAGAGCACCCATGGTAATGTCAGTTTCCAGCAGACTGCTCTGGTTCGTGACTGATTCACCAAAAACCGGAGATTCAGTAACATCTTTCTGCCTGCATATTCTCCCGTCCTTAACCCCACAGAGGGGATTTTTCTCAACATGGCAGTGGAGATCTTTGACTGAGACCCTGTGTTCACCTTCAGGCCATGGAGGAAGCTTGTTTGGATATTGCATTTGAGGATGGCCAGGGATGGATAATACATGACTGGGGTTTTTTCCCCCCATTGCTTGGCCAGGGCTCATAATGCCTGTGATGATGATAAGTCTGTGGCTTGAGCCAAACCCGACACAGGATGCCGATTTCTTATTCTTTCTATGTGTTTTTATACAAACTTTTTTTTTGTTTACAGTTCATAGGTTGGGAAATTGTACTTTTTTGTAGACTCATTACCGAATAAAACACATAGTGAA
>JAABNY020000040.1:16800369-16816107 GCA_015164015.2 Brevimyrus niger | reverse complement strand
AGTGAGTTCTGGGTCTGCCGGGTGCTGTCCTCCGGGTGATGTCCCCAGGTGAGGTCAACAGCACCCCCTCCCCACTATAAATAGTAGGAACCAGGAACTGTTTCCCCCTCCTGATATTCCGGATGGTTTGCCAGAAGAAACACAATTCTGAGTATTGGCAAAAGTTAGCACATTAATATGAGAACTGCTAGAGGAGGTTTTTATTTTTCATTCATTTATTCTATATTGTTTTGTCTTATGCAGGGTTGCAGGGTCCAGAGCCTCTTGGAAACAATGGGCACCATGCAGGGTTGGCACCAGCCCGTTGCAGGGCACACACACCATTCACGCACACATTCACAGCTAGGAACAAATTGGCAACTTCAATTTCAAACTTTCTTCAAAGTAACCTTTCTCATTATCATGGTGTTGTGTAATATTCCATAGATAGAGTTCCAGGAACGTTGGATGGCTAAGGATACCCTGGCAGGGGAGCCAGCAATTTATAGGGGCCCCATAAAAAAATTATAATAATAATATAGGGGCCCAAAATGACACTTTGCCAGGCGGGCCATAGTATCTAACTACATCCCATACATATACTTGATTTAATGTGCTACAGAAGATTTGAAAATTACAGCTGATTACAAAATACCATTAGATTACACAGAGAAGAAACCTTTTCTAATAAACTTTGAATGATTGTGCTACCAGATTATATTGTAACACCCAAGGCTCAATTGATTGTCATCTTACCAGTTATTTTGAGAGCATGGGTGTTTTCACCATGTATTGTTAGTGCTTTTCTGTTATTGCATAAGGTCCTATAATTATTTTTGTGATATCTTAGCTTCTGTAGGTCACTGCAAATCATCAGAAAACCTGATAAATGATAAGATGTAATTTATTTATCCTGCAAGGTGTTTTTTTTTTGCATACAAAAGTGTTTTTTTTTTTTGCACTAAAGTGCACAGAAAAAATAGTGTAAAAGAAAGACTGTACCCATAGTGTAAATGGTACAGTACTCAAACTGAATACAGTGTAGGAGATAAATATACATAAGTATAATTTAAATACATATAAATAAATTGATAGGTGTATGTGCAAATAAGATAAAAGTCCGGTGCTATTTGATTTAAAGATCAAAAATGCTGTCCTGATGTGTTCTGGCTGGGGGGAGGCCTGATCTGTTTTGGGAAGGCATTACAGAACCTCTCACATTTAAAACTCCAGATGGAAATTTGAGTGCAATTAGATATTGAAACGGAAACTTCACCTCAAGGTGTGTCTTACCTCAAAATAACTTCGCTATATATTTATTAAAACAAAGTTTTCAAAAAGTAAGAATGAATAGGCAGTTTTCTAATGTGATGATAACCAAAACAGTCTGTATCAGTCTGTGCATTATCATAGATTTTGTCTTGCAGCATATCTGTGGCTGCATTGCCACTTTAAACATCCACTCTTCATTTCATCTAATTTTTCATTCAAAATTTAATAGCTATAAGCTGACCTTTATTTATACCAGAAAGAAAATACCAACAATTGTACTGGTTTTGGAATAAAACTGAAATTATACACTTTTTAATTTAATTTAATTTAATTAGTTTTAATTTAACTAATGTTCTTTTACTGTCACCTTGCAATTTAACTGTAATTTTTTTATAACGCAGACACACGTAGTTCTCGAAGATCTCGCGAAGATCAATAAATGGCTATCCAAGCGAGCAAGAAAACAAAAATACACATTTTATATATATTACACACACATACACACACACAAAACTAAAACGAGGTGCAAGGTTGGGTTATTAGCAATAATATTAAGTACAATGGACATGATACTGATAAGAGTTCACATGTTTATTATGAGCTCATTGCATCGCGTACTTGCAGCAATTTTTATGTTTTGTTTTGTTTTTTTATTTTCTAACAGGTAATAATCTAACTATGGTACGGGCTGGGAACTACGGCCTTAGGACTAGAGTTCCCATCATGCCAAACCATGAGAACAGACGTCCACCGTGGCGGGCTCGCGGAAGTATCGCGATGTTTCATTGTCAGCACTTTGTCATCTGCGGCTTTTCCACCATTTCGCTCCGTCTGAAGTCTCCTCCCCACAACCGCTATATTCAGTAAGCTAGACCCCGCACTCGTTCATCCGGCACTTTTTTACGCTCCCCCGGTCCCACGAGCATGTCGTTGGGTACCGAGAGACAGATCTGAGTGGCCCCGTTGCGGATTGAGTGCGATTTCAGGTGGATGACGGCTTCTTCATCGACTTTTTAGTGAAAGAAATTTGGTTGGACATTTCAGGTAGGAGAAAAGTTAAGATGGCGGCAGCGACCGGGAGACGAGCGAGAGGGAGGAGGGTGGGGGGGGGTATTCAGGGGGGCTCCGAAGCAGTGGTGCGGTGATGCACGTTGTCTGTCCGTTACAGTATTGGGTATGTGGTTTATATAATTCTGAAAAAAAATGCATTGGCGATGAAAGTGTAATTGAGACGATGCGCCTTTTCCTGACAATGACTTTGCGAAAGCGGGAGCCTTCACTCGTTGATACACTTTCCTGTCATTTCTGCAGGAGCGTTGCCGTGTCGCTTAAACCTCCCTAGAGTCACCCCAACCGACCCAACGACAAAATACGCGATTTTGATAATTTTTCGTCGTTGTTTTTATTTTGCAGTTTCTGGTGTACTAACATGCTTAGGTCGAAGTAGAGGCGAGAGGCAGTTTCATATCGGCAACAGTACCGGTTCTTGTTGGGTCGCGTTTGACCCCGCTTCGTGACGTCACGCCGGGGTTTGCTCCCGGTTAACCCGGTCGGTCGGAAAGCGGGTTTAAGGCGATCGCCCCACGCTTTCCGCGGAGGCCTTATGGGAGATGCAGCCCGTCCGCTGCCGGTGCCGAATCAAATCAATCACATCGAAATGAGGATCCGAGAGCCGGCGAGTTACATAAGCTGAGCCGCACGCTGGGGGGACGGCGGTGCGGGCGGCCGCACCGCGCGCAACGTCGCGGCTCATTGTCCGGCCGCTGAAACTTTTACCGGCGATCCTGGTTTAGCGGGCACGGAGAGACGGGGGCCCAAGGTGGTGCGGCGGGTGGCCGGGCGCTGACGAACACCATTGATACATGTACGTGTTCAGGGGGACGGGGGGAAGGCTGCCCTTACTGGTGCATCGGCTTATCGGCTCGACCTGCTCTGCTGTATTTACGCGGAAAAGCTGTCCGGCCCACGCCGAGTTGGTTACCGGCCTGCGGCGTGATTCCAAGCTCGGATTTACGCCTGCGGCCGAGGTGAGGATGCGACTGTACGGGCTTTGACGATAGCCCTGCCCTGCCCTGTCGTGACGCGTGTTCGAGAGCCACCCCACCGCAGTGTTATAAAATTAATCAACACTGATGAACAACTCCGTTATTGCGTTTCATACGGGACTGCATGAGGTGACTGGGGAAAAGGCGTCGCTGTATCGCCGAATGGAGAAGCATTGTGGGCCCCTTTGTTAAAGTTAATGGCATCATTCGGCGGACTTTCTGTTTCCTTTTTACTAGCAGGTGTTAGCGGAGAAAGCGCAGACTGGCCTGTGATGTACGCATGTGGTCCATTATTTACGGTGTGTAAAGGGCGGCGTGCCCCTTCTTGCCTGGTGTCCTTCCACTCTGAAGTAGGGAGTGTGTGGGCTCGCTGTCATCTCTGAGGTTGCCTGTAGGAGGGCTGATCTCAGCATCATCAAGTCCTTTTATTTCCTATTTTGAGGAAAATGTACCATAACTATTAGAAACAATGACTGGTGCATGCTTTATGGTAATGCAGAAGCTTAAGTTGTACTCATTTTGGAGTGGGCTCTTTGCTGGATCAGGGGAAAACATTTGAAGAGCCTTAATTGCATGTTAAGGTTATCATCGTGCGTCTTCCCATTTTGCGTTTAACCCGACTTAGCCCTTTGGGATTTCTATATATGCTTCACTCATAGAACAACATAAAATATTATGGAATATTGATCAGGTCAGTTCAGAATGCAGTTTTGCTCCAAGTACTCTTTGCATATTTAAGGAATGACAGATACATCATTCCTATAGGTCCTTTTTCATATGAAATAGTGGATGTAGCACTAAGTATTTATTTTTCAGTGTTGACCAGATGAATTCACATTTAGGTACTCAATATTCAATGAAAAGCAAGAGCAACACAAATTGAAAAACCTTAATACTGAAGCTTATCAAGTACAAAACTGGTTAAAATAACTTGGTCATCGTTAGTTGGAAGCTGATTGCTTGATGCCTCACAGAATTGCATAGGCATTCTTTTGGATAAAAACAGCAGTGAAAAATCTTAATGAAAAAAAAAATGGATTCTAATTAGAAAAATAACTGTCCTATGGCCTGGTTCGACACATCTGGGGAAGCCCCTGGACTTTAGCTGCTGTATGCATATTTATATATACATATACACCAATGAACATGTAAGTAGTTATGTGTAGACCAGCAGATGTGAAACTCTTTGGGCTTACGGACCTTTTCCAGCATACAGAGAGAAGTGACAGGTCAGATGTAGAGCAACAGAGCAGAGATGCATGACCTATGAATGTGACAGTTCTCTCAGGGCCTGCGTGAGGTTGCTGGGCACTGATGGTGAGCTCTGCCGCATGACCTCCACACACAACGTAGCTTTTTTGTTTTTGCGGAGCAACTTTGGTTTAATTCTACTCCCGTGAACGTTTTGTCGCCGCTTTAGTCTTTAGATCCTGTGTGAAATTGGCTGATTTTGCGAACAGCTTCTGTATGTACTGTCATTTGTTTAGTTTATGAGAATGTTCTGCTGTTGTGATGGATGCTGTTTCTTATGGATAGATGTCATTTAACATGGTGTTCTAAGCTGGTATATTAGTGGTTAATTGTGGAATAACCTTTTCCTTTACTGTTTTTGTGCTCTCTAAATAAATAGAGAAACCCCTTATGATTTCCTCTAAATGAAATATCTGCCCTCCATCCTTTTAAGTCACTGTAATTGTAATCTTTCTACTGTAAATATGTCTTCAGCATGACCAGATATGCTTAATGTACATGATGTGCAAGTCTATACTTCATTTTTAGTTTCACTGTTAGCATCCTCTAACTGCTCAGCTGGTGCTTGTGATCACAGGTTGTCATGCTCTTTAATCGTAAAGACTTGCCCTGATATTGTGAGTTTACCAGCTTATGGATTGAATGTTTTTGCTGATAATTTAACATTTTTTAGTTGCTTTTTAAAAGAGCTAGATAATATTTAACCACAGTTTACAAAGAACACGCCAGAAAGGGTTAATGAATTTTAAGCTTTTAAGAAGATTTGTAGTAGCCGTACATGCATCGAAACCACTTGTGCTGGGGTATTAAGGCATGAAAGAGAGCCCCGGGGTGTTGTGCAAGAATAAGGCCGTTCAAACAGTTGCCCTTGGGGGGCACCATTGCTTCACAGCCCCGAGGATGGGAGTTTGGATGCAGAATCTCAGTGTTATAAAGGGCTGTGGTCTGTACTACGAAGCAGGATTACTGGCTTATCGGGGTAACTTGTTAGATTTAACAAACAGTTTACATGGCCTTCATATTAGTTCACTTACATTTTGCCCAGACTACCTTAAATCCAACAAGTTACCCAGATAAGCCAGTAACCCCGCTTTGTAGTACAGGCCCCTGCTCTGGGCATTTTGGGTTGCTCCTTTTCTTCAGTTTAATTTAATTATGATGTACTATTAGATGGTATATGAATCACAAAAATAATCAGGTCATAATTAAACCAAATAAGTGTTAAAATAGGTTTTTGTTAAAGATTGAAAGGCTGTGTGATATTTTGTGGTTTTAATAATGTATACCCCTGTTCCAAATCAGTCTGCAATTTGAGTAAATTGGTAAGCACCGTGTGTACACACCTTTCATATGTCCATGAAGGGTGTTTAATTATTTTCAAAGTATTACTTAACTGGAACCAAAATGTAACTTATCCACTTGACACTTGCATAGGTGACATATTTGGCCACAGAAAGATACTACATTCATGTTAGTGATTCTGAAACGTTAATGTGATTGGACACATTAGATTGAGCCAAGCAAAATCTGTCCAGGAAAAAATGTTTTGGCAAGGTTAACCTGTTGAAGTTTTAGTACGATACGTTAATAGTGTTACATTGCGGGGATTAAAGGACAACTGTGCAATAACTTCAACAGAATGCATCGAATTAAGGAATATTTTTTATAGAACAGAATGTAAATATACTGCAGTGCAAGTTCCTGTCTTTAATCTCAGTTACTGTGGAGTGCCACACAGCATTTGTACATCCTCCAGGGGGGTGTTCTACAAAGTAGAATTTCTGAGTTAGCTGGGTTAACTTAAACTAGAAGTCAGTATCGTCCAATAAGAGTTTAGGTAAGGAGAGTTCTTAACCCAGCTAAGTGAGAAATTCTACTTTGTGGAAAAAAAAACCAGCTCTCCGACTTTACAAACAAAGCCCCTCTTTACCTCATGTTGTTCAGTAACATTTGGAGACCAATAAGATTGAAGGAAACTTTCATTCATCCTTTCAGATATTATTTTCCAATAAGTTTCTGATGATGTTTTAATTTTATGAAGTTGAAAAATTATGAAGATGTGCAAAGTATCCAGATCCCGTATTTATTCAGATCCTTCTCTTTCACCATTTTGTCAGTAGTTGAGTGAAATCTTCAGGTCAGGGCCGAAGTATTTCTGGTAGCCCATTGGCAAAGATGACCAGTTTTTCAGTAGTGAAGGAAAGGTATCTTTCATATACCTGTATTTCTTGTATCCTTGTGTTGTCTCTGTCTCAAATTAAGATTACACACTATTGTAATTGTGTTTTTTTTTTTTTGGATTTCCAATGCTTGGTGAAATAGGCTGAATGGTTTTAAAAATCACCAAGAAACTCTGTAGTTTTAGGGAGGTTGCTGTCCAAACTTTGTATATTAAATTGCTTGGGGGAAGGATGAGAAATCTGCTTACCCTTGGCTAATATGGATGCACTGTGCATTCTGAAGCATGTCTGAAATCCTTCACAGAATAGCGCGTGTGTTTGTTGAGGTAAAGGAAGCACCAAATTTAAATCTATAATACAATAAGGAAAGGCCTCATATTATTAATTCATTTATTTGTCGGTAGCAGTGTCAGCCTGCAGATTTTTGTGACCTTCACCTTGATAAGTTTTTCTCTAATGGAAGTTATGTGAGTATTAATTGCTTCATGCTCCTCTGTTCAGATGTAAGATTAAGATTTTTTTGATGGAAGTTATTGTGGAAATGCTAAAATGATACCAGGTTTTTGATAGCTAGTATATCACATACAATGTGAAAGTTCTGATTGATGGAGACAGATAATTGACAAAGAAGTACGAGATACAGATGGCATTGAGATGTTATTCATGATAAGATTGCTTTGCTTCACATTGGTTTTTGTTGTATGGTTGTGACCTCCAAGCATGCAGGAATCTCGTCATAGGTGCTTATTGGTTTGTTCTTTTGTTATAATAATGATGTCAAGTGACTCGTAACTTTTTATTGGAATCTCAGCCGAGCCATATTCATACCTCCTCAATGTTTTTTAAGGTACTATTTGCCTTGCTGCTGCGTTGCTTTGGACAAAAATGTCTAAGTAAAATTAAATGTGCTCCTGCATCATGTATCGAAATGCTTATCACTGGTCCTGTTGCATTTGATTTTTGTAAACTATTGTATTGCCCACCATTAAGTAGGTGTGTGTGTAAGTAAGAGAGAGAATATGCAATTATCTACACAATTTTGTGTTACAGCATAATATGAATGAATTTGCTGGTGCTGAGAGAGGCAAAATTAAAGGTTAAAGAGACATGACCATGCGAAAAGTAGAAGTCACTCAGGAATGACCTCTATTATATATATATCATTTCGATACACAACTGCCGATACAGATTCAGATACAAGAGCTATTTTTACTTTGTTACACTTTAAATATTTTTTCCCATCTGTATTTTCTAGCATAAATTTATAATTAGGCTACTGCAAACATACATAGCATACTGTTGCACCTCATTTATACGTCTTGTTTTAAGCGTTTTTGAGGCATTTGCAGTGCAATATGAACATCTTCAAAACAAGTTTACACAAGTGGCGAATGCTTACAATTTTCAACACAAGTTTTCTCCCATTGGCGTCAGCTCAGTTACACTTTGTTGCGATGGCAGCCCCTCTTGTATCACAAGCTGCAGTTAGTTTGCAAAACATTCCTAGTCAGCCACTCCCAAATCATCCATTGGTTTTTCGTTTATTCTCGCACTGTTGCGTGTGCTTTAAGTGGGATTGTCCATTGAACACTATTCCCACCTCCTCAAACTGTTATTTTACAAAGATTGCAAATCACTGTGCTACTGGTTTCTGTTAAAAGCATAAAATACTCGCAAATCGTCACGTCTTATCTTGCGCTCCTCGCTCCCGATCTGTGAAATAGGTCTGGATCGGCGCCGATACTGATCCGAATATTGGATTGGTGCATTTTCAGTGCTGCTAAATGAACTGTAGAATAGATTATCCTCCATGTATTTTTTATGCTCCTTATCCAGTGCAGCGCCTAGCGACCTTTTAGCCTATACCTGGCTGCACTGCGCCCAAGGCACAGGATGCCGCCTTTAGGGATGCATAGCACTGTATTACAGCACACATATGGTTATGCTGTTGGATATTTAGGGTCAATTTGCATTTCTTTCACAGTCTGAAAAGACTGAAAAAGCAGTTTTGCAAAACGTTGTACTTGAATGTGTTTACGTCGTGCATATGAAAGCCTCTTGTTTGTGTTTAATTTTGTGTTTGTTAAAGTGCCGATTTGCTCCTTGAGTTTTGCAGGCATGTTTTCCTGGAAGTAATTATTCTTTCTACTAATCACAGCATGTCATTTATCGGCTCGTTGTTCAGAATTATTATTGCTATTTAGCAATATGGCTGCATGGCACATTTATACCAGTTTGACAAAATGTAAAATACCCATTTATAGATCGCAAAGAGAAATTGGATATTTAATAGTAATCTGGACGCACACACTCTGAAATTTGCTTTCTGTTTCAGCTTCATTGGAAAGCTAGTAATTGAGACTTTGTGATGTAGGACGAGTTGGGACAATCCATACATCTTACCGTTAGTTTTTGTGAATACCTGATTTGATGGTTATGTAAAACGTAGAGTTCTTGCTTTTTTGTTATGCTGTGTAGTCTTGTTCTGTGAACTCTTTCCAGTTAAACGTATTTAAGCTTGCTTTAAGAATCATAGATTTTTGATAGAGGCCTCGTCACATGCCTGATTCTTCTCCTCCTTTTGTAGAAGCAGAGGTCCTTTAACTCACCATCCTGGAAGTGGAAAGCATTGACCCTGGTCCAACACCACAGTCAGGTGAGAACTTCTGTTCTGCAGCTTCTGTTCCAAGTCATTACTGACTCCCAAGTATTGCAATGTGTTATGCATCAGAGAAAGCCCATGTGTAAGAGCGGGAGCTCTGAAGGGCATGTTAATGAGGTGGTACCCTAGTGTAACTATAAGGCTTCAGAGGAAGCCCATATGTAAGAGCAGGAGCTCTGAAGGGCATAGTAATGAGGTGGTACCCTAGTGTAACTAGAAGGCTTCTGTCAGATGCTGCGTTTTCTGCTGTTTGTGGGTGTGAGTCTGTGGTCAGAGCGTCGACGTTTGCCTGTGTTTTCATGTGCTTTGCTCATTCCTGCTCTCAACTACTTTTGTCCTGCAAGATGTCCCAGTGTTTTTAATGTTACAGAAATGCACCAACCACAAAAAGGGATGGATTTATTTTTTTGGTTGGTTTTGTGGATTGGTAAGCGGACCCAGTTTAACTTCTCATCCTGGGTCTGTGCATTTCTACTGGACTAAGCCTGATTTTGCCCAGTTGCCTGTCTCTAACCAGTTTGGCGTCTTCCTTAGGTGCAGTGTGTTGTGGAAGTAGGACCAAAGACGGGACTTTTGGGGAAGAGGCTGTCCCGTTGCCTCCCCCCCCAGCTGTGGCTGTGCTGGGTGGCGCTCCACTGGCTGCCCAGAATGTGGCCGGGCCACCCCAGCATGCCCTGCAGCCGGCCGCAGCTGCCCTCCACGCCCCATCAGCCAGCACTGCGCCTCAGCAGAAAACAAGTCCGCACGCCCCTGCCAGCCAGCTCGCTGACCAACCCAACGGCAGCACCATGGACAGTGGTGCCCAAGGGCCCATTTTGGATTCTCAAACTGACAATATCCAGAAAAGACTGGCTGACTCTGAGCTCACGGACTGCCAAAACCTTGCAGACGTTCAGACTAGACAGCCTGCTTCAGACAGACCTGCAGATTCGTGGGCATTTAATGTGCATGCTATGCCGGGCATCCCCCAGGGAGACACTACCGTGGGTCCAGTCGACCACACAGACAGGCGGACCGACACAGCGAGAGGAAGTCCTGTCAGTCCAGAGGGGGCTGAGGGGGCTGAGGCATCATTACAACCTCTCGAGACGACAGGATGGGACCCTCGATTGGACACCGCAAGCAGAGAGGAGCCGGATCTGGAGCCTTCAGACAAAGGGGGCTTCTGTGATCTCAGCCACTGTGACTCTGCAGGCGCCCCTTTATTGGCTACTTCTAGTTTCAGTGCAGACCATTCAGAAACTGGGGACATGGATAAGTCCCAGGCACCTGGACAGGATAAGACGCAGCAGACTAGCCAACTCTCATCCGAGAGCACGGCAACAAAGGTCTCTGGTCCAAATTTTCTGGGCCCTGACATCAACAGACAGGTCACCGAAAATGAGCTTGATCAAGCATCCAGGTGGGAATTACAGAACACAGAGCAAGACAGCCAGTGTGCTCACAGTAACCCGGAAGCAGGGGAGCAGACTGTTCCAGCAACAGTGGAGAGTGAAAGTGAGAAGTCAACATCCGGTGGAAACAAGTGGCCCCATGGAGAATATTCCCTCAGCCCTGAGCTGTCTGCTGTACCTGGGGGGTCCTGTGCAGATGAGCCTCAGTCTCCTCAACCGACAGGCAAATGCTGGACTGCGGAATATAATCTTACTGGGGATGGAAACCCAGCGTCCCATAATGCAGCTGACACAGGAGTCAGTCCCCAGAAAAGTCACTGCTGCCACAGCAAAATGCATTTGGAACAGGGCCAAGCAGACGAGGATATCGACACAGAGACACAGCCTCACGAAATCCTCAAACCCAGTCTTGGCTTGCAAAGCACCCCAACTTCACAGAGTAAATCAGGTCTTCCCGTCAACCTTCCTCACAGCACTCTGGACAGTTTGGTCCAGAGAGAACCTACTGCAGTCGACAAGTCAGGGTTGGAATTTGCAGAGCAAGTTGTTGCTCAGAGCTGCTTGATGCCCGAGCCTATGGATTCCAGTGAAACGCCGGAGTGTTCCTTGAGGGCTAACGAAACCGGAATTTGTGCTGAAGGGGCAGCAAATTTGAATCTCCTTCTAGACAAAGATTTCCACACTGATCTTGTCAGTCCCAATCAGTCAATATGTGACCTGGCTGTGCAGAAATCAGGATTCGAGGATATTATTTATAGCCAGAAAGAGATAGACCAAGAGGTAGATTCCGAGGTGGTAATCAGAGGTGAAAATGACTATGATAGCCAGACACGTGTGTTTCCCTCTGATATCTATACAGAGAATTTAAAAGAACCTTCTGTGACCTCAGAGGAAAGATCGACTGGGAAAGAACTTGAAAATCATTTGCCATCACCCCTTTTATCTAGCAGCAGTAACTCCAGGGGTCTGCAGGAGCAAAGCATACCCAAAACAGAAGTATATCCAAAGGTGATTTATTTCCTTGCCTTTTAATACTTGAATTTGTGTTAAATTGTTTAGTTCCTGATGTTAACCTGAATGCCCAAGTACTAAAGGCAGTGTTGTGTGTTTCAGACTCCCCCGGTTCAAGAAATGTGGACTCCGTCCAAGAAAGATTTACAGCTGACCAAGATGGAGACCAAAGAAGATAGCTTAGAAATTCTGTTAGGGGAACGTGAAAAAGGCAGTGGCCTCCATGCAGACGAGAGAGAATCGAGTACAGGCAAAACACTGACTTCAGCTGCCATTCTTGAGTTCAAACAGGCTAGCTCTCCCTTAGTCAATGAGGACAGCAAGAGTGAGCCTCACGTAACAGATGAAAATCCTGCTACCACACCGATTTATACAATAGGACATGAAGTGTCTGCTGAATGTCCACCTGTTCACCTGCCCGGAGAAGCCTTTTGCCTCTCTGAGGAGGGCAGTTCACCCTCTGCTTTTCACCCAGCAGATCTGATGATCAGAGAGGGACCAGAGTTAACTGTGCAAAGTGAGGTGTTCTCGGATGACATCTGCATGATATCCACAATTGAAAAGCAGGCTCCTGATTATCACTCCTGCCTGACTCTCCCGTCTATGGTCACGTCCAAAGTCGAGACGTTACAGGAGAAAGTGGACGATGAAGCTGTTTTTCAGGGAGAGGAAGTCAAAACTGAAGTTTGCGTTTTAGATGGTTCCTCTTCCTCCGGTCTTGTTGATTCCAAGCTCTTTATCTTGAATCTGGACGACACCCCTCTTCTCAAACACTCGCCTATTGTTCTAGGCGGAGGGTTACAGAATGTGGAAGCAGCCCACAGCACCTCCACAGAGCTCGGCAGCCCTGCCTCTGGGGCCGGTATGGTGTCTGTAGAGTGCCTTTCCCAAACCGTTACGTGCACAGGCTCCGTTCCCGTATCCGCAGTCGCTTGTGAGAAGCTGATTGACGCCGATCCTGCGAACAGCGAGCCGTCCTCTTATGGATCTGCCAGTCTGGCTGCCCCTGTTATCGAACACGTAGAGATGAAGCCCTGCTTGTCCACCTCCTTCCCTCTCATGCACTCTCACATCTCTTACGAAGAGGCCTTAGCTGAGATCGAAGTCCCCGCAGAAAATACCCATGAAGCATCCCAGAATCTCTTAACCCCCACGTCCATCTCCACAACTGTGTTCGACAGCATCCAGTCTAGCTTGTATCATACCAATGAGGTGTCTCACCATTCGGACTTGTCGCAGCTCCCTGCAGAGATTTTGCAATCCGAGCACACGGATTGGTCGGTGGTCTCGCAGGTAACTGCAGCGGACAACCAATCCTCCCCTCCAGAGCAGCCCAGCACCCCTAGTGCTGAAAGCAGCGACAGTGACGTGGAGCTTCCGAGCAAATCCCCTGCCTCAAGCTCTCGCTTTGCCATCACCCCCACTTCTCAGATCAAGGTAAGTCAGATGACGTGCAGCCAAATTGAAAGCGCCGATAATGTGTAAAACAAGTTTTACTGCCTTCTGTTGTTTTTTTTCTCAGGAAAAGTTTTGTGTTGATCACAGCAACGGTTCAGTTGTACTCATCTGAATTGGTGCAGTACTTGACTAAAACGTAGTCGATTGAATTCAAGAAAATTAACGGCCAGTAATATGCAGAGTGTTGTTGGAAATTTCAATTACTATGAATGATTGCCATGATGACCAGATGTTTTTGAAATTTTAACCCTGTATTCAAAAAGCTGAGTTAAACATGCTTCAAACTTTTCAACTTAAATATTTTTTGGACTTCGTTTTAAAATTCTGTCAACAAAATTAATTGTAAACTCGCAAATGGTTTGCTGCATTCCATAAAAGCAAAGCTGTCTGTTGTTGCAGGGAATCTTTGCTATACTTCAGTTGTCAGAGGCTTGTGCTTGTTTTATTGAGTGTTTATTAACCTATTGCTTGAACTGGACTGGGATCAGCCCTGGACTTTGTGGTCCCCCACAATAAATTCTGCCAGTTCCCAAACCTGCTGGCCCGCAGTGAAGATGCCGGGTTTGCCAGATGGCCAGTGCAGCCCTGCCCATTGCTCACTGCAGATCGGTCGCAGATTGTTTCACGCATTAAGACAGTCCAGTGTTCCCACTAGTGACGTTTTTTCCTGGCAGCGGAAACAAGAGACATCTATCAAACCAATCATATTAGCACCACGAATAATCTATATTGTCGTCTTAGCAGCCAATCTTTATAAAGCTCTAATAAAATGAGTTTGTTTAGGTATTTTGCAAGGAACAGAAAATTAGACGAGTTGGGTAAACAGAGCAGGCATTTAGTTTGGTGGTGGTGACGCCGCTTCTTTCATGTCGCTCTCCTACACACACACACACACACACACACACACACACACACACACACACACACACACACACACCCTGAAACCAGCTCATATATCACCATTTTACCGCTGTGGTGTGGGAATGGGAGCAAAATAGTAAATTCGACCCATTAATCTATCCCCTGACGACCCAGCAACATTAGCTGTAACTTTCTAACACTTCTCCAGTGTGAATGTGAAAACATAACGGATCATTGAGGTCGTGACGCATGGGGGAGGACTTCTCCCCCTTCTTTTCACTGCACTGATACCAGTTGGGAGTACATGATGCACATTGCTTTACCGTTATGGAAGAGTTGGAATGAAAAATTATCTGACCCGTGTTTTACTTGATACATTAAAGGGTGTCGTACATGAAAGGGGCTCACACACAGGGAGAGTCTTTTCCCACAGTTAATCTGCTAAGTTAGCACCACAGACATAGTTAGGCTGTGTGCTGTGCAGTTAGGCTGTTTAAATTGTTCAGTGAAGCTCTGGAGCTGGGTAAACTGAGGAGTTTATTTAGCAGCCCTTAAAAAACAGTATTTATAACTGTTATTGAAAGTAACTAGCCTATATTAATTCGCTGCTCAGTGGTTCATGAATAAGCATGAAAATAAGTTGTAGTAAATGAATAGGTTGAGATGTAAAGGGATTCCTGCCAAAGGAGAAAGCGTTTTTGCTTTTAGAAGTAGTGGGGTGTGTGTGTACACAAAGTTCACGGTGTGGTATACGCCCGTTTTGGACTCGCGGTTCAGTGATGTAATCGAATGGCACCTGATGTGTATCTTTGTGGCCCTGATGTTTTTATATTTTACTTGTAAATATGTCTGAAAGGCAGTTTGTTTAGCATAGATATAAGGGTGTTACTGTGGGAATTTAAAGATGGAAAATTCTTAAATCTGTCACTTAAACAGTAAAGTTGAATGGTACTCCTAAAACCTGTTTGAGAGTTTACAGCGTTAGGTAGTTCTACAGTATGTCTGGCTTACTACTTGACCAGAACAAGTGATATGGTGTCTGCTTGATGGGATTGTTGATATCTAAGAGGTGCCATTGTAACTAACCTTTTGTTGAAGCCGCTGAGGGAGATTTCCCCTAAATTACAGGCTTTTGCAAAGTGAACAATGTGGTAGCTGATGGTCGGTCCACCAAGGCTTCTGTATTCGGTTGCTGCCACAATTCACAAAGCACCATGATTCGTGGAGGGGACCCGTCCGCTGGTTGAAACTCTGTTCCAGTAGATTCCATCCTGGTCGTGGGGCACTGAACCAGCTCATTGCCCTCACAAGGATGCTGAAGGGTTCATGGGAGTTTGCTCAAGCAGTCTACATGCAGGACTCTATACTGCAACCCAAATGGTGGTCTATGCAACCTTTTATTGAGAGTGAGAGTTGAAACTTGGTCGCATCTGTGCTAGCGCATGTACGATAATCATTAGAACGTTTTGCTCCTGCATGGATGCATGAAATGTGATGTGAAACTGATGATAGTGTGCCAGACCGTGGCGTTAAAGGAAGCAGTCTAGGTCAGGGGTCCCCAAACTTTTCAGCTCACGACCCCCAAAATAACCGTGCCAGTGACTCGTGACCCCCACTATCCTCGG
>JAABNY020000040.1:16761952-16782463 GCA_015164015.2 Brevimyrus niger | reverse complement strand
TGCTTACTGTATGCTGCACAGCGCATTCGTGTGATGACTGATTGGAGTCCCTCTCCCCCTACAGTGGCCGTGTGCTCTATAGCCCCCACCAATCTCCAGAAGGCCTCGGTGTCCCCCTGCCCTGCTCCCATGACTATTTGTGGAGGGGCCGGAGCGGCTGTGCGTCCAGGAGCCCCTGTGCCCGTTCTGACCATCAGGCCCCCAGCAGCCAGCAGCGCCCCCTCTCTGCCAGGGTTAGCACCGAGCCCAAGCAGCGCAGTCACCCAGAGGGTCCTGCTCAGCCCGGACATGCAGGCCCGCCTGCCTTGTGAGTGAATTTCTCTGTATCAGTCTGCGAGTTTAGTATCTTGGTCGTATTCATTTTAAAACTGCAACGAATCTTGAAATGCCTCTGGTTTGTCCTGATTTCTTTATTCTGGCTTTTGTTTCTCTGTATAATGTGGAGTATAAACCTGTGTGGGGCTTCTGTCGTTACTGACATTTTAATCTGCGGCCATATTTTGACCACGACAGCAGCTAATGGAAAAACAATGGCGCTGAGTAGGCGTCCGGGTTATCTGGGTGCCATTTAACCCATTGCGCCCAGTCGTTATCCGCCGACGGACTGCATGACAGTCCCAGAAACCCACAAGGTTGAATGAAAACGAAAGTAATCGGGCCTGTGGCTGTAAACACGCCGTCCATGTAGATCACGTATCCTTGACCTTTGCACTAATCTGAATATTCGGACATCGCCTCGTGAGGATTATTGATTAGAGGCTGGGGAGGCTTTATGGCGACGTCACGTAACGGGGGGGATGTGGTCACTGTGCTTCCCTGACAAGCTGCTTCCCTGACAAGCTGCTTCCCTTTTAGCCGGCGAGGTGGTGACCATCGCCCAGCTGGCATCGCTGGCCGGCCGGCCCCTATCCTCCTCCCAGGGAAGCAAGCCCGTCACCTTCCAGCTGCAGGGCAACAAGCTGACGCTGTCCGGGGCCCAGCTGCATCAGGTCACCATGGCCCAGCCGCGCTCCATCCAAGGTTCGCTCTCATCCCTCTGACGGGCTGTGGTGGAGTGATGGGTGTTATGGAGTACATCTAGCGTCGGGGGGGGGGGGGCAGCTGCATCGGAGTAGACGGGCTGTGCTGAAGATTACCACCACTCAATGTTACGCAATGTTAACACACGCAATGTTAGCTGTCGTCCCAGTACAGCTGGATCTTGTGGGGAAGGAGGTGCAGTGTTTCTCCAGAAAGGGCCGAAACCATCCTGCTTGGCACATGTGATTTTTTTAGACCAGCTAACATAGGCTGAGAAACATGTAAACACATTTTCCGTGTCACCCGCATGAGAGCTGCAGCCAGTTAGTAGCTCATAATGCAGCCAAAAAAGGAGAAAAGGAAAAACGCAGAAACAACTCGTGTCTGCAGCCGCATTTTAACAGCTGCTTAACTTGGATGGACGCAAAACTGTAACAAGGGTGCTGGGCGGATTTGTAGTGAAGGGTATATAGCTGTGCTCAGACTGACTGCACATGTACATCTGACCTTTGCATCCATCAGCTTGCATTTTTTTTTCTTCATGTTGGCATTAATATCATACTACAACTGCCAAGACAAAAATTTACGTTATTTGTTGATATAGGTTTTTTTTTTTTAATTCTGCATTGTATATGTACTGCACCAAATGTCTCTTAGGGAGTTTTCACACCTTTAGTTCTGTTTCTCTGGTCCTGATCAGTTTGAAGGTGTAGCACCCCCCCTCAGTTCGGTTTGCTTTCACACAGCGAGCGAAATCCGAGCGAAGCAACAGTGCACCACTACAAACCACATGAGAACATTTATTCTGCTCATTGGTGAGATGTGTCTGTGGCGGGAGCAAGAAAGTTAATAGAAAGGAGGTCCTGTGTTCTGGGCTATGCAATAAATACAGGAAGGAGGTCCTGTGTCCTGGGCTATGCAATAAATACAGGAAGGAGAACCTGGGCTATGCGGTAAATACAGGAAGGAGGTCCTGTGTTCTGGGCTATGCGGTAAATACAGGAAGGAGGTCCTGTGTCCTGGGCTATGCAATAAATACAGGAAGGAGAACCTGGGCTATGCGGTAAATACAGGAAGGAGGTCCTGTGTCCTGGTCTATGCAGTTGAACATCTCTCACTATCACGTATGCCTCAGGTCTTTTACATTCACACAGTTCTGTCCCCCCCCCCGCTGATTGTTTACAGAAGTATTTTCCAACATGTTTTTGCTACTTTATCTAGCAGTTAGTGTAGATGTGGACTGTCTAGTTCCTGAAGGAGCCTCCAAAATGCTGCTTTACAGGAATTTGTGTTTTTACTCTTTAGCTGCAGGCTCCCCCCCCCTCTGAGGGTTAACCTGCTGCCTTTCCCTGTTCCCCCCCAGTTCCCTCCTCCATGGTCACCAGCTCCGGCATCGTCAAGATCGTCATGCGGCCGTCCGCTGGGAAGGAGGCAGCAGTGCCCGCACCCCCTGTGGCCCCCCCGGCCCCCTGCACCTTCCCTTCTGTGTCCCCTGTCCTGCCTCACGCTGGCCCCAGCGTCCCCGTGAAGCCCCCCGCTCTCCCGCAGTCGACTCATCGCCTTTCCACGCCGCTCTCCTCCCCATCTACTCCTTGCGGTCCTATCTCAGCGCCACTTAATTCCCAGATTCCCCGGCCCGTGTTAAAGGTGCTGCCCGGCCCGTCTGCCGCTGCCGAGCCAGGTGAGTCCACAGCAGGCAGTCTGGGGAACGTGGGGGGGGGCTCGCTTCCCTCTTGAATTGGGGGAGGGAAACGGCATTATGTTTATGACCTGTTTGACACGCCGTGATTGGCATTTTATAGCAAGTTCTCGTGCTCAGTAAAGCTTTGTTCACTTTAAATTATGGTTAAATGTTTTAATGTCAGGTATCACTCGTAGTCCCTTAGGCTGAGCTTAGACCTTGATAAAGCCCATGATTAAGCCGCCTTCAGCGGGTTTGGAATCGAGCATATTAGGAGTCAAGCCCTATGCAAACCCTTCTTTCCGCTTTCCAGGGCGGCCAGCCGCTCCACCTGGGCGCGAGGACACCAGCGAGGCCGTGGTCCGTGTGCCCGCACCTCCCAGCTCTGCCACCGGAGGGCAGAGCGCCCCTAGGCCGCGGGCCCAGCCCCCTCCGCCGCCACGCTCCCCGTTCTACATGGTGCGTGGTGAAATGTGGCGCCGCTGTCTTCAGTGTAGTGTGCGAGATTCCCCTGACTGGCCCTCATGGCTGAGAGCAGGGGGCCCCGCCTTCACGGCTTCCTGATCGCTTAGCATGGGGCTGCATTAGCCGGCTGAGGCTACCCGGGTATGAAAAGAAAACCCAACTCTAAATCGTAAAGATGGTAAATGCAGCTGTGTTTCAGGTCACCCATTTGGATGACGCTCATTCACATGATGGGGTAAATGTCACTGTGTACCGAAACAACAGCAATCAGCCTTAATTCGCATTAACGTGTGGTAGGGGGAAAATGTGGAGCAGCTGATTACAGTAGAACAGATTTTTTTTTTTGCAGTTATCGTGGTCCCCCTGTATTTGCAGTTACCGTGGTCCTTTTATTAGAGGGTGAGAGAGCACAGTACTGAATAGTTATGTACAAAATACTTTATCAACATTAAATACTGTGATGTCTTGCCATGCATAGTTTACCATATGTAAGTACATGAAAATCACAGCTTTGCACAAAGCTGTATAGGATTTCTGCATCTCGGAAGCAAATCTTTCAAATAAGGAAATGTTTCTGCGGCTAGTGGCGTGGAGTGACGTGTATTAACTGAAATATTAATGTCCATCTTAATTCATAACTGAGGTGTTTGCGTAGCTTGTCCACGATTTTTCCTGTCCTGGGCCTCTGCCCTGCAATGACTTGAATGTCAGCGAACAATGAGCGTCTGGCGGGGAAATGTCAGGGTTCCAGGCACTGCTTAGCAGTACTTCTTGATAAAGGATGCCTTGTTCTTCAGGAAATGATAAATGCCAGGTGTAGGGGCTCATAAATGAATAGGTGATAAATGGCAGGTAAATGCCTTCCCTGTCTATCCTGGTAAATTGCATTCTGGGTAAAGACTGGCAATTTTAAGTAAAAGAGCCCTAAACGTAGTATTGACATTGACTCCTGATGGCATTACATTAGGAAGGCATGTCAGACGGTACTCACTAATCTCACTAGGTACTCACTAATCTCACTAGGTACTCGCTAATCTCATTTCCTGTTTTGGATGCTTTTACTTCTGCATTCTTGCTGGCTGCTCGTGGTCTGACCTGATGTAGTCAGTGGATGTACAACATCCAGATAACTAGACATTTAAAGTCTCTGTAAATCAGCAGAAGCGCCGCTTGATGCCGTGTGACATGCTCCCCACCGCGCCCCTGTGTCTCATCGAAGCTTCAGCGATTCGGCTCCTATAGCAAGCTGCTGTTCGGAGTCACATGGCGTCGGTCACGTTCCTCTCAAATGTCCCATCGCATGTGTCAGCGGTGCTTGCAGCGTCATTTAGTTTCCTGTCGTAGACATTAGGGAGATCATGGAATTGGCAAATTTGCGTAAAGGTAGATTTAAGCCGCGTTTCCACGCCCTCGCTCATGCCACACGACCCCCCCTCCCCACCCCCCGTGTCTCTGTAGTCATGGCTGGATGACCGGCGCCGCTCCCAGCGTGAGGAACGTCTGGCCAGGATCTTGCGCGTCAATGAGCTGCACTGTGGCAGCAAACCCATCTACGGCACGGAGGTGCTCGACTTCCTTACCTTCCTGCCCCAGCGCCTCTCCACGCCGACCCCCGTCTGTCCCGGGGACTGGCGGCGCACCGGCCACGCCCACTGTCTGTCTGCGC
This sequence comes from Brevimyrus niger, assembly GCA_015164015.2. NCBI lineage: Eukaryota > Metazoa > Chordata > Actinopteri > Osteoglossiformes > Mormyridae > Brevimyrus > Brevimyrus niger. Next base: position 16,777,631 of record JAABNY020000040.1, on the reverse strand, counting down.
CGCTGAAGGACCCCAAGGCCTTCTGGGTGCAGAGTAAAGCTCTGGGGGGGGCCATGCACACGACGGAGGAGAGGCTTCTGCTTCTGGCTGACATCATTGACAGGTACCGTGTCGTGTTTGAGTCTCTGCGTCCGTCCCGCCGCGCCCTTACAGAATGAGGAACAGACGACTTTAGCGTTCCTGTATTTATGCTCGTTGCATGGCGCCCCTCTCAGGTACATCTTCGTCATCCCGTCGGTGGAGGCCTCGCCCATCACCATGCACTGCTGCCACCCGCCGCCGTCGCTGAGCCATCAGCAGACCGTTTTCTCCTCCGTGCTGCGCTCTGAGCTTGCGCCGCTCTCCCGCTGCCTGCACCGCATCCAGTGCAACATGAGGACCCATTTCCCAGACCTGAGGCTCATTCAGTACGATTGCGGTGAGCGGCCGTCTCCTCGGGCCCCGTCCGCGCCAAGCGCCCATCGGTTGCTCTCTGTTTCAGATGGGGCTATTTTGACTTGTGAAAGTGAAGTATGGGTTTTTGATGCAGTATTGGGAAAAAAACTCCCAACAAACAGACAAAATGCTCATTAAGAAAGGAATATACATACTTGAAATGTATTCACAAAGCAGGTTCTTCAGACATTGCCATCAAGACATTCTTCTCCCTACCCTGAATGAGATTTTTGTATCTCTGGGGATTGTATTTAGGGGCCTTCCCAGGGTTGAGTGGACTAAACAATCCCTTAAAAATGCACCAACCATATGATGAAGCCCCCAGAACCTCACTGTCTGAAAACATCCTGCTTTTCCTGGGTGTCTTGCCCATTGTCTTTTGTAAAAATGGCCATGATATGACATGATATCGTTTGTTGAATTTCTGAAATGTTCTTTCATGCACTTAAGGGAATTGATCCTCTCCATTTGGTAAAATATGTGGACTGGGTTGAGAGCAGAACCCTTATTAGAATATAGAGGTAATAATTCTAAGTGCATCTGACATCCAAACACTGCATTGCTACTCACTTTGGGTTTACATGTATTTATTTAGCAAATGCGTTTTTTGTAATGTGCAAGTGAGGCAGTACATAACAGCATTCATTTGTCAAGGAGTCCTGCTGCTACACCGAGCTTCCAGCTCAGACGAGTAAAGAAAGTTCTGTTTATGGCCAGTATTGAATATCTGCTAAATTGTATAGCTTGGATGCAGCCAGTCCACATAGACAAGGTAGTACCTGGGTTGAGTTACCTCTGGAGGTAACAGCTTCTAAAAGCACAGTCCTTACCGTATGTCTGTGTGTAGTTATTGGCAATGCCGCTGGTACGTGGGGTATGGGTGGATTACCGGACCTTGGCAGGTACTCCATGATTCTGCTGTCAGGAGGAAGCGACCAGTCAGATCAGACCTGATCCTTGCCTTTGATTTCTGTGGTGGTGTTGATGGTCCTGCTCAGCCCTGGGTTTTCATGATCCTGTGTTCTCTCTCCTGCAGGTAAACTGCAGACGCTTCACTCCCTGCTGCGGAAGCTGAAGACGGAAGGTCACCGCGTGCTCATTTTCACCCAGATGACTCGAATGTTGGACGTATTGGAGCAGTTTCTAAACTACCATGGACACATCTACCTGAGGCTTGATGGAAGCACGAGAGTTGAGCAGAGACAGGTGAGGGATTAATGCAGATCGAATCTTTTGATTCCACTTTGGTACAGATGGTTGGTTTGTCATTATTCTTTCTTTAGGTCAGGAGGAGATTTGGTGAAAGTCTATGTTCTGTGTGGCGTTGGTGACCGTATGGTACCCAGACAGCTGTTAAACAAGCACAGAATATCCAGACATGTCACATGGTTGCCCTTTTCTGTTTGGGTGGGGCTCGGAGGCCCTCCACAAGCACAAGCAGTCCTGGGTAAAAGGCTGGTTCAGACTGGTTCAGCACATGTGTACATGTGCTCACACACGATTGGCTTAGATGCATGTAATCTACAGTATAACAATTTAGTTTCTGCGTTGCTCTTCACCCATTGCACGTGTCTTTGTTTTGGAATATTGTCCTTTCCTCAGGGCTCGCACAATTTCTAGATCCCCAATTTGTAGATCCCTTTCGGACAGGCATTCTTCAGATTTCAGTTGCCCGAAATGAATTTTGGCCAACCCAGATATGGTAAAGGGCCATTCTTATTTTAAGTTTGGCAAACCAGGCACTATCTGTGACAGAGGCAGTCTGTCAGCATAATGGACATCAAGAGATGAAAGCAAAAAGCAACTCCTCAGTCCCTGCAGCCTCACATCCAGAGAGAAAATAGATCAGTCGATTTGCCTTTAAAACACATTCACTTCTGTGAAATCAAACAGAGCAGGATATACTGGTTAGCATACTGAATTTGTGGTCTAATACTTAAGCTTTATTTATCAAGTTAGCAGTATTAGAACTACTACTGAAATAATGGAGGACAGGGGTTTTAATAGTGTCATTCACCACCTATAAGGCCTCAGTGTACCGGCCTGTGAAATGTTTATAAATCACTATTGAATCTTGCCCATTTATTGATTTTTTACATTTTAAACAGAATAAGGGTCTTTTAATCTGCTTCAAAGTTATATCACCTTTTTAGGGTGGAAAAAAATAAAATACCTGCTTATTCTCTTGCAACATCATTTTTCCTATGCTGTACTGTGACTTACAGTGCTGTATTCAAACTTGCAGATTTAAAAGGTTGCTTTTTGTGAGATCAACTGATTTGAATGTGTAGTACTTTTTACATAAGTAGTTTTAAAACCAGGTATTTTTCCTTTCACTTAAGTGGTGTTTTGCTGGATGATATTTTGGTGTGGTATCTGTACTTTACTTAAGTCTGAAAATTGAGTACTGTTCCTCCCACACATTCTGCAAATATGTGCATTTTATTCGGACTTGACCGCAGAATAGGGTGACCACCTCGTCAGGAAGGGACACTGAGCTACTTCAGGTTTTACAAAGTACTTTAAAACTGAAAGGCACCCATGCTTGGCTGAATTGTTTGGTTCATTTTGTGCTTATGCTGGTTTATTTCGTGGATTGAAACACTCATCCAGCCGTTTCACATTACTATTAGTATCACATGCATGATTGTAGGAGACTGACCAATCGGCACACAGCAAGAACTCGGTGCTTGAGTGAAATCCAAATCCTTTTCTTTGAAATGGTTGTATGCAACCCCTGTAATACCTTATAATGTCCACCCTGACATGGATTAGGTGGTCAGCCAACCACAGAAGTATGAACAATTCCTTGTCCGTTACACGTCTGGATGCACGAAGACACGATCTGTGTGCCAAGTATGAACTGGCTTTAAGGACAGTGCAGCAAGGTTCTGCTGATGAGTCTGTGGTCGGAAGCCCAGAAGGGAGGCGTTACAACGGCATCAGTTCATTTTTGCAAAGATTGTAAAACCGTCAGAATTTGGCTAATGAATTTCTTATGTTTTATGCTGTTATTCCTTCTCTGGCTCAGGGACTGAAAGGACGCGCTTTGAAAATGTGCTTCCCTCCTTGCAGGCTCTGATGGAGCGTTTCAATGCGGACCGGCGGATTTTTTGTTTCATCCTGTCGACGCGCAGCGGCGGTGTCGGTGTCAATCTCACGGGGGCTGACACGGTGGTGTTTTACGACAGTGACTGGAACCCCACCATGGACGCCCAGGCCCAGGACCGATGCCACCGCATTGGGCAGACGCGAGACGTGCACATCTACAGGTAAACCCGTGCTTCTTGGCGACGGCCGTCCCCCGCCTCGAGGCATCTGCCCTGTGCTGACGTCGTCGTCCGCGGTGTCCTCATCAGGCTCATCAGTGAGCGCACGGTGGAGGAGAACATCCTCAAGAAGGCGAACCAGAAGAGGATGCTGGGAGACATGGCCATCGAAGGCGGCAACTTCACCACCGCGTTTTTCAAACAGGTTCGTCCCTTTTGGGAGTGAGAGTGCGAGAGCTTCGCTGCTCGTGACGCGGTGCCCTTCCGGTGACCGCTGACTCTGCTTCTCGTTAGCAAACGATCCGGGAGCTGTTCTACGTTTCCGAGGGAGAGAAGAGAGAGGCTGAGCCCAGCCTGTCAGCGCAGCCGGAGGAGGATGAGGCTGTCAGCAAGCAGCACGCCACCATCTTGGAGCAGGTAATGTGTGAAGGTCCTTTTCAGCCTGGGCCATGGTTGCTCTGGAATATATTTGTTAGACATAAACCTGTTGAGTGTTTCACTGCACCTATCCACCATCACAATTAGTAGTGCATATTTGTATCATTTCCCTGATGCAGACTTTAGATTAGGCCTATCCAAATTATTACATAATGAACTGACTGTGATTATTTTTTTGCATAATGCTTAGAATCATCTCCATTCATCTATGTGAAAATGTGACTGGCGCCTGTCTAATGACATCATCTCTTTGCGCTTCTGAACCAATGCATACCACCTACTCTTTTTGTACCTTGCGCATCTTTGCATGCACTGCATTACACTTCACAACAAATTTTACGACATTGTGTTCTATTCAAATAAGTCCTGCATAACACGTGCACTTGTGTGGCTGCGTGTCTGTCTCATTACGGTGGAATGACTATATGTCCTTTGACGGCTGAAGCAAAGTCAGGATATTATGCCAACAGGACAAAGAACTAAAGAACTGTATGTTACTTTACCCATTTTTTTCTGATCCCACTATTTGAGTGATGCAAACAGCTATGCATAGCTGGTATGCAAGTACGCATTCGGCATAAAGTGATAAAGGCAGCGATTTCTTGTTATAGCACTGCAAATGTAAGTATTTCATGCAGATTCAATAATTATGACAAGAAATCACTGCATTTTAACTTTCATGTGGCTTGTAATTTTGCGATGTAAAGGCCAAAATGCACAGCAATTTCCTGTTATAACAGTGCAAATGCACATAAAGTACGCATTTGCATATATGGCAAATGCGTACTTGCATACCAGTTCTGCACATCTCAGTATATAAATATAGGTGAAACAAACTCAAAATACGACAAATTTCATATTTTAGTATGCAATACTAAACTATGATTAGGCTAACTCTAGGCTGATAGTGTTATAAAATGATCAGGAAGACAAATCCGTAATAGCAATTATTTATATGACAATCGGCAAATAAACTTTCATGATTGTGACTGGCCTACTAAGCGAATATTTGTCCTTTTAATGTCCACAATACTTCAAAAGACTTATTATATACACACATATATGCACACACCTGAAGTAACCAAAAAATGCTCTTTTTCAAGGCCCTGTGTCGTGCTGAGGATGAAGAAGATATTGTTGCTGCCTCGCAAGCCAAAGCAGAGCAAGTGGCTGAACTGGCTGAATTCAATGAGAGCATTCCGTTAGAGGAGAGTAATGAGGGGATGGGTCGCGACCAGGAAGAGGAGGAGCTCTCCAAGGCTGAACAGGAAATCGCTGCCCTTGTGGAACAGGTGACTACCTCTGTACCTGGGCAAAAACATGCTGTCATTTCATTGTTTGACAAGTCCATTATGCTGCCTTTTCACTCTGAAATGTAAGCCAGGGGGTTGTCATACTTTCACCTCACCTTTCGCTTTCTTTTTCCAGCTTACTCCAATAGAACGGTATGCAATGAATTTTTTGGAGGCCTCCCTGGAAGACGTCTGCAAAGAGGAGTTGAAGCAAGCAGAGGTTAAGCAATTTTGTCTATCCGTCTGATCCCACATTACGCACAGTCGAAATGAAAGAACAGCGGGTGGAATGGGTTCTGTTAAGACATCAGTCACATCTGGTTAATTGCTAACATCAGATTCAAGTTGCGTACTGGAGGCACAGCATGAGAGTAGCTGCTACTTGTTTTAAAAACTGCTTGAATTGCCCTTGATGACACTATGGTTATTTGTCTACAGGAGCAAGTTGAAGCTGCGCGGAAGGGTTTGGATCAGGCGAAAGAAGAAGTCTTGAAACTCCCACCTTATTCTGACGTCGAGGATGAGGAGTTGTGTCCGTCGCTTGCAGAGGATCTGGTTCACAGCTCATCCAATCGCCGGCCTCGCAAGCACAAGGAGAAGGGCGCCCCTTCCACCAGGGTGAGCGGAAGACTTCGTGGGCCTATGGTGATACCTGAAGCTAATCTCAGTACAAACTTGACACGGGGAGAAATTGCACAGCATAATGAGAGAGTATCAGAATCCCATCATTCGGAGCAAGATGCATCCTCAAGCCTCATGTCCCAACAGCAATGCCATGGAGCTACACCTACCCTCAGCACCCCCAAGCAGGATGAGCCGGTGCTGACGACTAACGTAATCGAAGATGTATCAGAAAGTTTTGACTGTGCTCTTCCAGTGGCCGTGGGACTCAAAGAACTCACAGCGTCATCTGTAACTTCCCTTGCTGGAGTAAATTTGCAGAGTGTTCAAAGTCACGGCCAGCACCACCCAGCCATACCAAAGGTTACGGAACCTGCAACGTCTGCCGTGATCTGCTGTACGTGCCCTGCTTCAGAATCATCCTCTGGGACCCACCTCACCACCTCTTCGCCTACGTCTAGTTTAGTGCTTTCCACTGCTCTGACCCCGACAGTCGCCAAGACTCACATTAACCAAACCCCTTGTGCCTCGTCTACCTCATATTCCGTTTCTGGAGAAAAGATTAACGACCAAGGTCAGTCAGATTACGATGGGGCACCAGCAGACACAGAGAATTGCTCTGAAGTCACACAAGATGTATCTGCTTCATCTAGCATGGATAGCATTGGTGAAGGTCCCTTTGATTCAGCCCAAATTCAAGATGGTGATGGTACAATGAATGAGGAAAATGATCAACACATCCAGAGATCTCTTAATAATCCTTCACAGCTCCCCACACAGTCACCTCTAAGCCGGTCCCCACGCAAGCGACAGTCGGCCGACGGAGAGGTGCTGAGTAGCCATGTTGATGATTCACCCTCAGCCAAAGTTCTTAGGAAGTTGCCAGGCCGCTTAGTCACAGTAGTGGAAGAGAAGGAGCCCCGTCGGAGGAAAAGGGCAGCAGGTGGTGGGCAGCATGATGGGAAAGGTCAAGAAATGGTGTCAGCTGACCTCGAGCAAGGTCTAGATGTGCTCAGCAAGGAAGCTGCCTTGCAGAAGCAAGACAAAACCAGTGCGACTCAGAAAGAGAACAGAATAGCGACACAAGTGATGGCTGAAAAAGCATCCCCCCAGCATCAGCCAGATCAGAACCAGACCTCTCCCTCACCGTACCACGACAGAGCTGCGATCCACTCCACCGCCAGCCTTTCTCCAGATATGCCTGTTTTAAGGAACCTGCCGGTGCGAAGGCGGTTAGAGACGGAGTCGCGTATGGCTGCCCAGCTAGGTGAGCATCAAGCAGGAAGAGGTCGAGGACGTGGAGGAGACAGAAGATTCAACTTGTCTCCCAGCTTCCCCAGGAAAGTGGATACAAAACTAGAAGGAGCTGAAGAGACCCTAAACACGTCAGAAGATTGTACATTCACTCCCCCTAAAATGAACATTACACCTCCTGGGAAACGCAAGCGAGGTCGCCCACCTAAGACTCCACCCAGAGTCAATAACTCTGCAACAGAGCAGACCTCTTCTTGTGATGATGTTGCCACAGAAGGCCCTGGGGTTTTAGAAAAAAGCCCTTCACCATCTCCGAAACGCAAGAGGGGGCGTCCACGTAAGGAGATAGCAAGAACAAGTACTATTGAACCCAGCTGTATCACTTTAGCAAAAAATTCTTCCCTTCCAGGTAGCCCAGACTTCAGTGAGCATTCAGAAGATTTTGCCACGAGAAACGATCAGCCAGCTTATGGTTTGGAACCTCAGTCACCCTTACCAAACAATAACCACCCCCTAGAGAGCATTTCTCCCGTCGACACAAGTCGGCCTAATCAAATAGTTTCCACCTCTCCAAGTCCTGCTCCTCAGTCCATCGAAGTTTCTTCACCTCTCACATATACGTCTAAGTCCAATACAGAGAATCAGCATGTAATGGCACAGGTGGAGGATGACTTCAAAGACGGTGACAGTAACGTGACATCTGTGTTGATTGGCAAGATGGAAGAAGAACAAGATAAAGAAATAAAGAGCAACAATACTGTGGAATGTAAAGTGGAATGTAAAGATGATCAAGGGGATCAAAGTGCACAAGAGGATTGCTGCACATCTCAGCCTAAGAAAAGGAGAGTTGCTGCCTGCTTGTCTGGGGACCAAGGATCTGTACAAAGTTCTCCTCGGGGTGAGAGGGATGATGACATGGGTAAGGAGACCCAAGAGAGATCGAGAATGAATAGACACGCTATGCCTATGAGACCTGGCAGTAGGAGGAGCAGCCAAGAATCTGCCTGCTCCTCCTCACCATCATCGATATCCTCTCGTTCTACTTCCACCTATTCATCACTCTCCAAGAAAGATGATGCAACGAATAGATCCATGAAGCGGAAGCAAAAAGTGGACGCAAACAAAAAGGAAGGGACCGCTCAAGGGGACCCGACAAAAAAACCCAGCCATTGTGACGCTGCGAGCACCCCGCAACAGTGCTCATTCTCCTGCTCTTCTTCAGACTCCGACGACTCCAGCGAGGGTCGTAAGGAGCGGCGCCTCACTCGATCAACTCAGAAGATGCTGGAGAGTGGAGATGGCACAGACCTGAAAGGAAATTTGGAGGTAAGAAGAAGAAGAAGAGGCAGGAAGTCCAACAGGAGTCCATGTAGGGAAGGTGAATTGATGCCAAACACAACCACTAGAACTGAAGGGGAGACCAAAGCTGAAATGTCTGTTAGAGTTACACGGAAATCATCAGGTCCTTTAATGGCTTCTGAACACAGGCAACAGCCTAGCCCCGTCTCACCATCTACAGTCTCAGAGGTCTTGGGGAAACGATGCTCTGCCTTGAATGCGGCTGCTAAACTTCTAGCCATGAGGAGTAAAGGAGGAAACCCTGGGTCTAGTATAGCATTTTCTGTAGGTAAAGAGACTCCGAAAGGAGGAAGGGCTAAAGGGCAGCCTAATGCATCTGCATCATCCGAACGGAGCAATAAGACGGGAGCCCGAGGGGCCGAGAGTAAAACGGAGAGCAGCAGGCAGCTCTCTGGCCTCCCCAACCCCACTGCCTCCCGTTCTACTCGCCAGCGACCAGGAGACTTGGTTCCTCCACTTCAAACGGAAAACAAAAGAAACAAAGTAAAAAGAAAGAGAATGGAGGAAGGACAAAGCAAAGGGGAGGAGAGCCGTTCACCGCGGGCGCACAGCGCGAGCAGCAGCCTGAGCAGTGAGCAGGGGGAGGGCAGCAGCCGGAGCCGGAGCAGCAGCAACAGCAGCCAGCGTACCCGCAGCCTCAGCTCCCAAAGCACGGGACCCCTGTGCTCCCAGTCCCGTGCCCCCTCTCCTAGCAGCGATCGCGAAAGGAGGAACAAAGGCGACAAAACTGGCGCGAGGAGCCGCGGGACGGGCACGCGGGAGAGCCACAAGGAGAGGCGGCTGAGGCAGGAGAAGGGCTCTGGGGAGGGGACACCTGACAGGCTGCTGCGCAGTGTAGCTGCGCTGGCTGCGGCTCAGGCTCGCACACCTGCCAGCAACACCCGCTCCTCCACCAGCCACCACCATGCCTGCCGCACCAAGACCTGAAGTCTGGCAGCCGGCACAGTGGAGGTCAATGTATCAAGCAAGCGATGGGAGGGGGCGCCAGTGACCGCTTTTGAAGAAGAGAAGCAAGGCCAATGGAGGATCCCACTCCAAAAATCAAAGGAAACGTGACTGCGATGTACAGCACTACGGATACAGGTCCCATCTCCAGTTACAAGCGTGGATCTCCTCCCTCTCCTGTTCTCTCCTTTAGCACGAGTCGGTCACCCATTCAGTGCGGCGGGGGCATGAGACACTGATAGAAAACCGTGAGTGTCAATGAGCTGTATTCTCAGTATAGCCATCTTGTGCTGTCTAAGTGCAGAGAGAAGGTCTTGGTAATGGGGATGGTGTCTCCATTTTTAGAGTGGTTGAGCTCTGTGAGCCATTGGAGGAGTCAGTTTATACAGACAGTGTCTGATTATGCTGCCGGTACACAGGGACTTTCGAGGGGGACTTTGGGGTGAGAGGTGGGCTTAGACAGTGTACTGTAACCATGTAAAGATGACTGGATTTTGTGTGTGAAGGGTCATTAAATGTCAGTGACCGATTGTATAAAGTTGCTGCTCAGTTACACTTTGTCATTCATTGCAACTGTTGGAGCTGGGAGCTGAGCCTGTTGGACAATGGAAGTTTGCAGAAAGCGTTGTTTCCCTAAACCTCAGTCTCCAAAATCTGAGATAATGCTGGTTCAAGAGAAGTTCTGAATTTAATATCTACTGCACAGTCCTTGGGTTACTTAGGTCCCCTTTTGTCATTTTCTGTCCTGAATTTCTGCAGAACACATTTTCCCACTCTTAATGCTTTTGTTTTTGGTTATATATTGAAGTCAGTCTGTCCTTCCTGGTACCTCACGAAATGCGTTACATAAGCTCTAAATATGTTAATTTATGTTTTGAGCTTGTAATGTACTTGAACATATGTTTACTGGCTGTGCAAAAATAGGAGTAACTGATTTGTTTTGATGCATAATCGATTTAAAGGGTTTCTTCTTAACCTTTAAGACTGTAAGCCATTATGATCTGAAATGTGCTTTGATACATATTCAAAGGATCCTGATCAAAGTGGGGGGGGAACTGGGTACTGCCTATTTTTGGGCGGTTTCTAAAAGCTGATTCTCTTTAAGCATGTGAACTGCTGGCTAGGAGATTCACTTTATTTGCTGTTTTGTTGTCAGACGGATTTCACCCACCAGTAACAAGGGAGAAAAACCTTTGCATCCATTTTACAAAAAACTACAGACACTTGCAGATGTGACCCGAAAGCGGTGAACTAATCTTCACTTTCAACTATTTCAAGGTCTTCATTTATAATATATACTGATTCATGGACTTAAATGGGAGACGGGTGTACAGTAAATGATAGCTCTGTTTATTTTCCGGATGCCTTGTGTCTCACAGCGTTTTGTGGAGGGAAAGGACGATGGTGGAGGTCTTTGTTTTACTTTGTCTTTAATTTCAGTTGCTACATTCCTGTGTTTCTTGCAATTCCACATTATTTTACTTGAAAAATTAAAAAAGTAAAAGTTGAATAAAAAGGCCAAAAATTAATACAATTCCTGTCTTTGTGTCCACTGTTCCTTATTCTCACGTACGCATTATACTGCTGCAAACTTGACTGTTTTTTTCTGTAAAGGGTTTTTGCTCAATATGCACATTGGTCACTTTATGAAAGATACATTTACTTGCAAATCTTATTGCAGTGGTTCTTATTTGTAGTGCTGCACTGCAATACTTGCTTGGAACTTTTACCAAGTAGTAATTCACATACTACAATACTGAAGAATATCTTTAGTTTTGTGGGGGAAAAATACAAAAGTAAAACATTAGAAAGTTGTTGATGTGTATGTACATTTCCCACTGTTATTACATGTAAGTGTGTTTGACAGAGAGAGAGACTATTTGGACAAAAATATTGGGATACGTCTCTTAATCATTGAATTCTTGTGTTTCATTTGGATCCATTGCCGCAGGTGTATAAAATAATTGCATAGCTAGGTGCTGCAGGTTTGCAAACATTAGTGAAAGAATAGGTCATTCCGAAGTGCTTCTTGAATTCCAGTGTTGTACCACCTTTGCAATAAGTGCGTGCATGAAATTTTTCCCTGCAAGATATTCCATGGTCAACTGTAAGTGGTATTAATGCAAAGAGGAAGCATTTAGGAGCAACAGAAAGAGCCACAAAGTAGCAGACTATGTAAAATAGACCAAGGTCAATGATTGCTGAATGCATTGTCAGTAAATGTTGCCAGTGCTCTGTTGACTTTAACTTCAGAATACTGAACCTCTAGCATTAACGTCGGCACAAAAATTGTGCACTGGGAGCTTCGTGTAATGAGCTTCAGTGGCCAAGCAGCTGCAAGCAAGCCTCACATCACCAAGATTTGGATGGAGTGGTGTAAAGCATGCTGCCACTAGACTCTGGAGCAGTGGATATGTTCTGTGGAGTGCTGGGTCATGGTTCTCTGTCTGGCAGTCTGATGGACAAGTCTGGGGTTGACGGGCACCAAGAGAACATTACCTGCTTGACTGCATTGTGCCAATTGTAAAGTTTGGTGGGAGAGGGATGATGATATGGGGTTGTTTTTCAGGGGCTGGGCTGGGCCCCTTGGTTACAATGAAGGGAACTCAATGCGTCAGTGTACCAAGACAGTTTGAACAAATCCATGCTTCTATATCTGGAAACAGTTTGGGGAAGGCCCATTTTTGTTTCAGCATGATTCTGTCCAAGTGCTCAAAGGTCCATAAAGACATGATTGTGTGAAGTGGGTGTGAAAGAACTTGACCGGCCTGCACAGAGCCCTGATGTCAACCCCATTCAACACCTTTGGGATGAACTAGAATGAAGATTGTGAGCCAAGCTTTGTGGGAATGATTCTATAAGGCCGTAACTAATAGAAACGAGAACTGACTGGCACGCCGGCAGGGCAGGATGACCTAACGAGACAGACGGAGGGAGCAGACAGAGAGGTGGCCCTTGCGTATCTTTAGCCTTCCAGAAGGACAACTACTAACCGACTGACTAGAGCAAATGTCAAACGTGATTGTCTCCTAGACGGAAGGTACCGGGGGGGGGTGCCCAAAAAGGCTATAAAAGGGATACAGCTGATACATGTGTTTGACCTTCTTACTGTACAAACGGAATATCAGATGGTCGCTCCCTGATTGCAATCTGTCGGAGAATAAACTTGGACCTACAACTACTCCTCGTCTCAGCTGTGAATCTCTTATCAATGGACCGGGTGGAGACTGCGTACTCCAACAGCTTTCATGTCCAACATCAGTGCCTGACCTCAGAAATGTTGCAAAGGGGACATCAATTCCATATTTAGAATACAACATCATGAAAGTTCATGCTGGTGTAAAGGCCAATTATCCCGATAATAGATACTTTATTGATCCCCATGGAAAGTTTTTCTTTATGCCTCTCCCAACTTGCTCTCCATTGGTGACAGCAAGCTGGCCATGAAGGGCAGCCACCTGTTGCAGTACCCATGGAGTTGGGGGTTAATGGCCTTGCTCATAGACCTACAGGCATGAGGCCGGGTTTGAACTAAAAACCTTCTGATTACATGCACAGAGGCTTAGCCCACTGAGCCACACACTGCCCTTAAATGCTTTTGTCCATATAGTGTATGTGTGTTTAACTGACTTGATCTCTGATGGAATTGTGTGATGAACTGGCCCTGGCTCTAGAACAACCTACATAATGAAATCATGCTGTTCCTGTGCATCTTTAAATACTGACCACACTTAGTCAACAGGAACTAGCTGACAGATCCAGGATATCTCAGTCCTTGTTATTCCTTAAGTTGTGGCTGGTATTAACCGACTGTCAGGACCATATATTAGGTTTCCCTAAAATGAATGTACAGATAAACATTACAATGTATATTAACAGTGATATCTGGTTTTCCTGTTGCTGTTGGTGCAGTTGATTGTTTGTACCTTTCAATAAAAGCACCGCCAGAGAATGAAGCTGTTTTGTGAATAAAGTTTTATTCCATCAATTTGCAACTGTGAGGCAAATTGCAACGGTAACAACATAGGTTGTTATATATACCTACAGCCCTACCAACAACCATTCAAAAATGTATGCACCAGACCTTTGGCATTACAGCTTTGTTGCGGTAATCTGCAGAAATTCCACCCTACACTCCTGAAGCACCTTCCACAAGTTTACCTTCTGTTTCCAATAGCCTGTTTAAGGCACAGAGACACACGCCGGCGATAATTACAGGTCTTGAATGATTACAAAGCTGGGATAACATGGTTAAGGGTTCCTTTGCATCCGGCTTATAACATTTTTCTTTGGTCAACTTCCATGGTCCAAACTACATATGGACTTCAGCCATAACACTGCTAAAGGCACTTGCCTTCATACTTGTTTTAACCAGCACTTTGACAAACCTGCAGTAATGGCTTGGAACTTCCTATACATCAGGGGTCGGCAACCTTTTTAAAGCATAGAGCCACTTTTTCGTAAATATCTGAACCAAGATTTACAATGAGCCACAATGGGTAGAGAAGGGGGTTTGAGATACGATTTTTTTTTAATGTGATATAGGCATATATGCATTTAACACAAAAACATAAGTTCACGTACTATAGGACATCACCTGTAGATTTTATTGCTATACTTTACATACAACATTAGGACGAAGGGGTCACTGGTCATATTTAAATCACAAAGTTGCTGATAGTGAAATATTTATTGTCATATGTGGGTTACACAATTTTTGTTTATGTGACATGTATGTAGTATGCACTCTGCAGGTTGCATTCATATTTAAAACTTCTTGTGTATTTGATGGCTTAACTCAGCATTCAGAAGTTCATGGGGTCATAGTTTTACAAAGTCGGCATGCCTTAAAGTGAAGGTACAGGAAGATGTTTTAATAACTCCGACCACAAGTTCAGTCTCATACCGTTCCCACAGCATCTTTACCTGTAAGGGAAGTAGCGAGACATAATTTTATGTGATTGAGCCTAGTTCACAATTTGTTCATGTAATACTAACTGCAACACCTGTTATTTTATATATACAAATATCTCTTCTCTCCACTTGGGTTTCTCTTTGCTTGTTGTCTGTTTGTGACATTTCTCCCTCTTTGTCTGGGCAGTGATATGGGTTTGCAACATGATGTGCTTTCTGTTGTGCTCCTAAAGCTGATTTTACTTCCTCGTATAGTTTTCTGAATGCTCTTAAATATGGAGAGCTGCCCACAAGTGTTTTAACGGACCATCCTGCATCCTCCCACCTATCCTGCTCTTCTTCCATATGCTCCTCAAGGTCTGGACTATTGGTCTTTGAAATGAGTGCCTTCAGAAACTTAACACTGCTTTGGACATGGACATTTAGATGTTCTGCCATTAAGTGTCTAAAGGTATCAAATGCAGTCTTCAGATTGAATGCGAAAAATGAAAGCTGCAAACTCTCTGAGGGACTTGTCATTTGTTCTCCTTCCGATGCTGCAATTCACTGCCTTTGTGATGTGAGCAGAGCACAAGTGAAGCACTGTGAAGGATTTGATATCTGGCCATTTCTGTTGCCTTTGGATAATGGAAAATGTTCCCTTCAGGTGTGCATCTATGCTTTTCTTGTCGAACGCTAACAGTACAGCCTGAATTAATGCCCAGCTATAATCTGTTTCGACCTTATTCACCCCGAGGGAAGTATACCTGGAGAGTTTTATAAATAACTGCATCAGCCAGAAAGTAAGGGGAGAGGGGAGCATCTTTGCAGTATCCTAGCAAGGCCAAAGCATAACAACTCTTTGTTTGTCTTCAGGGGGCTGTGACACAACCCCCCCGCCCCCCCATAATATCCAGGTACAAAGAGCCAGGCTTCTTCCCCCTCAGGTGCTGCACCGCGATGCTCTGGTCTGTCTCTGTGTAGAGGTCTACCCCCAAGGGGTTCACCTGCAGGTGATGCATGTATCCTGGCATACTATAATGGCCAATGTCACACTCTCCTTCATATCTCACTCATTGGCACGTATGTTATTAATTACACACACACTTCTATGGGCACACTAAGGTTTGTCTCATGGAATGTGCATGGAGCTGGCTCCAGAGAGAAGAGGTT
>JAABNY020000040.1:16746739-16757898 GCA_015164015.2 Brevimyrus niger | reverse complement strand
TGGCAAAGGAGAGGTGCTCACTAACACAGATTTAGACAGATTTGTGAACAATATTTGAGAGAAATGGGTCTTTTGTGAATGTAGAAAAAATTTCCGATGTTTGAGTTCAGCTCATGAAAAATGGGAGCAAAAACAAGAGTGTTGTGTTTATATTTTTGTTGAGTGTATTAGTAGGATGCTGCTGCGGTACCCCACAAGTACAGTACATGGGAGGGATATGGAATATGACACCCCTACGTCCTATTGGAGACAGATAACTGGGTCGAATAAGAGTGCACTGGTTTCTGCCCTCCATGGTCTACATACTGATTGACCTAGAGTCTCGTATGTCAACATGTGTATGCATGAGTCATTCTCACCTGGGCACATCTTCCCCCCACTTTTATGGCGCTGATGGGTATGTATCTGAATCGCGTTTCACTGTTGCATTGTTCATCAAATTACCAGGTGAGGGCGGCACTACACGCCCCCGATGCAGATAAAATAAAGTAAGGTGACATGGTTTACTTTTTTGAACTGACTTTTGCCTTTTGTCTTTCTCCCATAGCTACTCATTTCGGTTCGTTCTCCAGGGGCAGGTCATTGACTGGTAATAGGAGGTTAAGATGATGTACCTGGAGAGAATTACTTCCTGTTTCTGGTTGCACTCGATATACTGGCCCACCTCCCATCTGCTCCACAACCCAGTACATCGTCTTTCACATTCGGGTAGCCCACTTCTCTGCAAAGCCTTTTCGGTCAGATTGCTCTATATCAGCTTTCAGGCCAAACAGCAAGTCGTTTGGCAATCTTGGTCCAGGTCACAAGCATTCTTGAGTGTAGCTGACCCTTTTACTTCTGCTGGGATGGTCTTCAAGCCCCTAACCCTTCGCTTAGTGGTCTGCACCTTTGTTTTAGAGGAGCTCAGTAGTTCAAACAAGGGCCTAGCAAGTCAAAAGAAGTCCTTATGAATGACCTGTACTAGCTTAAAAATAAATCTTTGCACATCTCCAACAGTGCATGGTCTTCTTTCCGTCAAAGCTCTCACAGCTTCCACATCATTGGGATCCATCTGGATTCCTTCTCCTGATACCAGTCGCCCTATGTACTAAAGAGTTCGCAACTGGGACGCAGTTTAATGCCACATTTCCTCATATGACACAACACCTGCCTCAAGGCATTCACATGCACAAACAAATTTATTTTTGTATAGCGCGTTGTCACAACATTACATTGTCACAAAGCGCTGTACAGCATCTCCACCCAAAGCCCCCAGTGAGTAAGCCATAGGCGACAGTGGCAAGGAAAAACTCCCTAGAAGGAATACACTTTAGAAGGGACCAGATTCAAAGGGGAGCCCATTCTCTAGTGGAGAGGTAAATAGGAGAAATGGCTACGTGCTGAGTCATACTGTCCAAATCATAAAATTTGAGAGACAACCGGGGAGCAGGGGGGAGATGACAAGCCGGTGCCAATGCTCCTTTCAATTGCCAGGCAACCAGAAGTAAGGCAGCGGGTCATGCATGGAAGATGACACAGGCAAAACGGTGAGCTGGATGCACAGATGTCATTGGTAGAGGCGACATTACATGTACCAGGGTGTGCTGGATATCTTGATAGATTGAGGTCTCCAGGCAGCACACCCCAGGAGGAGTAGGGAAAATAAAATTATCTCAATTATCCAAAGTAGGGGAGTGCTAACAGTTAGGTGAGTCCAATATGAAGGGTAATGTGCAAGCTCTGGCAGATATGGCTATGGCAGCATAAGTAGGAGGGACAGGCAAGTGGGAATGCAGTCATGGGGAGTCCCTGAAATATCAGCACTCCAATTCCACAAGGGATTGTGAAGCTGGAGTGACAGCACCGACAGTTCAGTTTATCCAAAGCCAATGGCACCGATCCACACCCAGCTCTACACCTCACACTATAAGTGTAATTGAGAGTGAGTAGTTAGCTAGAGCTAGAACTAGTTTCAATAAAGGCTAAACTAAACAGATTTTTAGTCTGGACTTGAATATTGAGAATGAGCCTGAAACCTGCCCATCCGGTCGAAGACCATTCCACAGATGAGGAGCTCTAAAGGAGAATGCGCCGTTTGCTGTAGCTCTTCCTATCCTATGCTTAGGGGAAGATGGTGGCGTTGGAGGTAGTGCTATCATTCGGCGGCCAGAGGGTTGCAGGTTTTAGTCCTGGTTCCTCTTGTCCCCATCGAAGTGTCCTTGAGCAAGACACTGAACCCCAAATTGCTCCCGGTTTGCAGGTTGGTGCCTTGTTTATTCTGAGGTGACATTTCATTCTATTCTGCAGCCGAGGATCGCGCTTTCAAGGTCCCCACCTTTGGCCACTGCCAAACTTGCACTGCACCCAACCCCTATGGCCCCTCCTACAGGTGGGGAGCCCATTGGAGGGGGGACCCATGTGCCTCCTTCAGGCTGTGCCCGACCGGGCCCCATGGGTGCAGGCCTGGTCACCAGGCACTCACCATCAAACCCCACCCCCAGGTTTGGCTCCGGGGGGGCCCGGTGACCCGCATCCGGGCAAGGAAATTGTGAATATCCATTGTTTTTCTCAACATAAGGGTCTTTGAAATACAATTTTCATATTGGACCAGTGCGTGTTTTGGCTATCTAAGGCATTAACTAGTGATGTTGCAATCATGGAAGAGCTGCCCATCAGTGTATAGCTTATCCACTGGGGAAGGTGGCAATGGAGCAGAGGGCCTGACTGTGCTGACATCCTATCTTTTCTATTGGGGAAGGAAATCACAAAGTTAACCCAGTCAGTCTTCTTGGGCAACTGGAGATTGTTATGATGGATGAACAGGTTGCTCCAGTGTTGCCAACTATTTTCAATGGAAAGTAGCCAAATATCGCTAGATGACGTCATGCGTATATTCGCATGTTTATGAAGTAATTACGTATTTGCATTCTACGTGTTTTCCCTAATCCTTCCTCACGTGTCCAATATAAAACTGTTATTAACCAGCAGTTACTTCCACTGCAATGAAATAATTCCCGAATCCGGATTTATAACTGCGTTGGACAAAATCACTACTGTAGGTAAATTAAAGACAGCATATGTATCGTGATATTATCAGTTATATTTACAAGTAAAATGAAAATAGATATAAGGAGAAGCAAGCAAGTAAGTGATTGGTCCGTGGCAACACCGTTTGCACATGCGCAGCTCATTCTCATCTATGTCAGCTGCCGTGCGGTCACAGGAATATGCTGCTCCTTTCAGCCGGAGCTAGCGCTCACTGATCAGAGCAGACACAGGGAGATGAGTGACTGTACTGGGAAAGAAAGACCTCGCACTTACAGGACAGTACTGGCGACATTTGGAAAGTTTTTAAGGTTTCTCCAAAAGTTGCTAGATTAGTCGCTAGGCGCTTTTTTAAAAAAAAAAAAGTCATCAAGGGGGTCCGAAAAGTCGCTAAATTTAGCGACAAAGTCGCTAAGTTGGCAACACTGGGTTGCTCTGCATTAAGGAATTCTAGCAGTGTTTTAGCCCAGGACCAAGACCAGAAAAAATTGAGAGGGTCCAGGCAGAGAAGCAGCACTGGGTTTGTAGCTTGGGTGGAGTACAAATTGTCCAGGTGCCCCTTCAGGCATGCCAGTGTGCTACAAAGCTCTGCTGGATCCCATTATGAGGAATTCTGTAACACAAAAAACTCAGGGACCAGAGGTTCAGATGCAGAGCAAACAATTACTGTGGATGAGAGACAGAAATTGTAGTCTGACTGGGGTTAGTAAACCAATAGATCAGTTCTGGGGTTGCAGGGAAAAGCAGGCACATGTGTAGATGCAGGAATATGGAGACACCCTGTCATTCTGTCAGAGACTATAGAAACCAGCTAAACTGGTAGGAAAAAGCATATACGTATTCAGCTACTCCCCTGAGTGAACCAGTTAGGTTGGTTATGCACTTAACAGAGGCAGGATTAACAATTGATAGCATTCTATGAGAGAACGTCAAAGGGGGTGTATCTTGTAGGTAGCTTTGGTAGAGTGGACCCAAGCATGAAAACTGCTGTAAATTAATGAAATAATGTGTTACCTTCATAAAACTATGACATCTAATCTTGATTGTTTCAGCCCAAACATATTTTCAGACTAGCATCCTACAGCTGCTTATTAAGCATGAATCAATCACTGGTAAGTAAAATTTCCCATTTGAGTTTGTAATGTTTGAAATAAAGGACATTTGATAAGCGTAAGTTTTACTGTCACACCAGGGAAACTATTTTTAATAACCATACATCAATATATCTGTCAATATGTGAATATTTTCTGTTCATAAATGGGGGAGTTAGTACACAACACAGCAAAATGTTTTAGTAATAGTATGCCTAGAGAAAACTAAGAGATACAATTAACTGTCGTTTTACAGGTCGCTACGTCTAATATCCGAAATCTGACACGGAGTAAAAGACTGAAGAAGTTTTTTATATTTGTCTGCATCGCTACAGTTGTTCTGATACTGAGTAAGGTAATGACGGTTTGATTATAAAAAGACTCATTTGTTTAATTAGGTCTTAATTTCAAATAGAAAATTATAAGACTATTATTATTATTGCTGTGCTTTCGTGGTGAGTGCAAACTGACATCTTTTGTTTCCTAAATCTCGTTTTTCTTTCACTACTTTTATTAATACTGAAAACACCACCATTACGATTTCCATTTTCTAATTTCTACAACTTTTGTCGAGAAGATGGTGTGCGTTATGCGGTTCGTCACTGTAATTTCCATTAGCGGCTTTCTACCGCGGTGAAGTTGGTTTTATATCGATATTCGCCACATTAACTGACATCTAAAATGCAATATCTTCGGGATCATGACAGCAATTCCTTTCAGATTAGGCTCCACATGTGAAGTTAAACGAGGGCAATATTTCACACTTTAAGTTAGCTCCACATTCTCCAGGAATATGAATTAAGACTACAATGCAAGATGGGAATATCCTTCTGCTCACACAGAACTGCCGGAAAATTTAGGGACCGTCTTGAAAGTGCAATGCGAATCAGCATAACACCACATGTACAGTATGTGTCCTATAACTGTGTATCATTATTGCAGTTGGATAAATTGCGTAACTTTTTTCATTCTTAAACCTGTCAACATCAAACCAAGTTCAATGTGTTCCTCTGGCTCTCCCTCATCTTTCACACCCTTTTAGGAAATTTTCACACCCATCTGATTTTCGAGAACACCAGTGATATGTGTCCTATAACTGTGTATCATTATTGCAGTTGGATAAATGGTGATAACTTTTTCATTCTTAAACCAATCAACATCAAACCAAGTTCAATAAGGTCGTATGGCCCTCTTTCATCTTTCACACCCTTTCAGGAAAGCTGAACAAAATATGTCTCAATATAACTGTTTATGACATTATGAAATATGGGTGTTGTTTTGTATTAAATAACTACAGAAAATATTGCTTATTCTTTATTTCCAAAGAAAGCAAAACTGAATAAGTAAATGAATATTCATAAACAGTTATATGGACAAATACAAATGTTGTTCAGCAAAATAGTATAGTGTGAATCTTTCCTAAAAGGGTGAGAAAGATGAGAGAGGGCCAGAGGATCTCATTAAACTTGGTTTGATGTTCATTTGCTTGAAAATGATAGAGTTATTGCAATTTATCTAACTGCAATATTGACAAACGGTTACAGGTCACATTCAGCTGGTGTTCTGGGAAACAGATAAATGTGAAAATTTCCTGAAAGGGTGTGAAAGATGAGAAAGGGTCAGAGGAACATACTGAATTTGGTTTGATGTTGATTAGCTTAAAAATGAAAGAGTTATTGCAATTTATCCAACAGCAATATTGATACACGGTTATAGGACTGTTCTGGAAAACAGATCACTGTGAAAATTTCGTGAAAGGGTTTGAAAAATGAGAGAGGGCCAGAGGAGCTCATTTAACTTGGCTTGATGTTGACAAATTTAAGAATGGAAAAAGTTACTACAATTTAATAATGATACACAGTTATAGGACATATACTGTACAAGTGGTGTTATGCTGATTGGCATTGCACTTTCAAGACAGTCCCTAAATTTTCCGGTGTTTCGGGCAATTCAGTTTCTTAATGTTTCCCCTGTCGCGCGCTGATTTTGTACACGGTTTCGCTGTTGTTTTCATGTCTTTTTACGAAGCTCTTGAGGTAAACAAGCCATATATTTTAAAACACCGCATGCCTTTTCAATGTTTTTTGTTTTTACAGATAATAAATGAAAGTATTTAATTCGCTGGATAGATATATTTCTTGATGAAAATAGTATAGTATTGCTTATAAGACTATTATGCGTGACGATCTACTGTATTCCCATGTTATGTATCGAAGTGATTTTCAGACATCTCACATACATATTTGCCTAAATATTAGGAGAAACTTTATTTCCTGACATCCAGGATATTTGGTTCCCTCCTGTTAAAACAGGTATACAGCAACTCAGGGCCTCGGTACTAATAATAATACAGTATCCACATGTAATAATGTACCTGAGTGATTTTCAGACATTTCACATACCTCTTTGCTTTAATATTAGGGGAAACCTTATTTCCTGATAGACAGGGGAAACCGAATTGCCCAGGCAAGGCGCCCCACTCCCACCATTGCCTAAGTGGATCTCCACCAATGCAAACACTATGGCTGTTTTCGGGCTGTTCAAGTAAAGTAACAATACTGGGGCAGATCGCCTAGGATAAAAGAATTTATTTACGTAAAACTAAAACACAAATGATCACACTAAGCCAGCGGCTTAGTCTTCATGGGAACACAAATGCAAATGCACTCTTGTTTCTTCCCCCATGAGCATGATTTCTTAGCAGAATACGATCACCCGGCCTCACCAGGGCACCGGCAGATCTGCGGTCATAAATCCTTTTTCTCCTCTTGGAAGCGTCCTCGGCCACGGCCTTAGCCACCTCTACTGCAGTCTTTAGCCTCTCATGATGGTCTCTCACCCAATCATCTAAGTTATCAACGTCACTGTCCAGCAGGTCCTTCCCTCCCAACACATCCATGGGGAGTCGAGCATCTCTAGCAAACATCAAATAGAATGGCAGGTAGCCCGTAGAAGAGTGAATGTGGCTATTATAGGCCATGACAAGCTCAGAAAGATGGTTTTTCCAATTCCTCTTCTGTCCTGCTGGCAAGATCCGCAGTATGTCATGCATTGTCCTATTCAACCTCTCACAGTGTGCATTGCCTTGTGGGTGGCAGGGACTGATTTGACTCTTTTCAATACCGTAAATCTGACACAGTTCTTTAACCACACTTGCCTCAAAACATCTCCCTTGGTCTGAGTGTAACCGAGCTGGGCAGCCATAGTGCACAAACTAATGTTTCACCAGCGCCCTTGCTGTAGTGTGTGTCATCTGGTTTTTTGTCGGCACAGCCACAGTGAACTTGGTGAACATATCCGGAAGAACAAGGACATTTTCATATCCTTTGCTGAACCTCTCAAGTACGGTGTAATCCATTGCAAGGACCTCTAAAGGAGCAGAAACATCGGTACACGTCATAGGGGCTCGAATTTTTGGAAAAACAGTAACTCCGCCACATGAGCTCCAATGTACTCCTTCCTGCAAAATGCCCACCATGACCATGCTGACCCTCAAATACTAGATGCTGCAACACCTCCGGAACAACTAGCTGGTGAACTACTTCCCCGTCTCTGGGATTTCTAAGCCACTGGAACAGCACTCCTCCCTTAAGTTGTAAATGCTCAAACTGCTTTGTGAGCCACTTTAGTTTACGATTCATGCCCCTTTGTTCTTCTGGGCTAGGTCTGTGGCCCTCCTTCACAGCCCTATAAATGGGCCCTACATATGGGTCACTCCTTTGCTGTTCCTCGATCTCATTCTAGCTAAAACCACTGATGGCCCTCTTTATCACAGCCTGCCGCACGGTCTTCAACCCTGGCTCAAATTCAGCCCCCGACCAAAGGCATGCATGCACCTCATCCTGGCTTATCTTAATGAAATCCTTCCCTGAGTCATCTTCATCAGTTTTCTCCTGCAATGGAATTCTGCAAAGAACATCCCTGGCTTATAGTAAACTTCAAAATGATATTCAGCCAGCTGAGCTACCCCGCGCTGCTCCACTGCACCCAGGTTGGCTGTTTCCAAATAGCGCAGTGGATTGTGGTCAGTTACTACTGTGAACTTGGAGTATATCAAATATTCTTTAAACTTTTCAGTAACTGCCCATATGAGAGCAAGCAACTCCAATTTGAATGCGCTATAGTTTTTATTTTTCTCTGCACCACGAAGGCCACGACTAGCAAACGCAATAACCCGCTCAACTCCCCCTGCTTTTGGCTCAATACAGCCCCAAGGCCCCGTAAGCTCCCATCAGTAGTGAGGATAAAGGGCAGACCGAAGTCAGGATAGCCAAGCACTGGCGGACGCATTAAATACTGCCTAAGTTCTTCAATAGCAACCTGTCATTCAGGTGTCCACCTGAATGGTTCCTGGGGCCTACTCTTTCCTCCCATTCCCATTAAGGCATGAAGGGGCTGAGCCAGATGGGCAAACTGGGAAAAAAAACTCGTATAGTAACTCATGAATCCCAGTATTTGCCTCACTTCCTTTACTGAAGTGGGCATGGGCCAGGTATCAAAAACTTGCACCTTCTCTGCATCTACCTGAACACCCTGAGCGGAGATCTTATGACCCAAAAACTTGACACTTACTGGGCTTAAACCATGTCGCCTCAGTCAATTGAAGATTAGCTCCAGTCTCTCAGTTTAGCGTCCATTTTTCAATCCTTTGAACAAACAAAGAAATAACACTTTTTTTCCCGCCACTGAAATAGCCATAAATAGCCATGATCTGCTGCGTTGGGAAGGGAAGCAGGAGGATGTCACAGGATGGCAGGCAAAGCACTCCTCGTCCCCCCAGCTAATGGTAGCGTCTTGAAGATCCCTCTTTAGGCTCAACAATGGCGATCTCGTCCGCTCCTCTGCAGGTTACTTGACTTCACCAGCAACATCAAACTGTCACCTTATCCCCACTGCCCCCTTCGCTTTGCAAGCAGTCACGTACCCTTCGCTCGCTAACTGACAGCGGATGAAAATTATCCAGCTTTAAAAATATATATATAAAATCTTGCTTTTGCAATTAGTCATCGTTGTTTTTCAGTGGGAAGAGACACAGACAGCTGTCCCTTTGTGACATCTACTCGCAACTCGGTGTCCAAAGAAAAAAGAAAACTGCAAAGAAAATCCGCTTTCACCCTCCGCTTGCTCGGTTGGATATTTCGGTAAAAAAAAAAAACTTGCGATCCTCACCAGAACGTCACTTAACAATTTAATAGTAGCTCCAAAAATGTAACAACTTTTTTTAGGACAAGGACAACCCATTCATTAAACTCGGCTCCTCGTAACCACGGCTCTATCACCAAACCACCATTCAGCTTCTTCTTTCGCGCGCACGCCTTCCCGTCATGCCCGCCACTCTTCCGTTCCTCCGTATCACTCCCTCCCTCCCATTGAAATAGCCAATTGACTTCCCATATTCGCCAGCTCAGAACACTAAACTTCAAAGTAAAAGCCAGATACTATTCACTCCCGTTACAAAAAAATTGTGACGAAAACAAACATACCAATTCCACAATATACCTTGCACACATTAGTGAAATTACACAAACCCTGCACGCGGACTTGTAAACAAACAGCAACCCACGCGATGTTCCCCACAGGAGCTGACCCTCCGGGGGGCTGTTCCACGAAGCGAGCTTATAAAATCGAGGATTATTTGTAATAGCCTCGCTGGAGTTAGCCTAATAGTTCACCTCAGGCTCATTGAGTTCCACGAACAAAATTCAGGTGTATTTAATCTCCGCTAATTCAACCCAAGCTTGACAAGCGAGGCTCGTGCGCGTCCACGCCATATAAAAGGAAGCCTTGTTAATCGATGCTGGTTAAGTAAGAATGATAGGAACGGAAAGCTGCGTTTTCCCTCCAAGCGAAGCAAGAATTATTACTGCAGGCCTATGAGGGCTACAAATACTACATATAAAAAAACGGTTAAAGCCCACATTGCATTATATAATTTAGGCACAAACCGGTACCATATTGTCAGACCATAAGATGCCCCCGACCATAAGACGCACCTAGTTTTAGAGGAGGGAAATGAAGAAAAATGATTTTGAACCAAATAGTATGCTACTAGTGTGCTAATATTTTATGTCCACCATCCTTACCTGGCCACATCCCTCCCCCGTTTTATGGCGCTGATGGGGACGTATTGGATCGCGTTTCACTGCTGCATTGTTCAGCAAATTACCATGCGAATGCGATTTGAATTCGCTCTAATGCGACTATTTGCCAAGAATGCCTCTGTAATGAATATATTTAAAAAGGACTTTAATGCAATGTAAATTTACATTCATCATTTCACGAACACACTGTATAGAAATGAACCACTGGCAAAGTAAGGCAAAGCGATACCCATAGACTGTGCAACCGTGAGAGCTTTAGAGCGACGTGTATTCATAGAAATGTAAGGTTGCAATAACTGACACAAATATGTAATACTGCGTCTACTAAATCTATAGCACTTGTACAAATAATCATCCAGAAAATGCAACGGATGTATCCTGGGCTGAAGTACTTCTGGAACTTGTTGCCTTAAATTTTGACGAACTAAACGCGCTCCCAACTTGATTATGAATAAACGG
Organism: Brevimyrus niger; assembly: GCA_015164015.2. Classification (NCBI taxonomy): domain Eukaryota; kingdom Metazoa; phylum Chordata; class Actinopteri; order Osteoglossiformes; family Mormyridae; genus Brevimyrus; species Brevimyrus niger. Next base: position 16,747,223 of record JAABNY020000040.1, on the reverse strand, counting down.
GCACGCCATAGCTATTCATGTAAAAGCCTTCAATGCGCTCCTTGTCATTTTATACTTTCTGGGTAATTGGAATCGCCTGCATGTAATCTGTAGTAGTTTTATATTTGAGGGTCGATGTGCATGACAGAGGGAGATAACAGGACCTGAATAATCCCAGCCCCGCTGAATGTCGTGCTGTGACATCTCAATGCTTGTCCAATCATATTCATCAAGCTAAGCTAAGCTTCACATACAGCTAACCTGACATGGAACAGGCTTGTCCTCACCCGCGGTTACGAGTCATCCAAAAATATTTTTAATGATATTCGGGTCGCGGTCGGTCGGGTCGTTTAAAATAAAGATGCCAATTAAACCTTTGTAATTTATATAGTTATAATATATAATTATATTGATAATTATATATTTATATAGACACAATTTTTCAGTTTTACTTTCATGGGTATTTGTGAACATTTATTTATGGATATTGTAGCCTCAGTCTTTG
>JAABNY020000040.1:16691860-16706687 GCA_015164015.2 Brevimyrus niger | reverse complement strand
TTGTGCGGGGGGGGGGTCTCGTGGTGGCGGGGGGGGCCGGAGGTGGGGCCCGGGGGGCGGGGGGGGGGGGGGGGGGGGGGGGGGGGGGGGTTGTGCCGGAGTGCTCTTTTGTGTCATTTAGACAGTTGAGCAGTGCAATGTCTCTGTCGCAGGTCTGTGGTGGGGGTTTATAGTTTGTGAGGGTTTGGATGCCATGCCAGAGAGACAGCGTCTCTGCTGTTGCTGAAGTGCCTGGATATATCCTTGCTGTATTGTTGTTTTGCATATTGAAGGTAGTCTTCTACAAAAGTTAAAATCAGAAACTTTTGAAAAACTGCACTGAATTAATGACACTTGAATATTTAATTTAAACTGAGTGTGAGGGACCAGCAAGCAGACACAGGGGCACAGAATGAAAATCCAAAAATCATCAAAATACAGAAGAATATTCTGGGCCCAATAAAATGAGGTCAATTAAATAGAATGTAACCAAAATTAAAGCATAACATTACCCAACTTAAACTGAACATAACTGTTCCCCCAAATGACACACTGGGGAAACATAACACACACAAGGTCCAGCAACTCACACAAGGAGGAAACACTACCATAACATTTATACCTACATGCTAATAAACCCATTATCCCCATAACATATTTAGCCCATTAAATTATACAAACAATTTATTAAAGAAAAACTAAATAAAAAATGTTAACTAGAATATAATAACTATGCCAAAACCCAATTTCCCATCCACCTCCTGCGGGCACCTGTTGGTGCCGCCGAGGGGAATTTAAAGGGAACCGTGATGATCTAGGCTGTTGGCCCGTCGCACCAATTCCAGCTGTTCCACTCCTCCAGGTAACTGCAACTTAAGAATATAAACACATGAATGTCACAACCGTACCTTGTTAAATTAACATCCTGATAAATAAAATTGATTAAATGTGCCTTGTGTGTTTCATGAGAATAGTGATGAAAATAAACCTTGTATTAATGCATATAAATGAAACCTGGGTAAAACATATTCAAGTAGTACTTGTGCATGCAGGTCAAGGTAGGGTTACCATACTATTGTCTTATTTTTTTTGAGCTGCCATTGTGCACCACGAGCAGGAATGAGAGGAATGTTACTAAATGCTACCTTACAGCTAATTCTGCTGGTGCGGTTAATAACCTTATGCTCTCTCTTTCTCCTCAACTCCCCCTCCCTTGTAATGCAGTTGTACAGAGATTTAGGTCTAACTTCAGAATTACAGGAAGTTTTTAGTGGGACAATAATATTTATACAAAGGGCTCTGTTTTGATGCAACTAAGAGTGGTACTGCACGGCCTTCAATATTTTTCGCTATTTTAACTGTGGAAAAGACTTCGCGTTAGCCATAAAAAGGTTGTCCTAACTCACCTCACCTTTAAAAGGCAGCTGCACATGAACTACAACAGACTGCTGTTTTAACGACATGTTTGCCTAGCAAACCAGATCGGCTTCCTTCCGAGGAAACAGACATGCTTTTGTGTTAGGTGAAAATGCACATAGTCTACAGGAGCACCATGTTCGATCTACTGTAAGCCTTTCGAGGTGAAGCAGGCAAGGGAGGAGGTAGCAGCGAGTTTCTCTTTATGTTGTGACATCACCAGATCAGCTGCGCAGTGCTGAAAGAGGTACGATGATGTCAGAAGAAGAGCAAAACTGAAGCTCACTGCTGAACGAGAGCAGCAGCCGGGAACAGGTACTTAATTATGCTTTCGTGTCTTTTATTTATTATTTTAATTTTGGGTCGGCAGTTCGCAAAATAGAAATAAATGTACAACCTGTGTTCCACCAAAACACAACATACAGTTTTTAAGGCTTTTTTAAAATGTCCAAATAAAATCTTGCAATTTAGATTCCTTGCCAGGCTAGAGATCGCCAGCTGGTCCCTCCTTGCCCATTCTGCTGCCGGACTGCACTCCTTTGTTGTGAAATCTGATTCAAAATAACAAGGTCTTTACCTACTACTCCTCCTGGGACATGCGCTGCCAAGAAAAGATCTCCAGGCATTTTGGTCCAGCTGACTCCAGGTGTACCCCATTCTTTTAGGTTTTGCTTTAAGGTCTTGGCGCCACATACAGCAGCATGCAAAAATGTGGGCACCTTTGCTTAAAATGTCTGTTACTGTGAATAGTTAAGTGAGCAGAAGATGAACTGATAACTAAAAGCCATAAAGTTAAAGGTGACAAATGTCTTTCATATTTTAAGCAAGGTTACATTTTTATTTCCATCATTCACAGGTACAAAATAAAAAATAATAACCCTGAAGCAAGAGTTTTGCTCAGTACTTAGTATTCCAACTTGTAAATGATGTTTGACTGGTCTCAGGGGCTCCTTGTCATGCTGAAAGTCCACCTCCAGCTCCTTTGTCTCGCTAATGAGAATGGAAAAGGAGATACAAGTGCATGACAGCTGTCACCTCAAACGTCGAGAATTTAGGAAGCTTGCTGATTTCATGCTACTGCTCTGAAAGAGACCTGTTGATCACCTTGGCAGCATTGGACCCATATAGATAGTGGTGTGTTTGGAGGGTGTGAGAAGATGGGTGCATGATGAGGGCAGGGTTATAGGGCCATCAGCTCCCCCAGGCTGCTGTCATGGGCAGGGCAGAGGGCAGGGTCCTCCACTGCCATCAGGTAAGAAACATCACGGGCACTACCAGAAACCTAGAAGTGTTCTACCAAGCAAATGGACCTTAGACCAGAGGCTTGTATCACATACGCAAAGCTTTGAAGACAAGTTCCAACTTAACCAAGCCAAATAAATGTAATTCAAGATCATTGTTATCACGTTACTGATTATCAGCAATCTATGTATAACTAGTGGATATTCTTCATTCATAGAGGAAAACATCCAAGATTGGAGGATTTATCCCAAGTTGTCTATAAATACATTTATCCTGCTATTTTGGTCCTTCAAAGTCATGGGAGAATTGGATTAACCTAGATGGATTAAACGATCCATTCTGTATATAACATATACAGCCGTGGAAAAAATTATGAGACCACAGCGCAATTTTTTGTTTCACAAATTTCTCAATTTAAGGGTTTGTGTCTGTAAATAATATATATTTTTCTGCAAACTGCAGCCTGTTTTTTCTGTGTCTCATTAATGAAGGGCTACTTCCTTGCTTTATGGGACCTCAGTCCTGCTTCTGATACAAAATATCCTAGCGCTTCTTCTCACACCTGCCCTTAATGTTTTCCATTCCTTTCGAAGGTCATTTCATGTCGTCCTACGATTCATGAGAAACTCTGAAATAATAGTCATCTCTGGCATTACATGGTCGCTTCTGCCCTTCAGACCTGGCTGCTCTGTAGTCATTCCCGGTGTCTCCTGAGTCACTTCTTCTGTACTGCTGTCCTAGAAATTTTGAACCCGAAAGTGTCCTGCTGCTCAGTGTAGCCTTCTGCCAGCAGAACCACAATCAAACCATAGTTTAAAAATACAGATTTGTTTAAAAATATAGAGTGGTCTCTTCATTTTTTCCACAGATGTACGTATGTATTATGAGAGTACAGTCAGCCCTCATGCATTCGCGCTTCATGATTCACAAATTCACTTTCATTTTATAATAGTACTGATAACTATGACAGGTCAGAGACAAATACAGAACAAACAACAGAATAAACACAAACAAAGGGCCAATAACTGAAAAGGACGCTCAGAAAGCTGTGTTAGTGATTCTACTGGCCCAGATGCCGGCTGGACACCCAGCTATTTTTGCACTGCTGTGATGAATGCACAGCTTGGAAGGGTCCTATAGCTGGCAGTCCCAGGCTCCCCTGCAGCCATACCTGGTAGGCACCTCCATAGAGGGGGTGGGGGTGGGGATCCTATGCCTTTTCCCCCGCACCGACTCCAGGAACCGCTACATACTCGTAGCCATGGATTACTTCACGAAGTGTCCTGAGGCATATGTGGTTTCTGAGCACCACCACAGCAGCTAAGCTCACTGATGAGCTATATTTGCAGGTTCAGGGCCCCTGAATGCGAGTGTGTTGTCAGTATGTCTGCTACCGGTCCAATAAACGCCACCTCATGGTGACTGATCGATATCGGAGGCCTGGCTGTGCGACCCACTTTTACAGGATGTTAACGCCAATTTGATGGTATGGTAGCGTAATCAGTTTATCTTTTTTTTGTGAGTTCCTTCATGTTAGCATAGAATATATAATGCAGGATTCTGGAGTAACTTTGATTTAGGGGAGAGCCTATGGAGGATCACAGGATACAGAGGGGAGAGCCTGCAGTGGATGCTGCTCCATCAGAAGACAGGGGGGAGAGTGTGTGGAGGTTGATGCTCCATCACAGGGGAAAAGGGGGAGAGTGTGTGGAGGTTGATGCTCCATCACAGGGGAAAAGGGGGAGAGTGTGTGGAGGTTGATGCTCCATCACAGGAGAAAGAGGGGAGAGTGTGTGGAGGTTGATGCTCCATCACAGGGGAAAGAGGGGAGAGTCTGTGGAGGTTGATGCTCCAGTAGGAGAAAAGGAGAATAGCCTGCAGAGGATGCACCTCCAACACAGGAGAAATGGAGGAGAGCCTGCATAGGATGCCGCTCCATGAATGTTCTATGAATGCTTTATGAAGGTGCAGTTGATGTAAAGTGTTACCCAATATTACATATTCATTTTTTAGGTTATCTGTAACAATACAAGTGAAGAAGAAAAGTTTTTTTTTTTTACCACAGTCATGTGGTGTGTATTCTGACACCCAGTAATATTTGATTACTCTTATAATAGGGTGTTCATTTCAGGAAGAGGTAGAGGCCTTTCCTTGAATAGCACTTAACATTTAGACATTACAATGAATGACCTGAATCTTCGGGATGAACAGTGGTGTCAAATCACTGAAACAGAGAGAGGACATCAAGACACACTTTTCAGAAAATGTAAAAAAAAAATTGCTTGTATTACTTTTATGAATTATGCATTTATTTTTCAAAATGCAAATACAGAAGGCATCGTCTGAATACCAACTATTACATTCACAATGTTTCCAGAAGTCAAAATACACAACATGGACAAAAGTATTGTGACGTACCTCATAATCACTGAGTCAAGGTGTTTCATTCAGACTCATTGCCATAGATTTATAAAATCTAGCACCTAGTCATGCAGTCAGGTTTACAAACATTTGTGAAAGAATGGGTCATTCTCAAGAGCTCACTGAATTCATGTATTTTACTGCTATTGTCTGTTGTATTGGTAATGTCTACATTTTTAGTTAGACCCCATACCCCTTTTTTTGCACCAAAACGCCTGCCCTCAAGTCATTCAGTGGGTGTTGTGGTGAAACAGAAAGGGGTTTTATTGAACTCAACAGAACAAAGACTAGAAATAAACTGGATTGCGAGGGATCAAAACGGGAATACTGGAACACAAGAGGGCACATACAACAAGAAGGTTTGATTTCAATGACTGGATTAACAAAGATGAGATAAACAGGTACTTTTACACATAAACTAATAAGGGGCAACAAAAGAATCAACATGATCCATTAGGGCCACTTGAGAGAGGAGACAGAAGGGTCAGGAGGATGTGGTGGGCAAGATGTAAGACTTATAAGATGCCACCTATGCAATAAGTTCATGAATCATCTTCCCTGCTAGATATTCCACAGAATATCTCCATGTCTGGAGCAGTGGAAATATGTTCTGTGGAGTGATGAATCACACTTCTCTGTCTGGCAGTACGATGGAGAAGTCTGGGTTTGGAGGATGCCAGGAGAATGTTACCTGCCTGACTGCATTGTGCCAACTACAAAGTTTGGTGGAGGGGGGATACTGGTATGGGGTTGTTTTTCAGTGAAGGGAACTCAATGCGTTCAGCATACCAAGACATTTTAGACAATTCTATGCTTCCAACTTTGTGGGAACAGTTTGGGGAAGGCCCTTCTCTGTTCCAGCATGACTGTGCCCCCAGTGCCCAAATCAAGATCTATTAAGACATGGCTGGGTACGCTGGTTGTGAAATCCTTTACAAAAGAGCTGCAGCTGTTATAGAAAGGGATGGTATAATAGTTTCTGTTGGTGTAATGGCCAGGTGGCCCAATACTTTTGTTCATATAGAGTAGCTTTGAGCAGTAAATGATGATTATTATTATTGTTATAGCTATGTTAGGTATAATATCAGTATCTGCAAATTGTCATGTTTCCATAATTGGGGACTTTTTCCAGTGCCTTTGGGACAATGGGACTCTGGGACAATGGGATGGGCCCAGTGACGAAGCTGCAGTTACTTGATACGCGAGTGAGCCTTGTTCACATCAGAGTGAAATGTAAAAGATAGTATAAAAGACCTTTCTACTCACAGTCAGCATTCAGCTGATTCCAACCTTCTAGTAGGTATGTTAATTAGATAGTCATGTGCTGAACTAATCATATTTTACATAGCCGTACTAAGTGTTTGAAATCTTTAATGTAATTATAAATCACGTTGCGAAGTTGAATGCCGTTCTATGGTTATATTCAACAGCTTATTTAATTAGGTTTTCTTGCTTGTTACCTTCCTGTAGAAGAGGTTTCACTAAGGAGTTGCAGGAACTTGCAGGATGAGATTGTGGATGCTTACATTGTGTGTGCTTCTCTCTGCCTGTTACGGTGAGTGAAAAGATGTATGTCAATATATATGAAAAAATCTGATATCAGCAAAATATTATGTTTGCATGTTAACCAAGCAAACCAAGAATATTTATGTTGCAAAAAATGTAAACATTTATATAAGTGCCGGGTAGCATGAAACAAGTAAATAGTTTTTTGTTAGTTTTATTCAATTTGAGTATATAAAAGTCTGTGTAGGAAAACAAATCTTCAGATGCTCTTTGTATTGTATAGTTTTTTGATGTGTGTTTGAGCACCAGACCGACCAGTAACTGTGATCACAGTATAGCTGGCTTTGCTGACATAATATTGAGATACTGCTCATAATACTCACACCAGCAGACAGCTGTGAGATTTCCTGAAAGATTATGTCTTCTATAATGCTCTAGATCAGGGGTGACCAACCTTTTTGAAACTGAGAGTTACTTCACGGGTACTGAGCCATACGAAGGGCTACCAGTTTGAAACGCCCTGCTAAACTTATCTAAACTTCATGTATAGTAAACATGTTTTAAATGTTTTTTTTAGATATTGTCATTTTCAAATCTTTATAAATGCAAATGTGATTAAAGAATAACAACGGGATAAAATTATAGACGCTGCTCACTGGTGAGTTGTGCTATTTTTAGAACAGGTCCACGGGCGACTCATGTGGTCCTGGGGGGCACTCTGGTGTCACCATGTTGGTGACCACTGCTCTATATTATATAAATATGGGTTCACGTTTTCACATAAACTTGCCAGCTTGTCAGGCATTTTTCAAATGGCTTCACGTTCAGCATTTTTAAATGCTGTCAATTTCTCAGAAGACAAAATATTTTTTTTCTGGATTTGCTGATAAGTTATTGCCAAAAACAGAAGTTCCGTTTTTTCAGTTTTTTTTTTTTTTTGAGAAACATTTAAAGTCCTGTTTAAGTTTCCACAGGTTCTTTAAAAGATGATGCAGTAGGTAGCAATGCGGTGGCACGTCTGTGGAGCTAAATGTTTGAATGTAATTAATGAATGACTATGCAGAACTGAATCATAAAGCAGTGAGTTCTGTTCGGAAACTCTGTGCTCTTTGAATGGCTTCTTGTAAACCAATGTTTTTCATCCTGGTCCTCAAGGTCCCCCAGCCAGTCCACGTTTTTGCTCCCTCCCAGCTCCTGAGAAGGAGTAAAAGCATGGACTGCCTGGGGAATTCCTGAAGACTGGGTTGAGAACATGATGCCTGATGGTCTGGAGTGATGCACCTTCTACTTATTGTTCCTGAAGAATGGTAAATGGACTGCATTTATATAGCACTTCACAATTATGCGTCACATTCACCCATACACATTCACACACCAGTGGCAGAGGCTACCATGCAATTAGGGGTTCAGTGTCTTGCTCAAGGACACTTCGATGGAGACAGAAGGACCTGAGGCTTGAACCTGCAACCCTCCGATTGCCTAACGGCAGCACTACCTCCTGCACCACCATCGCCAGAGCTTACTGCTCACTGATGGTGAAACTGTTTTGCTGCCATTTTACAAGTTTGTATCACTTGAGTTATGGTCCCTTGTAGAGCCTATTTTAGCCTTTGTCTGAATTCCTTTTGTTTCTGATCCAGTGCCCACTGATCCCTGATTCACTGATCCCTAAACTGAAGCGAGGCCTTGATCTCGAAAACAGAACAACCTCATTCACTTGATTTTAAGCTGGGAATTGGTAGTACATAGGTAGAGTAGGTTGTATTTATTATAATATAGTACCAGTCAAAAATTTAGACACACATACCCATATAAAGGTTTATTTGTTCTATTTTCAACATTTTAGAATATTTATAAAGACATCAAAACTGTAAAATAACATATGTGGAATTATGCACTGAACAAAAAAATTTAATCTGTTGGGTGAGGGCAGCTCTGTGGATTGGGACTCAGAAGGTTGCCGGTTACAGTCCCGAGGTGGTAAAGTGGGACACACCAAACCATCAACAAAGGAGAGTGGTAGAGTGTCACATCACATGAGCTGGCTGCTTGAACTAAACACAGTTGGTTTTGAGGAAAAGCAGCCAATGAAAGCTCAGTATATATGTGGGAGCTCCTTCAGGACAGCTGGACAAGCATCCCTGGAGGCCACTTCATGGAACTGGTGTAGAGGAGACAGTAGGGTCAGCCTGTCCCTGGAGCAAATGGGGTCAAGGGCCCATTGGTGGGATCAGTCAGCCAACCACAGGATTTGAATCCCAATCTACAGAGTTGTCCCCACAAAACAAACTCATTTTTAAAAACACCTTTTTCATCAATGCATGATTCCGTATGATATTTTATACTTTTGATGTCTTTATGATTATTGTAAAATGTAGAGAATTGTACAAATAAACCTTTCTACAGGTAGGTCTGTTCAAACTATTGACTGGTACCCTGTTAGTCATTTATTTTATCATGTAAAGACACCATTTCTGAAATTACCCAGTAGGGTACAATAATATCATAGTGTGATATTTATCACAATATTACATATATCATTACATGCCTACTCTCCAGTGATGTGCACTGCTAGGGAAATATTGGGCCAAACCGAAAATTGCTAATACATTTTAATGGTCATTTTAATTGCATATTTGCATATTTTATTTCCCCTACTCCTCCTGGGGGGTGCTGCCCAGAGACCTCAATCTATCAAGATGTCCAGCACACCCTGCAACATGTGACATGGCCTCTACCAATGACATCCGTGCATGCAGCTCGCCGTTCTGCCTGTGTCATCTTCCTTGTTTGACCTGCTCCTTGCCTTCTGGTTACCTGCCGATTGGAGGGAGCGTCGGCACCAGCTTGTCATCTGCCCCCTGGTCTCCATTTGTGTCTCAAATGTTATTGTATTTGACTCTCCCTGCCGGCCCCTGGAGGATGGGCTCCCCCTTTGAGTCTGGTCCCTGTTGGGGTACGCCGTCCCCACCGGCTCCATTGATGAGAAGAGATTCACAGCTGAGACGTGGAGAATCTGCATGTCACCGGTTTATTATCCAACAGATTGCAATCCGGGAGCAACCATCTGACATACATTCGGCATGTACAGGAAGAGGCGCAACCATATATATCAGCTCTATCCTCTTTATAGCCCTTTTGGGAATCTCCCCCCTCTCTCGGTACTTCTGTCTCTGTGGCAACCGCATATTTGACATTTGCTCTAGTCAGTCGGCCAGTGCTTGTCCTTCGGGAAGGCCAAAGATAAATAAGGGCTGCTTATGTTGTCTGTCTGCTCCCTCTGTACATTTTCTGTCTCGTTAGGTCATCCTGCCCTACCTGCGTGCCAGTCAGTTCTCGTTTCTATTAGTTACGGCCTTCTAGAATCATACCCACATCCCTCCCAAGGTTTCTTCCTGCTAGGGAGTTTTTCCTTGCCACTGTCGCCTATGCTTTACTCACTGTGGGCTTTGGGTGGGGATGCTGTAGAGCGCTTTGAGACGATGTAATGTTGTGATAATGCGCTATACAAAGATAAATTTGTTGTTCTTGTACTTCAGTTTAGATTACCCACAACCTAACACAACATAGATATGGCTGTTGGTGCTATACAAAAATACATTTGTTGTTGTTGTTGTTGGTCAAAGTACACAATATTGCAATACGCTCCGGGATAAAAAAAATGGTCCAGTGCGAAAATTGGTAAAACATTGAGCTTCAAGTGGTTTCAACAGTAAATAATCAGTCAGATTATTAGCAGGACTTAAACAAATAGATAAAGTAACTTAGCTGTTCCCTGTGGTTGACCTCTGGACAGCTTTCTACAGAAAGAAGAGTCAATGTTGTTCCACTCAATGTTAATGGCTTCAAACAGTTAGTGAGTTGTTGAAAAACAGTTCCTGGATAGTTAATGTTAGTTTAATGTGAGGCCAGATGTTCTATACAGGGTTGAAATCCAGACTCTGACCAGGTAATTTTGGGTATGGGGCATTTTTGTTTTTGCCCAGGAGTATAAATCAAGAACATTGACAAGAATTCATTTTGAAAATGTGTTATAGGTCGGTAGTAAAGGAGTGATCAGAGAACAGGGCCGGACTGATGAAATGCTGAGGTTGTTGCCATAGTGATACCCTGTCTGCTTGTCTTAGTTACACAGCAGCTGAAATGTAACCACTGCATAGAAATCAAAGAGATGCCCGACTGCAGCCTTCCTGAGGAGATCGAATGCAGCCCACCTCACAGCTACTGCCTGAATATGACAATGTACCCACCTGCCTGTGAGTGAATCACCCCAGCAGCCAGCTGATGCAATGATAGAACATGGCATCCCATTCAGGTTCTTCCTGTCTTGGGCCCTATGCTGCTTAGGAAAGGCTCCAGAACCTCCTGTGTCTCTATACTGGATAAGCAGACGGATGGATGAGTGGATGACTAAGTAAAATGTAGTGAATTGTACAAATAACCCTTTCTATAGGTAGGTCTGTCCAAACATTTGACTTTAGATATTTATTTCATCATGTTAAAGACACCACTTCTGAACTTCAGGTTACAGTACCTAGTGGGGATGTCACTTGAAAAATAAAACAGCTTCAGTTGGTAGGATGGACTTTTGCAAAAAATTCAAAGAAATTGCAAAAAAAGGTTAATAATGTGAGTACAGTCATTGTACAGCTGTGGCAGCTGCATGCTCATGCCACATTCGAATTATTTCACAAACAAACTTCCTTCCTATTAAAATAACCTTGAGGTTATGTCACATTGAAGTCATATTCCCTCAATATGACAGTGTGCTAATATTCCGGTCCTGGGACGCCGTTAGTTATTACATTAAGAATGGTTTCTTCCCAGGCTGTGGCAGGTCTGTCTCTCACCAATATGACCGGCTGCTTGTCTTCCTATCCACAGACGGCATCGTCCGACGCTGTGCCACCTCACGGGACTGCACGTATATAAAAAGCAGGCCTATGCACCTGATGGATGCCATCTGCTGTAAGACCGATCTCTGCAACTGAGCTCGGCTGAGCCAATTGGAGGAGAAGCTTCCTTGCCTGCACCTAGCAAATCAGTAGCTCATTGTGCATTTAGTGGAACCAATCACAAATCTCGAGCTGAAATAAAGTGGTATTGCTGGCAGTCTTTGTTCTTATTGATAATTAATGATTTTAGTTAATCCTAGGATACTGATACATAATGGCCATGATATTGCCCTTAATTGACTTTGAACTTAAGTAATGACACATTGAAATTGAAAACCACTGAAATTATTTATCTCAACTAAAAAAGAAAGCTTACTGCTTTGTATTTCTTTTACATTCAGGGGTGAAATATGTTTATAGAAATCTATAGAATATCAACAGAGTGTCTATGTACTACCTTTTCCCAGCTGTTGTATCAAACCCCACACTGTAAAGACTGCAAAGTTCTGTGATTTTTTTTTGTCATAAATTGCTTGCAATGATTTACAAGGTTAACTAAACATTAAAATGCACAAAACACTGACTGTCATGCTCTACAATACTCTTTAAAAACTGTCATGTGTATTGCATGTTGTGTAGATATGTTGTGTGTGGCTCTGTCCGTCTGGTTTCTGTGCCCGTTATCAGAAAATATGAATTCTGGCACCAGCAGGCTGATGCCACCGTTGCACGGCCCTTAACCCCTAATGTCCTGAGGGTGTTGGGATGCTGCCCAGTCCTGTGTTGTGACCCCCAAGCTTATTCTCACTTCTCTGTCTCTATATCAAAAGATAATGTCCCCGCAGGGATGAATAACATATCACTTTTCTATTCTGTATGTTACACTGGACTGGAGCAAGGGAATCAAACTGCCTGTATGAACTCAGCGATTTGGTCATAGATTGGCCCATGGAGTCTGTCCTCCTGTCTCCGAGGAGCATCACAGATCTGGTCAGCCAGATGGGCAGTCAGGACAAGGACAGGGGAACCGGGAAAAGGAAACATCAGGACCCATGAACCACAAAATCTTTGCCATGACAGGAAAGCCAAGTTCTGAGAAGAGAGATAAAGACAGAACCCAGACACCCGGGAGACAGGGACTCCTTTCCAGACGGAGGGCTGGAATCACCCTTTGAGGTTCTGCAGTCTGGGAGCCTACAGAGCTTATCTGCGAGTCTTTCAAGGTCAGACCGCAAGCTCCAGAATCCATCCATCCATGCATCCAAGCTGTGTGTATTTTTATACATTATAATTCTCAGCAGTGTGTGTAACACAGTCTATACATTATACCTTGATAAGTTCCTTTTTAATCTCCTTTAATGTCCTGTTAAAGGCTATAAAGGGAAAGGGAAGGCATGAAGTCAGCCAGTAACTCATGGGCACTAATCACAAAACCAGTGAAGTATTACTAATGTATCTGACCGCCTCAGGGTTTCACTGGGCTCTGATCACTGGTCTATAAGTAAATGACAGGTCACAATATGTGGTTTCCATTGAAACAGAATGTGGCCCCAAAATTAGTTTGAAACCAAACAAACCCTCACACTAAAATGGCCACGAGGTGAGCTGCTGCTCTTTGGTAGTTTGTTTGATTGATTGTGTTGGATCATAGTTATTTTACACATTTATTCAAATACATTGTGGTGCCTGTGGTTCACGAACACATTCCGTTCCAGGAAAGTGGTTATGGACCAATTTGTATGTGAACCCAGGCAATGTTTCCCATAAGAAATAATATTTTTTGTTAATTATTTTAAGTTAGTAAAAACTTTAAAGAAAAACACAATATAGTGTGGTGACGGGCAGAGCAATGCAACACAGGAGCAGAGAGAGACATGGAGACTTGCTTGCTGGGAAAATCACGCTCTTTATTAACAGTCCTTAATATTTGCCTGTACACTCCTGGGCAAAAAAAAAAAATGGATTGAACATAAAATTGCCTGATCATAGTCCAGATTTGAATCTTATATAAAACATTTGGTCTCACATTAAACACAAATTAACCAGGAAGTGTTTTTCAACTCCTCATTAACTGTTTGAACCTATTAACATTGAATGGAACACTGACTCTTCATTCTGAAAAAAGACCTCTGCAACTTTATCCACAAGCATTTGAGGAAATCAAAGGAATAGCTAAGTTATTTATTTATTTAATTTTTGCTAATACCCTGAACAAGTATTTACTGTAGAGACCAGTGAAAGCTAAATGTTTTAATTTTGGCACTGGCCCATATTTTTGCCCTGAAGGGCATCACTATATTGTGTAGTTTGTTATAATAATGGCAGCATCAGGATAGCTGGCTGTATGGAGGTAACATCGGGAGATAAAAATAAAGAAATCTAAATAAAGGAGAATGAAGAAATGTGTTTAAACAGTAGCATTGGAACAGATGTTGTTTTCAGCAGCTATGTATTCTAGACTAAAGATTCAGGATTGAACTTAGCAGTGAGGTCACTAACTCACATTTACAGGCATAGGAACAGCATGAGATATATGTATATTTTTATAGACAATGCGTCATGTTGATTATATTCCAGCCACAAGCAGTAATTCACCATACATGCAAATCGGTAGAGTAAAAATATTTCACGAAGGCTAGACTTCCACCAGACAAGCTAAACTTCTCATTACTACCAACAGTGCATGTCAATGGGGTGTAAAGTTGCAGACAACCTGCAGCAACAGTTTAATCTAGACACTTTGGTATAATATGAATGCAGAATATGGGCATTGTTTGTGTCACTGGAAAGCTGAAAATGACTGACATGAGATCAGCTGTTTGTTCTGCTGGTTTTCCTTGCGAGTTCGAATTTCATAAGCTACGTTTTTTAGTACTAGTATCCTTTTGTGTTTGTTAGTTATGCACCTAACCTTTATTATGTTCAGTTTTGCGCTAATATTTGCTTTCCTGCTTCTCTCTGCTACCCATGGCATACAGCATAAGCTCTCACAGGGCCAAACAAAGGAACACATATTCACAAACGTCTCTATGGCAAATGATTTTCCATGCATTTCATTGAAACATACTGTACATGTTATGGATATCCAAAGAGATACAAAATTATCAACGTAATACTAAAGTTTTGCTTGCACAACAGTGATGCAAGAACATTAACTTTGGATTGATCGCCAACAGGGAATTAAAATGTTTAAAAGCAGAATCCTTATAAATCCATCCATGTTCCAATTGCGCATCCAGCACAGGGTCACAGCAAGTCTGTCCTAGGCAGCTCAGGATGAGGGAGCCTGATAATATACACACACACACACACACACACACACACACACACACACACACACACACACACACACACACACACACACACAC